>PDGT01000050.1:2728504-2790451 GCA_003671415.1 Megathymus violae | reverse complement strand
TTACGTCGAGACACTGGTAAACAACAATCAGTGAACCATCTACTGTGACACAGTGTAATTACACTTATACACTAGTGTATCTGGAGCTTAAAGAACCTGCATAGCACCATCTTGATTTATAGTTCAAAAACTTTAAATGATTCTGACATAACTGACGTATACTATTCAGAAATTTGTGATGGTACAGTGAAATTTAAATATGTCCAGTGTCTTGTCCCTTCGTAAAACAACTTTAAATAGGAATTTCTATAAGAAATAAAACCCGTACCGTAGGTTTTCCATATCTTACAGTATAAAACTAAATATTGCGTAATCTCCGAGTTTTAGGACTTTAACAGTGATTATAAATAACGATATTTGGTGTAATAGCTATAAAATAATGTTAGAACTTTTAGTGGTGTACCAATATATTTGACAAATTCAAATTTGGACAACATTATCTCATGTTAACTTTGTCATATCAATAATGTCAGGTAATATTTTTATGTCTTGCATTTAGATGACACTATACATATAGATTTCTAAAAATGTAAGAAATACACACACAAGACATGTGTAACGTCACGTCATGATAATGTATATTGATTTATATAAAGGTTATGAAACGTCACGTGTCACGAGGTTACAATCTCTAAGTATAAATTTATCGTGCAAATACGTAATTAAGTCAAGCACAGAGTTCATAACACAAATACTAAGAAGTTTGGTTTATAATATGACAATATTTATACACATATTATCTCCTCTGACTATAAAATTTTTATAAAACTAATCTAAACAAATAATAAATTTCTAACTGATCGCTTTCTGTATATGACCGATATATGAGAAAAAATATTATAAGGGGCTTTTAGTAACGTAATAGAACACAAAATAATTATACACACAAAATAATAGTTATTAGAATTATTGTTTGTTAGTCTGTACGTTTGTTCGCGCTAATCTCAGAAACTGTTTAATTGATTATGTTCTGGTCGATCACTTATGTGTTGCAGTAAACATCACTTAATACTTAAAGTTTATTTCATAGCAATCCGTCCATAAATAAAAAAGATATAAATTAATTTAAAATAATGGACATAATATTTCTTGGAGTAAGTCGTAGTTTTTCCGAAGCGAAGTGAGGGCAATTTGCTAGTTATTAATAAAAATTGTATTTGTAACTATAAAAAGTATAGTTGATCCACTTTTCCTCGAATGTAAATAGCTAATCAATAACCAATCTGCAAAGCCTTGAGCACAGGCGCCATGTTGCCAGCATCTCGGCCTTCTACAGGATACATTTTGGAGAGTGTGCGCAGGAATTGTTCAAAATAATTCACCCATCGTCGTTTCTCCATCGAACAACTCGACGTACGGCGGGTATCCATCCTTACGTAGTGAACGTGCCACCTATACGGACGGCGTGGTTTTCGTCGTCATTTATTGTGCGCACTACAAAGGACTGGAATAACTTGCCCGCGTCGTTTTTTCCGCTTTCTTATAATGCGGGAGTCTTCAAGAGGAGAGTGAATAGGTTCTTATTAGTTAGTGCGTTCAACATCATAGATTTCATCATCACTTTTCATCAGGTGGGATTTTCAAGCATTAACTTATTCTATGTGATAAATAATAATAATATAAAATAATAACTAAAGTCTGACTTTATTTATTATTATTTGAATATAATTTGAATTATTACAATTTGTTCTCAAGTTTCTATCTGTGAAACATTAAACTCGGTCTCCACTTACGGACCACTGACATGGAAAACATTCCACAATTATTTTTAACATAACAAATCAATAAAAAAAAGATTATTGATTTCATGCGATTAAATAAAACTTGAAAGTTGAGATCTTAAAGTAGTTTTATTTCGCATTATAGTTACAAGAGGCGCGCGGTCGTTCACCAACAAGATGGACCGATCAAATGAAAGACTGCGTCCTCTAAATTCTACATGGTCGTCTGAGATGCGGTGGACAGAGCCCGATGAAAGCAGATCACCTGCTCCAGATGCCACCTTGATGCTGATCTCGATCCTCAAACATGAGGGACCAACCCCAGAGAGAGATTGTTACAAATATAACGTAAAAGATCAACTAATGTTTTCTAAATCGGACGTAGAAAAGAAAGGTGGGGTTTGCATTTTAGGATGGCCAACAACAGTAACGACTGTCTGTTTAAAAAAAATTGCTCTTCTCTGTTAAATAATCAACAATCATCAAAATCGTAATGCTCCTCTTTTGGTATTATGTGGTTGGTGACATTAGTGAGATAATCCAATGAAGATATTTTATTCATGATACTATCACTATATACAAAACTAAAATAAAAAGTCAAAATGTGTTAGCGTATCTTTTGTCATTAATTTTGTTATTAATATTCTTATATTAATATAACACAATCAATATTTACAACAATTTGGCTAATATTTTTTTTTATATCAAATATTATTTTCGAAATTACATAAACACTTATAAAATAAATAGGTATTTTGAATTACCACAATTTGTTGCTATTTTTAATTTATTGTGATTTACATTAGACACTTAACTCGCGATGCATTTCCAGTTCATATTTAACTAATGCGTTTATAGTTATAGAGTAACTAAATAGATACAACGCGGTAATCGCGTAATGACAGAATTCATTTTCACAGCTGATTCTGTGGTGAGATTATTATAATGGTAAATATTATGCTTAATCTAATCACTCATTGTAACAATATTTACAATAGTAATTAATATTTATTACGTTTAAACCATTTATTGTAGTCAAATTAACCTTAATTCCCAATATTAAAATAATCTCATCGCATAATCTGCGTTAACACTGATTGAACGCATTACAGAATGCAGTTAAATTAGAAAAAAATGTACTTACACTAAATACAATACTGTTTTGCTACATTAAATCTGAATACTATAGATCTAAGTATCGCATATTATGTCTATATTATAAAATATGTACATTTTTTAAGATGTTCATTTAAAACTGAATTTCTGTATTTATCATAATTTGTGCAATTTTGTGTAAAAAAAGCGCTTGTTAAAGAGTGGTAACATTTACACAAATTAGAGATATTTAGTGGACCATTTCGTGGTTGTGACAGATTTTTACTTAATGTTGCTAGTCTTTAAGTGTTAATGGATATTTTCTTAGCCGGAATATTGCCGTACAATCTTTGCCCATTGCTGTGGATAATTCCTTTGCACGTGTGATAGAGTCTTCTGGATCTGTTTTGTTTCTTGTGGAGTGCATTGTGGGCATGCGCCACGAAGAACTAAGGGGGCGAGAGCTGAAAAAAGAAAAATGCGTACTTGTTGTTATTCGAGTGTGTTAATTCAGTTACAGGTTTGCCTTTCATGATGGCGTCACGAATATTTTGATACAAATTAATACATATAGTACACGTTGATCCGTTGAATCCGAAATGAGTTTGCGCAACATCAACAACTTTTTATTGTACACCAATATATAATTTTAACGTACAGTCTAAAAGTATTCTAGTGCTAGGAGCGATTTTTACGCTGAATAACAATTTATTCTGATCAATTTTTAGCAGAGTTAGATAATGTAATTCAAGAATAGTAGAAGACCTAAGAAACCGCACATAAGACTTGATTTGACTTGACCGTGACTGAGTAATCGGGTTTAATAGTGTATACGCTGAATAGAGAAATTACAATATCAGTATCCCTACAAAATCGTAACGGGAGTTATGGATATGTGTTTATATTTACGAAAATTAAATATGAACTGGACTTAAATATTGTGGTAGTTGATCAAGTTTATTGTGTTGCTTCTTGGTTACAACCAGATACAATGCATCGGTATAGTAAGAATTATAACATATGTATAGTCTTCGTCTGTAGTCTGTATGTATAGTGTTCGTTCACGCAGTCTTCGTGTGTAATTAGCGTATATGGGCAGTAAAAAGCAACTACGTATTAAAAATTAAAACAAAAATCATAAAATATAATGGAAGTGTTAAATATTTTAAGTATGTTTAAAGTAGGTTAGATATTTACTATCTCTACCGCTACGGTTCGAATGAAGTTTTATATTTTATCTGTCATGATTTCGACAGATCTGATTACCAATTGAGTCAAGAAACTAAAAAAAAATATATTAGTATAAATAAAATTGTAATTAGTTATAGGACCTATAATGTGAATTTAATCAATAGTTAACTTCAAATTGTTTTTTTTTGTAAAGGACTGAAATTTTGTTTAACTGAACGAATTGAAATTTAAGTTTCACAGCGGTTGCGACACAAATTATTCAATGTCGTTTGTTGCGTTACAGGTTTCTTCTATTTATATTTACACAATCCAATATTGGTTAGTAAAAAATTAACTCTCCTTTTTATACACACAATAGCGGCCCGTCTCGACTTCGTTGGTTTAACAATTAATTGTTGTCCACATATACTGGATATATAAACTATGTTCATCCGGAATAATATACCTTTCAAATGGTAAAATATTTTTTAGGTAGATGCCGTGGTTCCAGAGATTGTTTTCCACAGTTACACAAATTTACGAAACTCTCACTCTATCTTTATAATATGTATTAGTATAGATACAGATTAGGTCACAATACTGGTTTTGAATATTACAGAAGTTACACAATCAATAACTAGTATAAAAATAAGTAGAGACCAAACCATTTTTGCGCGTTAAATTATAATTTATAACAGAACGATATAATATAATTAATAATTATCATTGAATTCGTCACGACCACTGAACAAATACCATTAACTCGTAGTCACTTCGTTTCTTGAAATATGAACATTCATTATTAGTAGATTATTTCATGCAAAATATTGTTAGTCGTCTGTATGGGACACTATACAAAGCGGCAATGTTTACTTCATTCACTTGTACCTTCCTTGTAAATCATAGTAAGTAATGATATTACATGGTATGCAAGGTTCATATAAAAGGTTACATACTTTTCAATCGTTTTCCGATGGGGTCACACGGTCCTTCCCCAAGAGCACATTTGATCTGCCGCTGAATAAAACGCTTGTCATTCAATGCATCTTCAAGGGCTGTGTCTGTCACCTGGGGTCTGTCACCCTGCGCCCAGCATACTGCTGCTATCGCGCTCAATATGATTACCTGTGTGACCTGGAATAATAAAATTTATTTTTATCTATATTATTTACCTTCAGATGGGAGTGTACTATATAAGTAAATACTTTATGTAAGTAAATAAAATATATTAAGACCTAGATATATACAATATTTACTTATAATATAATCGTAAGTGCCTGACGTCTTTGTCGACGACGACGGTGGTTGATGGATGACCTGTAGTAATTATTTCTTGAGCGCTATTGAGTTTCAAAACGCATATTAAATCGGGGGTTTCCAGTTATTATCATTATATAGCAACTCCATAGCTTTAACAACTCCTCTGTGGCATCCGAAAATCAGACGTCGGTATAATCAAAGATAGGCAGAATGATGATCGAGCAGCATGAATTTTAGTTCCGAAGGGTCAGAAATGTTGTAAGGACTAAAGGGAGTGAAACGCAAAATGAACTCTTAGTCTAAGGTCACTGACATGGGCATTCCAACTTAAGTTAGCATCAACAGTAATATCGAGATTGTTTACCTCGTCGACCAATGCTATTTATGATTCGTTTATTTTCATGTTCAGGTAGCTATATCAATAGAATTACGGGAATATCTGCTACTAATAATGATCGTTTGTGATTTATATGGTTTACCAGGATACAAAATAATGTAGTCCAAGTATTTATGTTACCCATGTCCTGGTTGATAGCACATATATTATCCTCCTAACATGCCATAAGTTGCCTGGATGAGACAATATATCAACGATGAACAAATTTCCATATAATACAATCAAATCACTGTAATGTGCATCTATTAAAAATGATACAATAATATCATGTTTTTTTATTTTATTTTAATATTGTCTGTGGAAACATTTTATCGTGCATCTATTTCATTAATGGCTCTCGATAAAGTGTTTCGGCTATCATCGAGTCCGTACATTTAGATACATATGTACATGTGCAAGATGTCGAGAGACAAAATATACTCACTAGTCTGTTGTTTTATGCTGTTTAGTAATCGAGGTTGGTGTGTAGTATGAATAACGTGATTTTTACTCTCAGAGTGAGACGTCCTTAGTCTATTATGTAGTTTTAAAAATACAAAATATATTCCACAAAGGAACCATTCAATGCCAAAAAATAAAATTACGCTAATATTGTCCAGTCTTCTTGGTTTTTATTTTTTACTTTTGACGATGAGCAAGATTTATTGCCCACTGGATTGATCGTTGGTAGCGGCGGCAGACTTTTAGAGTCTATCAAATCTTCTATTCTCGGGCAGCCACTCGTGAGGGTCAACAACCCCTGGTATTTTTACTCCGCCGTTGAGCGGAGAGTAACAGATCTCGCAATGACGACTTGCAACCTTTTTTTACAGTACACTTTTACGCTTTTGACGCTTCGTTACTTTTACTTAAAGCGGTACATTTTGTTAATAGACAGCGGACCATAAACATCATAGCTTACGGAATATAGCATAAAAGCGGAACTGTCCTACTCAAAACGAAACGTTTGGTCACGCATTTTATGAACGATACGATCAACGGGTAGAAGCGAGTGCGTGGTGAGAATCCTAATGATTGGGCAATCAATATCGCCCAATGCAGTCACAGAGCGACACAATCAGCAATTACGCGATACAACTCAATGATATAGGCATGAGTGCAATTAAATAGCACTGATCAAATTAGTGTCTCTTATGACCTACCAGTGATTCTCGAATCTAACATGTTAAAGTTATTGCTGATCCGTGGCGTACATTTATTATGGTTAAATTTACCATTTTCATATCAATAACCAATGAACGGTGGCCCACCTAATTTTAAGCGATCCCGCTGCCCATTCATGGTCGCAACACTAAAGGCATTGTCGACACGCTGCCAGCGTAGATAAAAGTAGACGACTTATTGACTTTCTGACACTGCAACCGAACCAAGTAAAAAAATACCAGCAAGTAAAAATATCGTCAGACATAAAGGGAATGAGACCTACAGCGACCTCCAATTTAAGGATCGTTCGCTAATGCCTCGTTCGTTCTTCAGCAGCGTTCCTTCAGGATAATGAGCAGAAGAGTTTGATGTGGATTAAAGGATGGTTGGAGCCCCATACACACAATTCTTGATTGGCATTTTATTCGTCGTATCTTTTTTTCTATGATAAAGCACCGTACAGAAATGATAGCAGAACTCAAAATGACGTGCATGCTGCATAAGTGTAAATTAATTTCACGGGCAGAATTGGCGAGCAGCTGGGTGACTACCCATGTCGGAGTGGCGAATTTTGGTCACTAGCCAAGTCTGTTGAGGGAAACTTTTGTTGGTCACTCCTTTCCACTGCGTAATCTAAATAACTCCGTTTTTCACATGGGAGAAGAAACAGCTGAATTTCTCGGTACTGTCTTTGTATCCACTCAACTTTTGATAATTGTAGGAGCCACACTGCCAAAATTCACGCAGTATGAAATTTCATTGAATGAAATGATTTTTAGACAAAATCCTGTCAAACGAGCACTACAGTTTCTCGCCGCCAAGAAGTTTTGTCTAGTCGTTCGTTTCATTCCCGAAAAGGGTGATCTTTGTGACCCGGCCAATTGCAGGCCCATAGCTTACCTGCTTTCGAAGGTTATGGGGCGTGTTATTAATACTGAGAGGTTATGCCATTAGGTGGCCAGCTTTTTGTCCAAACGTCATATTAAAATCGTAGTCCACGGTTGTTGCTCAGACACGAATCGCACTAACAATCGCTCTCTGGAGCGGGTCTCGAAATAGGGTCGACTATATTAAGTCGAATTCAAGTCCGAAGACATATGTTTGCGCGTTTACCGATAAGAAAACGCCATTTATCATTGAGCCTCAGTTCCAGGAGAAGGCGCTCACCGTTTGCAAAAGTGATTTTTATAAGTATTAATTTATTACCTTTAAAGAATTTACTCGTATTAAAGCTCAATTAACAATGATAATTAAATTACCATTACAGTCAAAAGACACGAAAATAGCCATGTATGCAAAATAACATGTACTTATGAAATAAATACCTTTCCCGATCAGGAATCTAGCCCAGGAACTATATCATATTAGACTGGACTAAACAACCAAAGTTTCAAGTCGCACTTCACTTACAATAAGTAGGTACGTAGTACCTGATTAGTTTTTAATAAGAACAGTAGAAACTACAAGGTCGACGAGTTTTCTATTTATTTCTAATCAATTTGACAGTTTTTTCCATGTCGTAATTAATTAATTGCATATATTTTAAATTTAACTAATAAGGCTGAATTACCTTCTCTAGCAGTACCATTGATCAAAACAATGAATTAAATGGAAATGTCACTTGTAATTTCAAATTCGTGACGTAACGTTACGTTAATAATGTAAGAAAACTTAAGAACATTATGAATCTACGTTTGCATTATTACTTAATGAAAGGAGGTTATATAAATTGTCTTCACTGATTTTAAAGTACATGAACAAAAAAATTCAGTTTTGATGGTATTTTCTTTTTCCTATTTTTCCGGTTATTTTCTTTGGGTATCTAGAAATAGCATTTTAACGTTATGCAATACAATAAATACATAATTGCTTCTACATAAAAAGCACTTGCAATATTAGTTATTTGTATTTCGAAAACATAAACATTACCTACAACTATTTGAAAGATTATGTTTTATTACCACGTGAACATCAGTTTTTTGTTTTGTTTTATTTCTTTATAAGGTCATCAGTCTTTTCTAAAAATACCCTACTTTTAAAGGTTTTAGCTAGGGACCTATCATTCGATAACTATATTTCAAGCAATTTGAAACACATAGAAACATGTATTCAATGAAAATTGTTCATAATATTCTCCGTCCACTTTTAAACAATATTTAGTCACGATATAAACATTTAGTTACAATCTCGTTTCAAAGAAATTCTAAAGCCGGATATGACGACATATTGTTTATCCGGCGCCGGGTTATTACCACATCCTGACCATTATACACCGACTTACAAGCAGACACGAAAGGAATGGAAATTAAAAAAAAATCTCACAAATAATTCTTGAGTATGGTATCGCGGTGTTCATTACAACTGTAAATATTTTGGTCCATCTTATCATTTTTTATTGTACATTGTAATTACCATAGTTGTAACAGATGCGCTGAGGAGTTTCTTTTGCCGTTTATCCTCTTCAATGTTAAAGCACCTTTTAAGAACGGTAGCAGAAGCAAAAATTAAGGTAATTTAAAAAAATTACCTAAATTATTAAATTTATGATGATCATGAATAATAAAACATTCTCCCTCGAAACCACCCATCTGGCGTCTTCTTGTTTTGAAAGCATTAAACGCCAAGCATAAAAATATAGAGATATTTCGACCCTATTAGGGCGGCCTGGAATATTCCCCCATATTGGCAGAACAGGGTGTCGTAAGAGGCGACAGAAGCTAGCCTGCTTGATAGTAGGGCTTCGCGTAAGGATTATATTATCAGTATTATTATCAAGTCATAAATTATTACTGGTATCTTTCCGTGAAGCCTACCTGGCTAGTTACTACCCTCCAACTTGAATCACCCACCAAACAACTCGTCGTGTTCCGGCTGGGGACTTGAGAGCCAGTACTTTTCTTCTTTCTTTTCATTGCTTGGCCGACAACGCATCAGTGACATGTTTTTGTAGTACTGATGTCCATGGGCGACGGTGACCACTTACCGTCAAGTGGTTATTCTGCTAATTTGTCAGCTATTTACATAAAAAATAACATTCAAATATTAAATCCAATAAATATATTTTTATTCTTAATTAGGAGGTTTAAGCCTTTATTCGGAATATAAATTTTTATCAGTACATTTGTTATCAAAACATGTACGAATATACGATACATAGGTATAGGTAAAACATTACACAACTCCACAAAAAAAATTGTTTGTCCTAAAATTTATTTTATGATTCTTGTATTAATTATGATTTAAAATATTGGAAAAATATCCCATGGTCCTTAAAACGTTTGCTGTTGTATTACATAATTATGATAATAAAGATTATTTATTGATTATTTAAAATGAAAGTATTCAATTATTCTATTGATTTTTTTTGAATACCGGAAAAATAACGATGGCGTCACTGTCATACGGCATCTACAAATGTTATTTAAGTGAGAAATAACAATAAACTCATTTGTAGAAGACTCAAAGAGGTTAAAATGTCGTCAAGTATAGTGCATTTTGTCATATGTGTGGTACATTTATTAAAGCGCGAGGTGTAAAATTTCATTTAAACGCATGTGAAATGCTTTGTAAAGCCTACGAAATTTATTTTCAATGGCCTGTTCGGAATTTAGAGAAACACTGGGCTCCACATGTTGCTTGCAATAGCTGCAAAGTTGTTAGGAGGTAAACAAATTTTTAGTAAAAAACATATGTTTTTTTTTATATAAATAAATGTTTAAGATATGTATCTAAAAGTACATATGATGCGTGTTCATTTAGATAAATTTGAAAATAACATTCAGAAGCAGAGGGCGAACGTTTTCATCAAGACATCATGGATGTCGAACACCGTTGACAGGGCCAATACAATTAAAATATGATGGGGTACTACATTTGGGATTTAGTGAAAGATGAGTATAAAAGAGAAAGAAATAGGGTTCACTTTTAAATATTCTTCTATTATTTTGTATTTTTTTTTGTAATTTGATATGATATTAAAAGTTCATAAAATTTTATATATAAATATATTTCTTCCGATTTCATATAGATAAAAATTTAAACAACGGATTTTCTAAAATATTGATCTACCCTTCTCCTGGATACAAAAGTAAACTTTTTCAGGTTACATATTATTTTTATGTAACTTATCGATAAATCTATCAAAATTTTATAACCTCTTATCAAAGTCAAAGCGTTGACCTGTGTTACTGGTAAAGGTAAAGTTCTGAGTGCCGTGTTATCAGTAAACAAAAAGTAACCTTTGGATTACTGAATATTTTAAACTCATGGTTATGCAAGAAATATAACTTATTTTTTAAATACGTGAATACATAATATATGAAGTCTTTAATAACTACTTAAAATTGGTCTTCTATATTGAATATTTTTAATTGGTTTATCCATATGTTAGTTACCTCTGGAGGTATTTAAGACTTTTAAGTAAAAGGTAAGGTAAGTTATTATATTACCTAATTATTTATTTTTGATTACCTTAAAAAACCAAGCAGAAAAATTAAAAAAAATAATTTAAAGCATTCACAAACAACTTTGTTTTAGGGATTGGGCAGCCTTGAGTAATTATTGCTACTATTAGTCACGCAGCCAGCGAACTATACGGCCATGTAATACATAACAAACAAACCAAAAATGAGGATCGTTGTAACTGCAATATTCGCACAAGTTACTTTGAATTGCGTGTACGTGACAAAACTTGAGCGCTAAAAATTCAAAAGGGATAGAAATAGGTACGAGTGTTCATTGACTGATATATTATCTATTTATTTGTTATTTTGCATTGGTGTTACTTTTTATTTGAAAGAGTAAGGAATAGCCGAAATTAAACTTAGTTATTGGGCACTGTATAGTTATACAATTTGTGATAGAATGACATAATAGAACTTATATCAGCCGTCTACAACAATAGTAACGAATGTACTTATAGTTAGCTACATTAACTGACTGTTACTTATATGTTTTGAAAGGTCCGAGTTTTGTTTTCAAGTTGTACCCGTGCGTGTATTAGTTAATTCACAACAAATTACGCGACGAGATTTTTAAGACTATAAATAGTCTAAGAGTAACTAGTAATTACTATGACAACGTCAATTACATTATAACGTTTAAATTAACCATAACAGTTTAAAAAAAATAGCCTTACAGTAAAATTGGAGATTTTGAGCGAATTTCAAGAATATTTTTTTCCATAAAATAAGTTAATTCTTGACAACAATCCCACTACATGGTGATGAAGTCTAAGATGAATTGGAAAAATCAAAAATTAAATTAATATTAATTATTTAAATTAATTACATTGAAAATTATCACAAATTCATTCCTCTTCTCAAGCAATCAATTGAATTTACTTATTAATAAATGAGAGCCAGTTAGAACTGTACACGTAAACATAGAATCTATAAATATATTTATCTGTAACACGGGGCTAGTAAACTGCCTTTAAATAATAAAGAAAAAGTTTCAATGCTTTAATTTACCTTGGAGCACCAAACCCGACTAAAATTTACAATTAAAAAAAGCAATCGACAAATTTAATATACGTCGAAAAGTACCTACTTAGTTACGGCTAAAAGGCTAACAGGTAAATCTGAATGCCCTTAAGAATCAGTTCGATAATATGATTGTACTTATTGCTAACAGAGTCGTTTTAAATGTCGAAAGATCGCGTAGACAGGAAAATGAGCATTTTGGAAAAACCACGGTATTGTAACTCACCTGCATCCTTCTGCGAACACGAGACACTTTTACTTCGCGTGCAGCAATCGCGCCTAATAAGCGACCCGGATTTGTTATGATTTCTAAAGTGTTTCACGGTGTTTTCACGCGACCAGTGGAGCGTTTAAGTCTGCGAATGAGTACAGAGAGAATGCCTGAGTGGTCGCTGATGCTGTAACCTCTTACTTAACACTCCCCTCCCTGCCTAAAACTGTGCAACCGACGGTCTTTCCCGCCGTCACCGTCGTACACCATGATGCGTCACGTGTTACGTGACATTAAATGGGTGAATAAAACAATAATTCATTAAGTAACAATTTTATGTTATATAAAAATCTAAAAATTGCTTTTCCTAGGGTAGTAAACTATTGAATAGAATAGGCAGCAATATAGCAAGTCGTAATTGCCTATAGATTTGTACGGAATAAAACAACTGCTAATTTTCCTACGTACTCGTATATCTTACATTACTGACAGTATTTAGACATTGTTTTCGTAATATTATGCATTTCTTCTTTATCGTTCTAAATAACTGTTTAAAAGTGTTTGTGTATACACTAGGTTATATGTCGTAGAATAATTACAATGTGTTACAATCCATTTTTTAATTGTACTAAAATTTGGTATTACAACCAGTTTTTAATTACACTTTAAAATTTTGTAATGTGAAAAAATTGTTGAATGGGATTTTGGAAACAGGTTATTTTAAATTTAATTTGTTCCAAGGTATGGAGTTCAGTATACATTTAAAATAACTTAACTTCCACTTCAACCCCAGAATGGATGAATTTGGTCTATTCATCCCTTTTAATATATTTAGAAAAAACACAATATAAATACTTTTCAGTAAAAATCCTTAAATATTTATATGTTCACAACGATAACAATTTTTTCTCGGGTATTTTAATTCTCTGATTCTGTGTATACATTAAAATTTAAACTCAATATGACTTATTTCGTGCAGACATTCAGTAATACGCTTGTAACGTTCTATAGATCATTACAAATAATTACCTGATTATGAAACTAATAATTGCTGCGTTGCAAGGCTTGCATATTAATATATATATACTAGCTGACCCAGCAAACGTTGTTTTGCCTTATAAATTATTAATTATATATATATATATATCGCTAATTATAATAATTTTACTAAAAATATAATTCCCTTAACGCAATAGAGTGTACAATATTTTTTGTTATCCCATCTTTAGCTAACACAAACAAACTGGATGGTTTGCCCACTCGAGAGCATGCCACGTATAATTGTTTCAGTGAAAAACATGGTGCGATTTGAATAATAATGAACTGAAATAGTAAAATGATAATTGTAAACGTCACTATTACGATTTATGCACAACCAATAATAATAATGGCTGAAAACTGTAGGTAGTGAGAAAAGAGATCTCATTCCTACTCCGTGCTGCTTACTGGGTCAGAAGTGACACCGGTAGACGCCCGGCGGGGATAACTGATCAAGTGATAATTAAACAGTTCTCGAACTGGGTTGAAAATTATTGAATTACTAATATCGCTATTAAAAATACGGGTTGATGGTAGAAGGGTGAAAATTTAGGGTTGTATGTATTTTTAATGCCACATCATAAAAAAAAATGTCCAAAAAATAAAATTTGCGGTGTACCACCCTTATCACTTAGGGGTATAAAAAATAGATAATAACCTATTCTCAGACCTACTGAATAAACATATAAAATTTCATCAAAATCAAACAAACAAACAAACTGTGACTCGAGAATTTTATATATTAGATATAGTGTGTGTATGTGTTAAATAATTTTGAGCAGAAAAATACAAGAAACTTTCAGGACACCTTTTTTTAATTTGCCATCAATTTGCAAGTAAGGTACAGATTAAAATAAAAGTTCTGGTCAATAGATTAATGTCAACAGTATATAATTGAGTTCTTCCTAGTAGAGTTGACAAAGCAAATATATACGTGGAAATAACATATAGAGCTTAGGGGTACACTTTCTTAAAAAAAATATCCTTAGAAATCAATTCGTAACTTTTAAAAATATCATCAAGTTGTCACATTAATATTAATTACACAAATAAACATTCTGTGGTTATTTTATCTGCCTACTTTTATATAATCGGCTATAACAGTTGTGAATTGTTATTTTAGATTTTTTTATTTTATAAGTAATTCAGGTGCTCTACAAAGACAATATTTCTTAAAAACGATTATTTACATAATTAAACAAAAATATTATGTAGAAAATGGGTTTCTCGATAAGAAGTTTACTACCAGAAAATAAGAATTTGTATTCTGAGACTTCATGTACAAGCATATAACATTGACGTGAATATTTTAAAACCGGACGCAAATATTTAGATAAAGTGGGAAATATATAATTGAAGGCTTTCTTACTCACAGTTATTTGAATGAATGTATGTGGTTGTCTATACTTGTATTATACTTTCGCTGTAAAATCGATTGTCAGTCACATGAGTGCAACCCAACGTGGCTCTCAATAATCGGCTGCCAGTCGCTGTGACCGAATACGGCCAGGATTTATATATAAATATATACTTTTTAATTACCTATATATTACGACCAAGTTGTTCAGCATAACTATGAAAGTAACCAATTAATTTTCTGTACAAATTGATCCGTCAAAAATCCGTCCATCTTTAATCCAACGTATAAATTTTCTCTTGTAATCGCAGAATAGATAATGTTGAAGAGTACTGACAGTTATTTAAGTAATAGACACAAAATAAGTTTTTTGTCTGTTGCATTCATAAATACATTGATTTAGATATTATATCATTTGTAGTAAATAAAATAATTATGTCACAATGTTCCTACTTAGACGCATTACCGTAATTACACTCAACTGTTTATTATCTATATATATATATATATATATATATATATATATATATGTTTGTCTGTATGTCCTTTATAGAATCGTAAACTATGCATTTGATCATGTGTTGATCTTTAGCAAAGTTGTTGTGCATGAGCCCACGAAGGTTTCTGAGTTGGTACGACCAATTTTAGACAGATGGCGCCACTATTTATTTTAGTTGGTGGCGTAGCAACGCGCGCAGGATACAGCTAGTTACAATATACATGTCTCATGGAAAAACAAATACATCATTAAAATAAGTATTGTGGTAAAATGTCTCAGTCAATTTAAAATACACTTCATAATAATATAAAACGTTTGTGGAAAAATCGAGGAAATAACTTTGGCTAAACACACTTTAAAAGTTTATTCGAAGTCTAACACACTCCATTAATATATATGCTCGTGCTGAGTAAAATATATTCTGGGAAAGATATATATTGGTGAGAATCTCAATTTTTTGTTAAATAAAATATGATCCATGTTACTCGCTGATAATATAACTTTTAATATGTGAAAGAATTTTTAAAATTGGTCCAGTAGTTTTTTAGTTTATCCATTACAAACAAACATACAACAAATACCATTTTTTTCTCTTAAAATATTACCATAGAATACATACGAACTTAAATAATACTTACATATCTTATGAAAAACCATACTGATGGTAAATATACATATTATCTTTTAGATTATAATTTTAGTAATAACATAATTTATTCGTTACTGTTTGCTTTTTATTAAATCTTACTTAATAACAATGCACATCCGCAGCGACGTCTAATAATACTATGAGCGAATATATTTGAAATAATTTAGAAGTTCAATATTAAAAGCAGACACGATTGTAACCGTTCTAGATAGAATTACCCATATCCTAGCTACGCCCGTGACCCCGCTGGCGCGGTTAATTGGATCAACCGTACTGACGCACTATCTTCGCCCATTCCCATGGGTAATTTCTTTGGACAAAAGCGAGAGTTCGGCGAATCTGGCGCGTCTCCTGCGGCGAGCATTGCGGACATGCTCCACGAAGCACTAGCGGGGCTAACGCTGTAAACATTTCAGATAATATTATAACTAAATAATTAAATGTTATTGGGGTATATTGAGCACCTTTGTTGAGTCCAAATCTTCTGGTGAGTTGTGCTCTTAGTCCTGCTGAACAAAGTAACGGTGCCCGGTTACTGATAAGAAAGTCGTCGGAATCTATATCATTCAGTTTGATCTCGACCGTACCAATGCTTGATAGTAGGGTTCATTACCTGCCCTTCCAATTAACACCTTCGAAAATGATCTGTGAAATAGTTTTGCTCTCCGACTAAAAAGAGTGTTCCCCGCATATTTCTAGGTTGGTAATGCGTTGATACTTGTGGTGTTACGCATATTCATAGTCAATGGTGATCAGTACCCATCAGATGGCAAGTCTGTCCATTTGTCAGCTTTTAGAATAAGACTATTGCAAAATATATAAAAACGATATATGTTGTGTGCTGCTTTTGGAGAGATTGGCGTGGAATGAATCATGTAATTGGAATCGAATTCATTGATGGAATTTATCGATTATTGAAGTGGAATGGACAATTTTTATGGTTTTTAGTAGTAGAAAAGACACTGATAATATTTTGTAATAATAAGATGACAATACCATCGTTACAAACTGCCATTCAATTCAATTTTATGAATTCATATGACATCTTTTTTATGTTATCATTTAACTTAACATTGTTAACTTACTTCTGAGGCGCACCCCAACAGGATCACAAGGGCCTTCTCCTAGGGCACACTTGATGTGCCGTTGAATGGTGACTCTGTCGGCTAGTGTCCTTTCCAACTGGTGATCCGTCATCGGCGCACTGCACACCAGCGGCATCATCAAAACTGTGCTGATGAGGCAGATGAATATCACGTTCTGAAAATATATTTTTCTACGATGGAAATTAAATGAATCTTTACAATATTTATTCTCATTGCAAAATATAAACTAATGCCATTCGTACCACGTACTTTCCATGTTTCATGTATGTATTGTTATTTGTTTTTAAATTCAATAAAGAAGAAGGTTAACAATTCGTCTGTATTTTGTTATGTTTGTTACCTCAGATCTGCGCCATGTATTAACCGATTTAGATAATTCCTTTTTGTTTGATAGGATACACTTCCCGTTTTTCCCCATTTAAATATGAAGAAAAATTACCATCGCTAAGGACGAAAAATAGGAGATGAAATTTTTTCGTCCTTAAGGAACGGACTCAAATTTTATTTATACCTAACAAACCGCCCTCGCTTCGTTTCAAAAAAGCTACGCCTTATGTACGCAATTAATTCACCTTCGTCATGTTGAAAGCGATCGCTGTTTAGCGATAAAAGCGCTTATTATAAAATGTCCGCGGTAACTGTACTAGTTTTTTTTGTATACCTACAATTAAGAATAGTCTATAGTAAATATAAAACTCATGTTCCCACATCAAGTAGAGTGGAGTCAATGATCTCGAACAACGCATGCATGTGGTGAATGTTTTGTACATCAAAATCAATACAACAATAACTCCTCTCGTCTTTTTCCGTTTAAAAGCAACGGAATCTTTTTTTAAACTGGTTTCGGGGAATCGGATGCCCGACCGGTCGAAAGTAATCGCACATGCAGTCGCAGACCAACGTGAATGTTATTTTTTGTTTGTTTATTTGTTTCTTGAACATGAACGTTTCTATATACTTATTTAACTACGTATTATGTTTTACATTCGATTTGGTTTAGTCATAGTACTTAGTTTACTAGTAAATAAGATTAATGCAGTGTATTCCAAACAATGGAAGTGTCGTATTATTATCGAACAAATAACTTATGAGAGGGCATTTAACTATTTAAGTAGGAAGATAATTTATTAAATTTTCTTAATTTTTCCAATTTATTAAGGTTATATTAGGGGATAGAAAGACTATGACCTCTAACAGTCGCCCGCCTTCGTACCAAGCTTGACTATCTGTATTCTATATCTATACATATTATAAAACGGTAACAATGAAAAATCTTTAAATGGAATATTAAAAACATGCTGTATGTTAGTTACAGGATATGGACCGGAACGCAATATTTTTGTGAATTTTTGCCTCATTATATTTTACTTAATTCTAAAACTAATTGACCGTTTTTAATGAAATTTGGCAACTTAGTTATCGTTGATGTCAAAATTAGTTTTTGTAGCGAAATGATCTCCTGAGAGCCTGCCACACTACGCGACTACTCGGGATCAAAATGTTGTAAAACTTAAAAGACATCACGGAGCCGCAGTTTCGGGAAACAGTTAATATTATATAAATTGTTTTTTGGTTGTATTGATTATAGTAAGTTAACATGTACGTCATTTATTTACACGAAACATGAATTTTGCGGATTGTAGGTATTATATTGTTGTATTGTAGGCACAATTGAAATTGACGAATATTTTATTTACTCGTGATTATTCTAAAGAAGACATTATGTGCGAACCTTACAATTTATTACCTGTCAGAAAATACAAAGCTACGTATACATATCCATCCATCGGTCATTGAAACACCACTACTGGACATAAGCGTCCCCAAATATGCACCATTGCAATCTGTCCTGAGCCTTTTGAATCTAGGGGATATCGGTTGTTTTCATCAGGTCCTCAAGCTACCTGGTCGAGGGGCGTCCTTTTGTCCTTTTGTCAAGGCTTGATCTCCATTCCACTTCTTTCCCAACTGTTATCTGTCTTCCGAACTGCCAGCCCGTTTCCACTTTAGCCGAATAGTTTTACGAGCTATTTAGAAGCCATATCCGTCTTCTGTAGTATGAAGCCTAGCTCTTCCATAGCACTCTACGCTCTACATAATAATAGTCTACACATAAATAGTTGTTTATTTAATGGAACTTTGCACCAGTTACTTCAAGAATTAGGTATTTATGTATGGATATTAAAATAACATCGATATATACTTATAAATAATAATTAATACTGTCTAACCTGCATTTCGTGTGGTGTTTTCTTTCAGATGTATCCGATAATGTCACTTTATTATTTAGGCAACGCCTAACTCACGAATAGGGACCGACTGATCCCAACCAACGCATTATACTGTACAGAGACTCCCTCCTTTGTAAGGTGATTAGGCTTCAATAACTCGATAGCTCGTTACGACAAATTTTAACCGCTTTTTTGTATGACGATAGAAGATAAAGATTTAAGGGCACCTATTTATACTTTGTAATATATTTACGGCATACACATATATCACAATGCCCAGTTTGGTGGTTAAGTTGAACTTTGTAAATAGATTATATCATTAAACAAACATTTTGATAATGTGGTCCGCTGAACTAATTATGCTAAGTATTGAAGATAACATTGTTTACGCGAAATTTCTGTTAGATATATATATAAATATTATAATATTACATATTTAGATTTATGGCACTGAATGTAAGTTGTTTATAGGATTTCCTTATTTCCACTGAAGTGCTCATTGCTTGACTGCTTGTGTTTCTCGTAAACAGTTGACAGAGTTCAGCAACTTTGGGGGCGGACGGTAGATGGATTAGTGTCCGCTAATGACGAATTTATAGAACGCTTGAAATTTGATCCCAGTATCAGAGGAAATATTAAAGCTGTCGACCCTTTTCGGAAGCCTTTTGGCGGCATAAATTCATCTGACACTTAGGTCGTCCGCCGGAGCGAGCTACGTGTACTGAATATCTATTAAATACCAGTCAATGCGAATCCGGTAATTTCGAAGGTTTAATGAATCAATGGTAAATAAGGTATATATTTGTTTTAAATCTAAGGACCACTTTCCAAGAACATAAATAAGTACCCTTCAATGTTAAATCACATATTTACTTTGTTAAACACTGGCTTGAATTATTCATATGGCCCTCCTGAGCTCTAAATTTTATTTTACCCGGAACGTATACTACCTACCTTCACTTTTTGTCAATAAAATTAATATTATAGTAAAAGAAAAACTATTATATAAATGTGTACTGAAAAATTCAGGTGAAACCTACATTTATACCAATAATAAAACTGTAACGGAATCGAGCCTGTACATTGAATATTTATTGGAAAGTTAAGTTAATAAAAGTGAGTTTCCTTCACATAAGTCTAGCTTTTATTTCCATTACTTGTGGAACTCGCTATCTTCTACTGTCAGAGATACTGAAACATTCTCAGTATATAAAAAACGTGTTATAAATTCCTACTTAAATAACGCTTGATAATTAATTAATTTTTTGTTATATGGTATACATATATATATATACTTATTATACTTCATAAGAGTTGTAAATGAAATTAAATAAGAAGTCCAACAATGTTACCATCTTAAATTTTATTAGTAATATATTTTAAAAAATCATTAAAATAGACACGAAGTCTGACGAAAATAGTCTCTATTGAATTGTTGAATTGTTATATTCTTTTTAATTCAATTTATTTTCTAGCGTCAATGAAGTTACACAGATGTTCAATATTTTTTCACACACTTAAATATTTTTATTAGATATTTCGTTTTATTGTGTATTTATTTTTTGTTTAATTTAAAGATTTAATGGCAATTAAGTAATAACAATGTTAGAAAGTTCAAAATGTTTAATTGAAATCTATAAAGATGTACAATTTATTTACTTACGTTGTCACTTCTACTAGAAAAAAAAATGCCCCTAGATGTCATCCTTCTCAGTATAATAATTCTAAATAATTGCTAAGACATCTCATTTCAATTTCCAGTCCTTCCATATTCCTTGATGTAAGCGAAATAATCTATGATTAAAGCCTTATTTTCCTGATCTTACCCCAAATTTATCTGAATATTTTTATTGTTTTTATACCTTGGTTTCCTGTCCTTTATTTGTCTTTGGCTGAGCGTACCTACGCCAACGCCATATTTAAAGAACACAAATTTGATTACCTGAGTGAAAACTAAACATATTTAATTTATTTATTACATATTTTAAATGTATTACATAAAATTATTGTGTGAATCATTATTTTAAAATATTGAACAAATTGGAAATTATTTCTACAGTAATTATGATTGAGTATTTTGGTCTATGGTTTACACTACTTTTGACATTTCACTGATAGTCATGTCATTATTGTCAACATTCCGAAAGTAAAAAGTGCACTAATTAACTACTTGTCAGTCAATCATATGTTAGTAATTAGTGATGTCAGAGTTTGTTTACTAATGATCGTTTTACAAGTAATATTTTTAACTTCTCGTAATGAATGTTCCGGGAACAACAGGAGAGTCCTCGTGTAAGCGACAAGAAAATGGCGACTCAACAATGGAATCCGAACGCCCACTAAAGAAAGCACGCTTTGCATGGCAAGTTAAAGGGAAATATCATTTAAAAAATGAAATTACCGAAACCGCCAAGATTTCACCGGTTGTTCCTAACGAAACTAATAAGTCTGGTACCACATCATACAAGGAAAGCGGATCGAATGACTTAGTTGGTAACACGGAGCAAAATCTCGAAATCCTTGGTGACTACTTATTGAAACAAGATTTTAATACATTAGACTCTGTTATCACGGACTCTAGTAGTAAATCTATTCTGCCAAGTACCAGTATATCACCGGAAAAACTACCTTATCCTAGATATGTAACTTCGTATGAAAGTAATATTAGTTCTGTGAGTAAATCTATCAATGAGGATGCATCAGTACCTATGTCTATGGTGGTTTCACACAACTACAGTGAAGATCAGTGCATAGCACGATGGCAGGCAAGGCAGGTAAATATGTGAAGCATATTATATATTTTATATGCTTGTCTTCTATTATAATTTTAATCTTAAATACTTTACATTATAGACTATTGATTTTAAACTCAGTCATTGCAGATATTATATATTTTAACTATAATTGGTACTCACGCTTTTTGTGTTTTTTAATGATATTTTGACTCAATTATGTATTGAGTTGAAATACAATAATCATAAATACCCATCATAATTAAACTTAGACATAGAATATTGTTTGTACTGTTCTATTACGTACCGGTAAATTATTATCATTCAACTTTCCGAGGCTGGTTCCATATAACAATTAAAATAAAATTTATATTAATTACATTAATGCCTATTGATATGGTAGAGCTTATAGTTTAATTAATTGTTATAAAGTTCTTCCTATATGTAGTTAAATTTGTATAGCAAATGTAGTTTTACATGGAGTTTGTAAATTATAGTTCAGAAGTATTCATTAGCTTTTATACTATGTCATTTGTAACAAAATATAATTATATGATAATGTAGTTAAAATTTTGTATTATATGAATTCAAAAACCAAAGAGGTGTCTTAACCTTGTTTTCCTTATTAAAATAAATTTTTATTAAATATTGTATATACACTTGCCCAATTATGAAAATTAAAACTTCATTAAAGTTGCAATATAAATTTCCAGATGGCAAAAGGGTTTGTAGATAACACAATAAACCGGGTACTGGATTCTTGGATGGTGGCACCACTCCCCACTGACATGGATAACAACAGGTTTCTAGCTCTGGATGTAGCAGAGTTCATCAATAACTTACCTGGCGACAACAGTATCGAAAATGAAGGAATTCTAATGGCAATATCTGCTCATGGACTCCAGAATGCTCCGAACTCAGAAAGCACAGGTTGTGATAAAACTAGTTTATCTATCACTAAAGACATGTTTCTATCTCCTCCCAGTAGTCCCCTACCTTCTGATGAGGATGTAGCTCATGAAGGAATTACTGAAAATAAACAGAGTAATCCAATGAGAGGTTCTAGTGAATATGACATGTCATGGTCATACTCCGAAGACTTAAGAGGAACAGTTAATAATGATTTAACATTCTTTCCTGATACATCTAATTCATCATATCAATGTTTCAGTGAAAGCAATCATCCTCAAATTCCCACTATTGAATATGAAGCAGATGAAAACCTCACTCTTAACAACAATATTATACACAACCATTATGATTTTCTAGATGCAGCTGTTAGTTTTGCCATACAAAATAAAGGGCTGACTTCTTTTGGATCTGATTATGGTTAAAATGTTCTCTGTACTATGTACATTTGCATCATTTTTCTTTTACTTGCTTTGTAAAATGTTAAGCACAAAATATTTGGGTAGTTCATTATGTGGAAATAGACAATAGTTATAATTACAGATATAAGAACCTAGATGCTGCCATAAGATCATCTGTTACCTAATAAACAGTATTTCTTACTGGTCAGACTGATATTGTAATAAATATTTACTTAATGTGATACATTAATTTCTATATTTATAATATGTAATATCAATATGACTATTTATAATATCCAAAAGCATTAAATAACTTTTAGTAAACCATAGTAAGGTAGTGTGAAAATTATTACAGACTTATGAATGAAATATTGATTTCGCCTTTTTTTAAATTATATCTTTCGTATAAATGTTATTGCATTGATGAACACAACAAAGATAATCTCAGAAATTCTACAATATTTATTCACATTTTATTATTATTGGCCTTAAATTCTGAGTTTATGTAAAAAATAAAATAGTATTTTATTTTTTGTATTTTATGCCTGTTATATTAATATGTATACTTAATTATAATTCTAATTTGTAACATGAAGTATGTGATATTATTTAAAAGTAATTCCTAATTTATGCGACTGTCAAATTTATTTCAAATAAAAATGTTTACTGAAAAATGTCATGAGTTAGTGAACTGTCAAATTTTTTTCATACTTTTGTTACACATAATTTTATGTACCTTAACTGTCCATTAAATATTGTATTACCTCATAAAAATATATTACATATAGGTAAACGCATTACACTAATTCTGAACAGTTAATTTCATTCATTACTGAAATTACAATTTAAAAAATTAATAATTTGAATCTGTATCCAAACTTGCACACAGAAAATCGGAACCATTGAAATTTCATTATAATAATATTTAGCTGTGTAACCAACAGAAGTGTATAAATTTTATGATAACACTTAATTTAATTTTAAGATTCCACTGCTTTGGTGCAGTCTTTCCATTAAGTTAGTGTGAAAGGCTTATTTATAGTTTAAGTAAACATTGTATGCCATAATGATATAATACATATACTTTATAGTATTAGACGTTTTATTTGCTTGACAAAAAAATAATGTTAATTCATTAATAATAATAAGCGGTTTCCACGTATAGGTCTCGATCGATAACTCTTCGGTGCCTCTCGTATTGCAAACGTGTTTGGTCAGCAAATTAAAACTAAAACAATCTTTTATGTTTTGTTAGCTGCCTAAAAGAGCATAGCATGCTTGTATAGAAGTATATAACATCATACATTATCCTTGCGGATTGTTAAAAAGTAAAATAATATTAATTTATTGGACTTTTGCTGCATTTGAGACAGTACCGCTTCTCGATCCTTGTCGGTGAAATTCTCAAACCCCTTATTGATCACATTAGATCTGCCATCTAATATTACATATCAGCTTTGATGTACAAAGTCCATATGAATGCATATTACCTTGGATAGTTTTCCGAGATATATATATGTCGCTACCACATCTACAGCCTCGCCATCAGTTTCGATTCTGTTGTAGAGATAGATCCTTGGGCTCGAAAAATGATTGATTAGAAGTCAACCGCAGTTTAATAAATAAATATATCCTCATTGTATAAATTTTTAAATTGGAAGTGATCAGGGATTCATATAAAACCACAGAAGTATGCCCTCTAACCTTGATCATAACCGCAAGGTCCATACAAATAAAACCCGTAAATGTAATTAGTTAAGATCCATATAAAGCTCCAAAACAATTTGAACGCCCGAAAATATCAGCGATAACAAAAATTTTCTATTCTATAAAGGGTTCACCTACATAGGATGTTTGGTAAGAATGGTTCAATAAAAAATCCTCAATAACAATTTATTATTGCTTGTTATTATTCACATAATACAAAATAAACTATGCACAAATTTAAGACCACCGACGTACCATCTGACTTCATAATATATTTTGAACTACAACTACCATCATTCTCAGTGGCGGTTGGTAATGTAAGACGAAAGTATTTGTATAACAGGTGACATTAATTTACATAGCAATGATGTACAATAGAAAGGTAAGAGATATTCTTGGAGAACTACAAATATAAGAAGCCAACGGACCCGAACTAAACCAATTGAATCAGACTAATTCATTTTTGTATATGATTCAACTTGAACATTTCGTCCAAAATTAAGGTGCACGAATATTTGCAACTAACTTGCAATTGTTATTATTCTTACCAGTAGAATTAATGGATATTAGTTTTATTCAATCGCTTCTTAAAATTAGTCTAATTTGCGTTTGGGGTATCCATTTAAGATTTATCTTAAATAATTATAGGAGATTATATGAATCCAACATGTTTAAAACTGCTTGTAAAATTTATAAAACTCATGATATTTATTTCTCAAAGTAAATATACAACGTACTTCTCGCCTTTGATGTTCCGCTTACTACAATCTTGGTTTGAAATCCAAGAACTTATAATAAGATTGAATTGGAAACAAAACCAAGATTAAATCTCTTACCTATCTAATACCTGCTAGTATTCCGATAAAAAAATTGTGATGTTATCTCAGGACATCAGTAAATTATAACATTCATGGCCGCATACCCTACATATTTTTCTAATTTATCAGTAACTGTACAATTGTTTAAAAATTATTTAAGTTTTAAATATATTTACAAATCATTAAAAATTCTCTCAAACGCCAATGTTCGAAGCAATTCTATATCTATTTGGTTAATAAACATAAGACATCCAAGTATCGCTACATTCGGCTTTGTCAGAGAACTTTAAACATTTAGAACACAACACGTCAACAGAGTAATGCCCATAACGGGCAGATGTAAATTAAATAAATATATTAAAAAATATAATTCCCAATTGACTTTAATACAATAATTTACTTACGATGAACAGTTCAATTCATTCTTATAGGGTTTTTTTTCTAATACGATAGTATTTTTTTTCCAAATAACGTACGACATATTTATGTAAAGCATTACGACACTCGCACGACTCAGTTCTATCACGGAGTTGCGTAACTTTTGACAATGATTATTCTCTACAACTAAAATCAAGTACAACTCTTCAGTTGTTTGTGGTCTTGATACTAGGTTCACGTGGATTTTTATAAACTCACTTCACTATTCCTCCTATTTTGGTACAAATCCATTCGCCTCTATTACAATGGATAGTACTAATCGACAATTTGCGACTATACAAACACAGCGCTGTCATGCGAGATCTCCAAACAACTAAACGGGAGCAGCCCCAAAATGGCGCGAATGAAGTACACACAAAAAATGTATTCACGGTAGCATATACATCACAGATAGATAAGAGGTTTCGTTGCATAGACGCCGTATGCGTATTTTACACATCGTCGTTTAGCCCATCCAAAACTAATAATCGGATTAATTATAAGAGATTTATGATATATTAAATATACCAATTTTATATTTGCGGGATACAACCGTATACCGGTTAATAGATATATAAACATAATTGTACATAACATTATCGCCATCGTGTCAGGTTTTAGAAGCAATCTTGTTAGTAGAATTACAAGCGTTTAAAAAGAAATATGGTCAATCTCAAGTACTTAAGCCTTGTAAGAAAACAAGCGCTAGACACGGCCACATATGACGTTTTAGAACATTTTAACATCAAGACACAACTAGAGAAAAAATGAAACTTATTAATTGTAACACACAAACTCGATATAAAATTCAGTTTCATAAGTAATGAAAAAATCCGATAACTATATTTTGATCTCTTATAACAATGTCATGGCTGATACATTAATATATTTTTCAAAATTGTATTATCACCCACATTTGACACCACATTACATTATGTATTATTGCTTAGGCACTTAAAATAATATTAACCATTTGTTTATGTTCAGAATCTCTATTTAATAGAAACTAGAAAGCATAGTAAAGTTGCATGGAATTCGTATTACATCGTTTTTAAGTAATTCTTTACTGATTCAGATCACTTTAATTGGCTATATTACATTTAAGATTGCTGGCAGAGAATTTAAGTACAATTTTCACATAAAACAAGACAAATAAAGTAAAAAAAATTAAGACGATTTTCACTACAAGGTTAAGAAATAAGTCTTGGAATAAATCGAATACCTAAACATAGGGTATAAAAAGGTTTATTGGTCTGTTTCTAAAAATGTATAAAATTTAAAAATTTAAATTTCGATAGCCTTATGCGTAACTGTTTGTGCGATGGAACCCGAGTGATCTATCATAATCAAACTTACATAAAAAAGTACCTATTTCAATTATTCACAAATATATTTGACTTTAATGAAGACTCATATAATAATATTCATGCGGCTGCCTCCAGAATGTAGCGCGTGTCGGAGTCGGTATAGTCAGCTGG
The DNA here is from genome assembly GCA_003671415.1 of Megathymus violae. Lineage (NCBI taxonomy): Eukaryota > Metazoa > Arthropoda > Insecta > Lepidoptera > Hesperiidae > Megathymus > Megathymus violae. Next base: position 2,762,629 of record PDGT01000050.1, on the reverse strand, counting down.
GCGGCGCTTTCCTACTAAATAAATTAAGTCACAACCGCTCAAACATCTGGAGTTGCAGCGCACACACACACATAATATATAATCTCGTTAGTCTAAAAGCTATGTTTATTTACACGACTTACGCCTAACTACAAAAAAATATCCAAGGAAATTAAAAATTGACAAACACATCGTCTTATAATTAACAAAGCGTATGGATTCATCATATTTACACTTACGTAAAGATATCGTGTATTATTACATGCAACCTAGGGCACCAAAATAAGTACATCATTATTCAATTCGAAGCGAATTCTTTGTTCGCCGTGTAATTGTGGACCTGCGCTGCTGGCGACCTCTACATTCGCGAATGCCCGACGCGAAACAAGATTGTGTCCGATGTCGAGTTCACTAAAAGTATTACGCGAACTCGTGCACCGAAGTCCGCTAAAACTTATAAAATTTTGCGAGGAACGCGTCACTGTAGAGTCCGTAATTATTACAAACTTAGCGCAAACATTATAAAGCAAAACTTTTCGAGTGTGGCCAGTGGCAAACGTGCTGCTTGTCCGCACAAAACAGCCCTTTTACACGGAGACTATTTAGTACAGGCGCATTAGTTCCATTAATGTAGGTACTACCAATGTAAATCTTCAAGTAGTACAGTTAGCTTATATCGGGAATTATAACATCTTTTGTACGTTAATACGAACGTATTTATGTCAGTATGTATTTTTACAATATTATTACCTTATTCGTCTAATATACACATAGATCGCAAATAATGCACCCAGTCGATACGGCAGGATCGAAAGTATCACAATATAAACCATAATCGTGACTCGATCACTGGCAGTGTAAAAGGGCCTTACGTTACATATCGCATTCAAATTCAAATCATAATTTGAATAACACTACGTCACAATTACTATAAGGCGGAAGTTTAGACTTAAAAAGTATTTACAGTATGCACAGACAGTAAAGCAACACACACAACAGGCTTCGAATACAATTTCATGTTTACAATTTGTATAACACTATAGTTAGAACACCCCGTTTTATAGATTACATTGCTTTAATGGATATGCGAAAAGCATACATTTAATCTTATTGTTCAATTCAGAAGCAATCCAATTTAATTTCTCTGATAAGTAGTTTTTTTTTTCACTCACCTTACGCCTTTGAAAACGACGTAGTAACTTACGACTGATATTGACTGTGTTTATTTTATATTACAATTTAAATTATACTGATGGTAACAGACTAGATACAAATTGTCTGCAATTTAATTCATTTTCAATCATAATCTCAACGTGTGAATTGATTGGATTAATATGTATTAAATGTTACAAAATACAAAATTGAAAAATACACTAAAAATGGAATATGTAGAGTCAGTCAATGCTATAATAATAGCAAAGTAGAATTTCAAATGTTTTTAACAATAGCTATGTATAATAAGAATTTAATACATAAAAATCCAACGTGTAATTAATGATTCTAAGTAGTTTTACTGGTTGTTCTATTAACTTTTAACCATCAACAATGATTTAAATTTTCCTCGAGATCATTTCAAGACATTACCAATTAAATTTAATAAATAACTAGCATGAATTCCTTCACAAGGCTCGTAGTGAAATAAATACTTGTGATGAGTGTAGTAATGAGCAGTTCACAGTTCACTGACAACCAGGACCGGGGCAGATGGCGGAGCGCATCGTTATGGCTTGAACTTCACAAGGGGGATGTTCTTAGAATGCAGGCACTTGTCACATACCCACTCTGCGTAAACTTCTGCAGTTAATAACTGAAATGCTGGCTCCGTTAGCCCCGTGCAGCCCCTGGAAACATGTTACAAATAACCATAGAATAATTAGCTACAAAATTATCTTAAGCATGACATGTCTATAGTATTCAATTTTAAAAGTTATAGTAAAAAAGACCGAAAAATAATATTTTGGAAAAAGTAATATCTCAAGAACATTTAGGACTTGAGTACTTTTATTCTAGTAATCATGTACTTGACCTCAGAATAGCACATGATAGCTATAAAAAGTCTTTTGACATCAGTTTAAATGACAAATAAATTCATAAATTGTGATTTAGTTATTTAAACGAATTAATATAGTTCAATCTGTCTTTATTAACATAATCGTTGCTATGTCGTTTGGTAATAAACAATAATCTGATTTACAAAAAATAACTATATTTATTTATTAAAACTTTTCGCACCTTAAAACTTTAGACTATCAATTAAATTAACAAAGCTAAAATCTAGGATGGTTGTAAAAATTTTCTAATTTACTTTAACTATCCTGGGACAGACGAATGATCGGTAGTTTTAGTTTTCGTTAACAAGAGTATTAAACACACGGCACCTACACACAGACACGGAATATATCGTTTTTAATATCTGTGTTACCAATATACACTGTATAATAATATATATTTTCTATTTATGTTCTTCTATCTATTAGTGATAGCCTAGTGTGTTATACGTAGGTCTCCTGCACGAGAGCCGCGAGTTCGAATCCTACACGCACCACAAATTTTTCAAATTTCGTGCGTTTTCAAAATTAATTATCACTCACTTCGGCGAAGTGTGTGAAGTCTGCCTACCGGCATTTGACCAACGTGGCGGTTTACGGCCTTAACCCCTATAATTATGAGAGGAGACCTAGGCCCAGCATTGGGTTGACGATCTACATTTTTATATATATCTTCCACAATATGGAATCTTAGTATCGGATCACCAACGCTCAACTGTACTTTGTATGATTTAATTTTAATAAATTTAAAAACAATCTGACCAAAATTATTTTATACCTGCATAGGGTGGACAGTTTTGTACTAATTTGTCTATTATTCTAATATCACTTGTAAACCAATGGTGAACAATAAATTTAATTTCTTTCTTTGTTCTCTGTTCTAAATGTAGACGAAAATTAAATTTAGGTAAAATGCCGTTATATTATACATACAAACCAAGCTATAAAAAGTATGTAAAAAATAAAAATATTTCTTGTATGACTACATATAAATTTGTTTAACCTTGACAATATGCCTTAATTGTATAAGGTAAAATACTTTTGGACTTGAATTAATTAAATTAACATAACATCTTAAGTTGTAGTATATCTTTCCCAAATAAGTATGTTAATTTGTAAATAGTTCCACAATGTATCAGTGTGTTGGATGTAGACACAGTTGATTTGTGTGATACATAATGATGCGTGTTAAATACATATTAATTTGCATATTCATATTATGCTTGTTTTCTGACTGAGATCAACTACGTGCAAAATGCGAATATTTCTAAAAATAAATATTTATAAAATAGAGACAAAAGTATGCTTACTGAAATAATGGAAAATTTAAAACTTTTATTGTATGCAAGTATCAAAATGATAGAATCTTTAATAACATACACACCATTGCATTATAATATCCTGTATTGTGCATACCATGCTCCCAACACACAGTTTAATTTTTATAAATAGACAATTTATTAATATAAGTATAAATCTGCTATATAAATATCTGTCCTGCCATGGTAATGAACACAGGACATTATTGGTTCTGTGTCCATACTAAACGATAAACAACAATTTTTTTAAATATAACATCATTATTACATCAATGAATTGTTAAACTTTTATTCATAGGCCTCATTTAGAGTTCATTTTTATAATCCATTTCAATAAAGGTAAAGTAAAAGAGTTTTTAATATATTTTTTAACAATAGTTAGTGCATTGAACATCTTATACTTCATCAACACTTACCATCACGTGCAATTGCTATGAAATATTAACTTATTTTATGTAAAAAAACTTGTAATATGCAAATTCAATTTGATATTTAAATATTGATAATTTTCTATTTTTGCTTGGAATATAAAAGTTAGTCAAATCAATAATATGTATAATAAAAAATTGTTCAATCTTACCTATGAAACCAAAAGTTGCACCCAGATTCACAGAGGATAGCTTGATCATTATCATGAACCTCTTTGTGGCAAACTCCACAGGGATAAATAGGTGGGGCATTTGGATTCTGTGGGTTGAACACCATTGGCTGATCTGGAGGATAAACTTTCCCTGCACTCACTGGCATTGGTTTAGGGCCAAACATGCCCATTCCTTGACCCATAGGTCCCACTCCTTGAACACCTGGTCCACCCATAGCCATTCCACTCATTCCTGCTAATGGACCACAACTTCCCATGTTTCCTGGACCTGGTCCCATACCCATTGACCCACCCCCTCCCATTCCCATGGGTCCACCATGCCCCATATGACTACCCGAGTAAGGTGGTCCAGGTCCCATTGATGTCATAGGACCATTTCCTCCCATTGGTCCACTTCCCATTCCAGAGCCCATCGGACTCCCATGTCTCATAGGACCACAATGTCCTGGACCCATTCCACCACTCTGCATTGGACTTGGTGACATAATAGAACTACTGGGGCCCATAGAACCGTTGGAGCAGCTTGGACCCATAGGTCCATTCATACGAGGAACATTCATACCAGGCCCTCCTCCTCCCATAGGTCCATTCATAGGTCCGTTCATCGATCCTGCGCCAAGTGGACTGTGCATTGGGGGGCCCATGGGACTGTTACTCATGTGACTGCCAGCCATAGAACCCATATTCATAGGGCTACCCATAGGACCAGAAGACATTGGTGAGCCCATAGGCATAGAATTCATTGGACTCATTGGACTCCCCATTGATCTTGATGATGGGCCCATTCCTGGCCCAATATTGTGGTTACTCATTCCCATACTTGGACCTCCCATAGGAGACATTCCTCCCATATGACCCATGGGACTCATATTACCCATTGGACTGATTCCTCCTCTTGGTGGCATTTGCTGACTCATAGGACTCATGTTATGTGGTAAAGGGCTCATGTGTCTCAAGGGAGGACCACCCATGCCATGCATTGGTCCCATCATGCCCATTGGACCGTTTTGACTCATCATAGGCCCATTCTGGCTCATCATAGGGCCATTGTGTGATACAGTGGATGGGGAGTCATCAAAAGGATTAGAAGCCACAATGGTATCTCCATAACCCGTTAAAGGGGGCGGAAGTAAATCTTGAGCTGTAGGGGGAGGTTGTGGAGGTAGGGCATTGTTAGCATTAGATGTTTTTCTCCGTTTCTTTGGATTACTGGGTGCAGGTGCTGGAGGTGTGGGTGTATCCATTGGAGGTTTAAAATCAGGAGGCCCTAATCCTGGACCCGGCAGCCTGTAAGAAGGCATTCCAGCTAGATTGTGACTCATTATGATTTATTCAGTTCCACTTCTAATGACCATCCTGAGTAATATTGTCTAAATGAGATAATTCACATAATACATTTACACATAAGGTACCGCATTGTCACGAGAAAGTGCAATAACGTGCCGGAAGACTGAATGTGTCTATTTCTGTAACAAAAAATATATCATCACATTAACATTTCAAAAAACATAAAATACAGGCGTGTCTTCAACTAACGTACATTTTACCGATTCTTTATATTTAAACGTCACTTAGATATGATTACGAGTCGGAGTAAATGAATTTAAACCAAGAATTTTACGATGAAAAAACATTTTAGTAACCTGCACATAAAAAATCTAAACTCGGCATGAGTTGTTACTAATTCATAACTTATAGCCCCTATTATTCGATATTATTAGGTAATAACAATATAAAACTTACTGCATTATCATTAAAGCATCGGAATTACTGATTATTTTTTTGTCTTCATCAAGCCCCCAAGGCAGGCGTGCAACATATGACAAAATACTAAAAGTATATCCTTTTTTGCGTCTAGATATTATTATTTGTAGAAGGCTCCTTAGTAAAGTACCGTATTAACACATGTGAAAAACACTATTATGAAGAATTGTTAGTTCATTCAGTACATTTTATTTACGACTCACGATATTCCAAACAACACACGCCACATTCACGATATATTTTTATCAGAAAATTGCCGCTAGGGGTCGTCTTCTGCATTCTTTTTATTGAGGCTATAGAGGCATAATATCTCTCTGAACCACAGTGTATTTACTTATTTACTAGTTAAATGGATAACATACGTGGCATGTCGATAGATAACATTATATAACTATGATTATGTTTTGATCTCCGAACTTCTATATAATTATACGAAACAATTTTGCTCAAATTCAAATTCAAATTCAAAATCATTTAATCATATAGGTATTTAGTAAATACACTTATGAACGTCATTTTTTGCTTCTACCACCGTTTCGAAAAGGTGCTTTAACAATGAGGAGAAGAAACGGCGAAAGAAACTCCTCACCACATCTTTTAAACAACATATGGTAATTACAAAAGTTTAGTTAAACCTGTGCGGAACTGGTTTTGACACTAATTTAGTCCAGGCATCCTTGTCATTCATGTACTCATCTATACTATAATATCCCTTTGATTATAAGTTGTGTTTTAATGCGACGCTTAAAAGTTCCAATGGGCAACTCGCGTAACGATTTAGGAATCTTATTGTAAAAACGAACTCCAAGCCCCATAAAGTAACGCTGACCCTTTTGAAGACGAAATGCAGATGTAACCAAATTATGCCTATTTTTTGTTTGATGATTGTATGTATCACTTTTCTGCTTATACGTATTTAAGTTTTTTTTTAATAAATACTAAATTACTATATATATACTGACTGGCTACTGTGAGTACACCTATTTCTTTAAATTTTTCTCTTAATGACTCACGCGACTTTAATCTGTATATAGCTCTAATTGCTCTTTTCTGTAATATAAATATTGAATCAATGTCTGCTGATTTACCCCACATTAGGATACCGTAAGACATAAGACTATGAACATAGGCAAAATAAACAAGTCTAGCTGTCTCTACATCAGTAATCAGTCTTATCTTCCTAATAGCGTAGACAGACCTACTAAGTTTACTTGCGAGAACCGATATTTGGGCGCCCCACTGAAGCTTACTATCTAAGGTGATACCTAAAAAAACTGTGGATTCTTCCATAGGCAGTGATTCGTTATTTAATTTAAGGATTTTGCCTACCTTCTGCACATTTGGTAGTGCAAACTCTATACATTTCGTTTTATTGGCATTTAGAACTAAGTTGTTTATTGTAAACCAATGCGATACATGGGACAAAGCACTGTTTACATCGTCAAAATTTAATTTATTTCTTTCAGTCTTAAATATTAAAGATGTGTCATCAGCAAAGAGTACAATGTCCGCATGTTTGCTAATGAAATACGGCAAATCGTTAATATAAATCAAAAAAAGGAACGGACCTAGAATAGAGCCCTGTGGAACACCCATAACAATAAACGATCCCGATGATTTGTACTATATAGTTTACCGAGGGAGTAGTTAAGTCATGGAATTATTATGTGAATAGACAACTTCCATTGATTGAGTGTATTGATATAATTTAAAAAAAGAAATTTATCGTAATGATAATAATACGGATTGTATGTTATATGTACAGATCTATGATCTTTCATAATATAAAATAAAGTAACTTAAGTCCCATATCCATACACGGTTACGTCTTAAAACATAATGATTACAAACATAGATTAAATATGAAGATAAATGACCGCAAGTGCCATGAACATAAATGACAGCACTACAGTGACATTTTGATCTCAATTGATTTCACGATTTATAGGTTACATTTACATTACGTACAAAAAATCTATATAGGTGTACTTTGTGGTTGAAATAAAGAAATAATATGAACTAAATAAAATTTGATTGTCTGACAATATCACGAAACTTTAAGAAAATGGTCTTGAATAAGTTATTAGCTAGACTATCTTTAACATCTGATTTGATTACTAGAAGAACGATTAATACTGGTGTAGTAAGTTTGGCTAGTAAGCCTATTATTGAGAAACCAAAACCTGGCTTTGGTAAAAGTTACAGAAGAATAGTTCATTTTCCAGAGGAGTATACAGTCAAACCTTTAGATGTGACAAATCTTGCTGGTCGAGACCCTATTACAGGTGAATTTAATAATTGAGTACCTATCATAATTTTCTCTGCTAATTTTATCGAAATATGTTTTATACGATTCGACGACCCCATCGCCCAGTTGGTAGTGATCTTGCCTGCCGAACGAGAGGCCCCGGGTTCGATTCCCGGCCGGGGCAGACATTTATGTGAGAGATGTTTGTTCTCAGGACATGGGTGTTTGTAATGTCATATTTGTGTATGTCCATGCCACCCACAACACAGGGAATCCTAGTGCGGGGATGTGTGTGTAAACGTTTCACTTACTTCACATTATAAAATATACAGTTTACGTTATACAGTCAGGTTTCGAATTTAACGTTTCAGGTCGTTTGGTAGCGAAAGGTATAGGTGGTGGCATAAAACACAAGTACCATTGGATACAGTGGGTAAGAGATGGCCCCACTGAAGGTCCACCTCAAGAAGAAAAAGTTATACAGGTATTGAAATTATCAAATTGTTGTACATATTATTTATCAACATCATAACTTATAAAAACCCAAATAATCAGGTCTTTTTATCATGTATAGCATAATGGCCATATGATAGTTCACCACATTGACTAAGTGTAAATTAGGAGACATACTATAGACTTGAAAATATTATGGAGTACCCTCAGGTATGTAGTTTTCATGGCAATGATATTGTATACTGGAACATGTGATCAATAATTTCCAGTATGTACTAGACTAAAAAATAGTGATTAATTATGAATTTGAACCTAGGGTGTATATGTATGTTACCTTTCAGCCACTAAGTTTTGAAGTAGGTGTAATTAAAATTGAAATATTTTATGAAAGACAAAGCAAGTTCATGATTACAGCTTAAAACAGCTTAAAAATTTAGTTTAAAGTTCAGTGTTAGTAAAAAATATATATACTTTCCATCACATGGTTAAAAGTAGACTGATTTACTAGCAGTAAACAGACAAAAAAAATTATTTTATATTGTAGATTATGGAAGATGGTTGTAGAACAGCACATATAGCCCTAGTGGCAGTTGGAGACAAATTGAAATATATTTTGGCTACAGAGAATATGAAGGCTGGGGATATTATAAAGAGTTCTCGTCACTTGCCTAGGATACCAGGTATTTAAGTAACTTAACTTTTTTAAAGTTAATAGCTGACAAACAGACAATCCACCTGATGATAAGTGGTCATTGTTGCCAGTGGACAATATTAATATTATTAAGCTTTTTATTTCCCGTTTAATGCCATATATATGTTGTGTTTCTATTTAGGATTTTTTCAGTTGTTTTTTTTTTCAATTACATGATCCCTTTTTGGGTGAAAGCTTCCTCCATCTTTAGCCATCTACTTCTATCTGTGGTGACGCTTATCCATTATTTCGCTGCCGCCTGTATTATATTGTCTGCTCATCTTTTTCTTTGCCTGCCAACACTCTTTTTCCTAGCGGTCCCTGCCATTTGGTTACTTGTTTAGTTCACCTTTTGTCCTCGTATTTTGCCACATGCCCTGCCCATTTTCTATTTTTGTCTCAATCTCTCATAGACATTAGTAACACCAAAGGCATCTCTAATACATTGTCAGCCAAGAAAGAAGAAAAAAAAAGAAATTACTGGCTCTCAAGGCCCCAACCGGAACACGGCGAGTCGTGTGCTGGCTGATTCAAGTAGGAGGGTGGTAACTAACCAGGGGCAGGCTTTATGGAAATGTAATAATAGCAGTAATAATATTAATGAACTAATAATAATATCGATAAGAAAATCATTACCCAAACCCTACTGTTTAGCAGGCTGGCTTCTGTCGCATCTTACGACATCCTGTTCTGCCAGCATTGGATTGGGGTCAGTATTCTAGGCTGCCCCAATATAGCTAGAATACCAATAATTTATCCAATGATATCTAAATTGATAGTATGAGTATTTATTGACCATGTGTTACAAATTTGAGATCTATCTTGGTAAATTAGAAATAAAATTGAGTATTTTTTAATTTACAATATATGATACTTGACAAAATATAAATGTAATTATTTGAGTATGAGTAAACTGCCAAATCAAATTCATGTAATCTTTTTTTTAATACACTTATGCACGTTATTTTTTGCTTCTACTACTATTTCGAAAAGGTGCTTTAAAATCGAGGACACGAAATGGCGAAAGAAACGCCTTAGCACATCGTTTAAAAATAATTAAATTAAAAAATCAGTGAAATACAGAGCACAATTTAAGAGGTCTTCAACCAACCTATCATGTCTAGCATTTTTAAAAGTATTACTGAGTAGGACTTACAATACAAACAACCTACAACATAAAAGTAGCCATGTTTATGATTTTCCTTATTTAATAACCATTTTCACAAGTCTAGTTTCAATAAACTTAATTATTTATTTAACAATGTTGTACTGGACTAATAAGTATTTCATGGAATACACCAATATTACTATAACTTCTCTGTATGTGTTGCATTGCGCACATTAGCATTATACTCTAATATATTTGGAAATGAAAAATATGCCTTTCAATAGCTTTGCTATCAAACAATGGGTGTGTTGTCTTAGCAGCTGATTGAATATTTTAATGATTCCAGAAATTATACTATTACAGGCACTAATTAAACTTGCAACTCTCACCATTATCTTAAAAAATATTCTCAACTTCTGATTAAAGAATTTTACCTTTCAGTTAGAGCCAATGAGGGTGATGCTTATGTCTTAGGAGCACTTCCAATTGGGACAATAGTACACTGTATTGAGAAAGAACCAGGTGAGTTTCCTAAACTCATATCAGAAGGTACAGATATTTACTACATGATTTAGATCCGTGATATCCAAAGTGGTCTGTATCGACCTCTAGGGGTCGATGAGGAGTTGCAAGGGGTACCGAAAAAAATATGGTCTTTTACATGAAAATGGGGTTCTATGATATTGGACCTCATTTAGACAGGTCGTGACTAATTTTGTTTTTCCATAAATTGAATAATACATATTTATATACAGATAATAGATACCTTTCATGATACTGTCTTATAAATATATGTATAAATTAACTAATAACTAACTGTATAATTTACGTTTTTATTTAAGTTTTAAGTTTTATTTAAGCCTGTGTCAACTTTTAGCTAGACCTCCTAGAACTTTGTCTGTGCAAAAGATCACGGAGATTTATTGTGTAATGATTACGTGAAAAAGTAAAAAAGTTTGGGGAGCTCTGATTTAGATCTTGTATAGTATTCCTAAATTACAATATTGATGAAGTTTAATTGGAGTTGAGAGATAGGGATGAAATAAAAGGCCTGGTTTAAGTACAAATTGCACAAATATATCCAGCGTAATACTTATCCGTTTCCTGTGGATTATTATATTGTAACTTCAAAAACTACTTACATTTTTAGTTAAGATCTTACAAATTCCATTTCATTAGTGTTATATCTGGTGTTCCTTATGGTACCCACGTTAATTGACTCTGGGAACTCGGCCCTGCTATATGTTCCATCCGTACCATGTCCGTCACAAGACTGACTCTATTCATCATAACACTCCCCCGCTCAATAACCACCCCCTGCACCTACTGGCCAGTAGACAACTACCTTCTTTACCGGTACACCATACAATGTAATAATATAATATAATTTTATTGAATAGGTGCCTACACTTGAGCAATTTCGGAGATAAGGGTAGATAGTCATTGACATATAATATATTTGAAGCTGTATATCTTAAAACTTTAAAAGATGTATTTAGATACCTGAAAATTAAACCTTCGTTTCATTTGTGACACGATGCACTTGACCGTCGGCAGACATGCGAATGATGAGTGTGCATGTCCTGAACTATAAAAGTAATCAACGTCAAATTGCAGGTTGCGGCGGACTTTATATTCATGCCGCGGGTACCTTCGGCACAATTCTTAGAAGACAGGACAACCGCATCGTAGTGCAAATGCCTTCCAAGAGACTATTTAGTTTCGATGAGAATTGCATGGCTGTTGTGGGTACGTACCATAAAAAAATTGTAATTATTTTGTTAGTTACGGCATTTTACCAATCACTATGTGTGTATGTATTCTGTAAGAAGACTCAATCTCAGTAGTGGAACGTTAATTGATTGGAATGATGATGGTTTTGGATTGTGATTTCAGGACGTCTATCTAATGTACTCCATGGTGAAACGCCAATAGGATCTGCTCAGCGTAATAGATGGCTGGGCAACAGGCCCCGCTCTGGTCTCTGGCATCGCAAGGACGGCAGGCACGGGAGAAAAATCAAGCCCCCGAAGCCAGTCAAACATATTGCAAATCCTACGCATCAGCCCACTCCCGCTATTCAGTTGACAATGCATCCGTAGTATTGTAATTTTCGTGTTGTCTAATAAATGGTTTTCTAACGTGTTTAATATGTATATAATAAGTATAGAAATATACTAGCGGACCCGATAGACGTTGTTCTGCCCGAAAGTTGGCATGCCTCATATTAACGATTTTAGTGAACAGTTTTTAATATCTATGCATTTAAATAATTTTAAAACCAATTAACCATACAAAAAATTTAAAGATACAAAAATATATGGTTTAACCGAGGGGCGTATCCATTATTTATTGACATCCTTACTTTATCTTTACATATAACAAAATAATAACTGGTCGCCTTCGTCACGTGATGGATATATGAGAAAAACTATTATTAGGGGCCTTTATTAACGCAATAGAACCCAAAACAATAGTTTTTAGATTTTTTGTCTGTCTGTGCATTTGTTCGCGCTAAGCTTAGAAATGGCTTAACTGATTTTCTTATGGTTTTCACTAATGTATGGCGGGAAGCATCACTTAATATTTAAAGTTTGTTTCCATTGGAATACGTTCATAGATAAAAAAGTTATAAATGAATACATTTCTAATTCATCCTAAAACAATGCAGGTGCTATTCCTAAACGTAAGGCGTAGTTTTTCTAAAGCGAAGCGAGGGTAGTCCACTTACTAGTCCACTAGTTACTTACTATAGTGCTATCATTTTATTGTATCTAGGCATTATTTTACCAATTGTTATCATGTCGTTTATTTTTCGGTATTATGTTCGTGTTGTTCTTAACATCAACACGAAGAAAAACATGGATTGCCGCGAACCATAAACATGCTGCAATCTTTATTATTATATAAAGTATGTTTACACTTACTTTTTTTTAGGTTTTGTCCGATCAGGTAAATTAGGAATATCTCGTTTTTGGCTTACGTTTTGTTAAACATCTTTGTACTGTCATTTCAAATTGTTTATAAAGTTTAGTAAATTAAATTGGCCATATATATAGAAAACTTATAGATAAATTGTAACAGATATATTGCCATAATAAAGTATTAAATTAAAAAAAAAACGAGTGATAAATTAAATAAACAAAGAAAATGGGTGGACATCACTGAAAAAATTATCATAGAATCACATATTTTTTTGTAACTTACGAGTAACTATCTTACCTCAAAAACAAAGTATTGTTAAAGAAAAAAGTGCCAAGTCTAGTAGTGGAATTCCTAGTGGATATATCATTACTTGCATACTTTCAGAATTTTCAGAACGAAGGAAATAAAAAAGCAAACTTTAAATTCATTTCATTTCTATTTATTACGGTTTAACAACGAATAAATATCGAGGAAATACGACAAGACAGTTTATAAAGATGAATACGCACGTTAATCAGTACACAACTATAATAGCACACAATTGTATTTATCCGTTTACAATAATAATATGGTAATATATATGTTCTTTCGTAGATTAAATGCATTGCTTCTCTATAAATAAATATAATCAGATTTAAATGAAAGAATTCCTACAAGTGCGGATATTTCTTTCCACTGTCCACTTAGTCTAATTGCTACTGTTATACAATTACATATATTTTTCGGCAAATAATGAAATTGATAGATAATTACATACAAATCTTACTTATATTTGTAAAATAATTTTACTGTCAAAAAACAATTTATTACAATTAATCTCAACTAATAACTAATCAAACCAATTCTACCAAACTAGGACAACAAAGAGACTCTCAGCATAACCTAAAAACTAATCTAAACCCAATCCGGCCGGTTCTTACCGATTTAATGGATATTTATTATCATTATAACAATGGAACATATTTTTAATTATAATGCTTCAATTAAGATCGTAAAATTTATTTGATTATCAAGCAAACACTGAGTGGATCTGGAGGTTGAAATCATAGAGTATGTTAGATTATGGTATATACTGTACCATGATTGTACTGTGAGATAATATTCTTTAATCTACGTAGATTTAAATCTTCATATATTTCCGTTATGATTAATAAACTGATCATACAATTTAAATATTTTTAATTATTTAAGTAAAGTATATTGCATACACCGATCCACATATTTATCAATGCACAGAATAAAATATCCTACAAAATGGCTGCATTTTCATTAATTTAAACAGTACATATTTAAATTATAAACACAATATATTTCACAAAACTTTTGAGCTTCTCAAACAAGTGTACTTAAATAAATACTAATAATAAAAATAATTATATACATATTAGTCACATTACATTTCATAAAACCGTTTATATTCATAAAAATTATAGACACAGAATCATCACATTTAAAGCTCACTACACATTCAATTTAATAAAAAACGTAAAATTATAGTCTTTATCTGCATATGAATGGAAACTGTCAATTGAAAATTTATAAAAAGAATTTGCTTATAGAAACAATACTTTTGGTCTATTGATTATCAAAACGTAAAGGTATTTTCTAAATAAACAAAAATGCTCAATTCCATTCGTAACCTATATGGGAATGCATTAAACATGATTTATAAATTTGAGCTTTACTGGAATTAAAAGTCTTATAAGTGACACAAACTACATTATTTTTATATATGTAAATAATCATTTTCATCAATGTGTATTTTGAAAATGTCCTATTACTAATAAACATGACTAGAGAACAACAGACATCTAGGGGTTTTAGCTGATGGGGAATATGATATTCTCAGAATATGTAATTAGTTATAGCAGAGTTATCAACTCTATTCTCTATTCTACCTTTTGATTAATGCAATGTGTAATCATTTACTTTTCACTAACAGTGTTGGCTGAGTGCAGCTCTTCCTTCTTTAGCACATTCTATTATCAGCAAAACTACACAACAATTATAGGCAAAAGTTTACATTTATATCAGGATACAGTTTGATAAAATGCCATCGATAAAGATCAAAAATGTTACATGATACTACATTACTGGTTATTTGAGCTTCATTCCAAATCTTGGTCTTCATCTGACAAGGTCAGAACCTGTAAAAGCAGTAAAAAATGGGTGTTTTAAATTAAAAAACAAAACAACAAACGTATACTTACAATAATAGACTATCATAAAAAAATACTTCGTAAAGTTGTAGATACTCTTAATTTAAAAACAGGGTATTACGACTAAAAAACATTCTACTATAAAGATTTTACTATTTGAACACATGTGAACACCTTCCTTTCCTTAATGAATAGCAACCACGTCTAATGCCGGTCACTCACATTCGCGCGAAAACGCGAACCTACAAGTGTAGGACGACCTTCGCAAATGATTATGCGAAGTTTTTGATGCATTCGTGATTCTCCAAGCTGTGTCGGTTTTTGTCGCACATCAAAGTGCGCGAACTTCGAACATTCGCGTAGTCTCCCACACATTCGTGCGACCAGTTGCGCACACGATTGCATAGGTGATAGATGTCTTCATTTTTCGTAGTTTGCAGCGTCTACTATAATTACTATAAACTTAACTACTAATACGTACTATAGTAGTAGTTCCAGCTACTCTTTATATTGGAAATTGATGAAGTGTAGGGGGGTGCGCAAATAGATTTGCATACTCATATGGGAACCCATTTGCTTATCAGTCCCTCACATTCGTGCAAACATTCGTACAAATTTCAAACCTTTGCGCGCATGTGAGTGACCGGGGTAAAGCAATTATTTATCGATATTAAGCTAAGTACAAAATAACGATATTTAAATATCGATATTGACAACTTGCACATATCTAAATATCGATATTTTTAACAAGATATCATTATTATTTAATTTATTTCATGTTTAAAATGATAAGAAATTGTATTGTATTTTCTGTAGCACATCAATATAATAAAATGTATTACTCTAAATTGCATAACGAATATATTGCCCGTATGGAAGCAGTGAAATAAAGTCTTAAGTAATGTTGACAATTCACCTTGCTTTTTGATATATTTGAAATATTTTCTTGTTGTTCAGTATATTTCTTATTTGCAAAATAACAGTATTTCATAAGTATATTTAAGTACCAATAAAATAATTTATACTTTAATAACCAAATAGCACATCACCCATATTTTACCATAGTCCTTTATAATACTTAAGCGCGCCTTGAAACTGTTAAAAACCTTCGACATTCTAAAAGAACGATATTTTGTGAACGGTAATATCGATATTAAGCTACAGATATCAATATCGATTTAAATTTTGATATTTTATCAATATCGCTAATCGCGAACACCTTCAAGCTATTGGACTTTTACGAAGAAGCTGATGAAACATCACTCGAGCCGTGGCTCGACACCGTTATCCTTGAATTGTGTCCTGGGTGTGATAAGTTTCTATCGGGCAATCTTACCCATAATATAATTTACAAATATACCAAAAACGAGGGCCACATCAAAATATACTCACATCAGTCATCTCAGCGGACAAGTGTAGTTCCGTTAAGCCGGTGACTTCTTCCAAATGAGACGCGCTATTGAGCACTTTTAACAGAAACCCGGTTCCGTTCTGGTTGTACGCGTTAATGACCAGGTCAGAGCATGCGATGCACTGTTTGAACTTGGCGCAAGTTAGGACGATAGTCTGATATGAATGTAGAAAGCCCCTGATGGAGTGAGGCACTAGACCAAGTACTCCGTGAGTCACGTCCGATTCTTTGTCTCCGTCTTCCGTTATGTTGAATACTGCTGGTGCTTCGGCCCTGTAAGAGATTATACACATGTTATAAGTACATGCGTACATACGTAAATACAAGGTCGCTCGTTCACACACTCTCACACACATACGTTAAACCATTAAGCTGAAGAAAAAATTGTTACTAACAGTAATATTATATGATATTCTGAAAAAAAATTACAAGTATCGATCTGAATATACTTTTGGTGTATTCTTTGTTATACACAGTCAACACATACGATCCATAAAGTGTTAGCGCCTGTTAGGCATAAATTCATATCCACCCTCAATTACTTTTATAAACACGTCGGTCGAATCCCGCCGCGTGTTAACCAGTCCAAATCTGGTTACCAAGCAAACCGCATGCTCATTGAGCCCATCCGCGCCGCTGTTCTTCCACTGTCGTGGATAATCTATCATACCGCTTCATAACCGCTCCACTATATCGAAGGTCGTGTGTGTGTGTACTCTATACAGTTTGGACGAACCAACAAGCTGAAGAAACCATCAGAAAGTAAGTCGCGTGAAGAAAGACAACGGATCTTCACACCACCCGTTTAAGGTAATCCGAGCTGATTTAGTATATGCACACACGGAATTCCGCTTTGGTTAGCGATCAGTGTTATCGCTGTACTGCCGCGCCAACATAAAGTATAAGGATCTTCATTTATATTTGAACTAAACCCGACCTACCCCTCTGAACTCTTATTACATACAACTTACTCGGTGGTTAATGGCCTCTGTTACCCATAAGAATATCACAAATTCACCGCTGTTTCTATGTGTCTCTGTTGACTACGTGCGCCTGTCGATGAATGCATGTATGTGTCGTGTATACTCAATTAACATTAGGTAACAGTGTAGACAAACATTGACTTATAATAAGCCAAAAAAATACATACCTGAGCGGGTGCTGCAGCACCGCAGCGAGGAGTTCGACGGCAAGTGCGCCAGCTATTGCCGAAGCCCCGGGCCGCGTCACCGTGCACTGCTGGTCCAGCGTGCGCTCCTTCAACGACTGCAAACAACACTCGACAAGTCGGATACGTATACACACGAGACATTTATATGTTTGTCATACTCTGTGTTGTTGTTACGCCTGCACAGATTTCTACGGCGCGCGTGTGTAATATCTTTGACAAATTGTCTGTGGTTGAAGATAAATTGTCTATGATTTGGATTTGGGAACAACGATGGGACGTTAATTTAGAATTTATAGTTTATATTATATAAACATAAAGTATTGTTTGTCTCTGTCGCAATCCTTAGGCACAGTGTAAAGCAATAAAGTTTTTTTTACTATACAAAATCTAACGTATTAGAGTTAATGTTTTGTTAAAATAATTCATAATATAAAAAAAATTCTACAAAGACACCATCCGAGTTGGCTCTTACACAGACACGGTAATATAGTAGCTGCTACCACAGATAACTGACATTGCCAGGTGCGGTGACGTCATTGCAAAAGTAACAGCCGAGCTGTCCACCCGCCACCTGGCTGCGGTCCACGGCTCCGGACTCCGCCATCGGCGCCAGCCCCACGCCGTGCCGCATCACCAGGTAGCTGTCGAAACCGAGTGCTGCGTTGATAACTATCTGCAAATATAACCATCATCGATTGTATTGTATTGTATATATATATGTGTAGAAGAAAAACTTTTTATTTGAATTTCCTGAAATGATTCATTAATGTAGATAAGCACTCCTTATTTAAACATCAAAAATAATTAGGGATCTCTTTCAGATAACCTTTCGGCTTTTTTATACAACTTGCAAAAAGCACAAACCTTTTTCTCATTAGCCGCGAGAAGGGTAGGCAGCCATCTCGCTTCCCGGGTGTCGAGCAGCAGGAAGACGACGTCATGCTCAGCGATCGCTTTCACCAACGTCCTGTAGTTGTCGAGGGTCTCCGCCTTCAGGGCTTCTCCGACCGGGTGGCCGGGCATCGGGATGTGGGCCGCTATGCCACGAGATTTCTATTCGGATATACAATTCTATTATTGATTCTGATATACCAAACAGAGGTGAACTATGTATCTACAATGCGTGTATTTTATTAATGGATATCAACAATGTTCATTCTCATTGTATACACACGCACTTTATAAATAATTATATTGTTATATATTAATAAACCAAGGAAACTAAAACAAGAACAATCCCAATTTCCATCTATGTTGATATGCGTTACTAATATATTACGTGTTGTTAAGTCCTCATTGTTTAGGATCTCCGGACCCGTTGTTGCGTTGTCACACGACGTCACAACGCACCGTGTGGCATGCAATTTGTACCTAGAACGCACCAGTGCAACGCGTCGGCAATGCATCGCGTGGCATTACTTTAGTACTCACTACAGTGGGTAGAATGTGTTTCAAATTGTCAGCAGCTGCTTCAGCCTTCATCCGCCCGCCGGCCAAGCAGTCCTGATAGTTGAAGAGCACTTGCCGTGTCGGATTCGAGTACGACACTTTGCCGCTGTCCAAGAATGTGATATGACGGAAGCCCCACGCCTTAAATGAAAACATAGATGATAAGGAAAAACAAAAGTAATTCGACAGTATTTCTTTTGGTGAAGTTTTTTTTATGTTAATAGCCGACCAACGAGCAGACGAGCCACCTGATGGTCTGATGAGTGGTCACCGTCGTCCATGGACATCAGCAAGACCAAAGGTATCACCGATGCGTTGTCGGCCAGGAAATGAGAAGCAGGTAAAAAAGAAATAACTGGCTCCCAAGCCTCCAGCCGGAACACGACGAGTCATTTGGCGGCTGATTCAAGCAGGAGGGTGGTAGCTAGCCGGGCAGGCTTCACGGAAAGATAATAATACCAGAAATAATTTCAATGATTTAATAATAATACTGATAATATAATCTTTATGCGAAGCCCTATCACCAAGCAGGCTGGCTTCTGTCGCCTCTTACTCTTTAGTTTAATGAACGTATAAAGCCAAGTTCATATGTTAAAATTATTTAAAATATAAACAACCTAAATGCAAATATGCTTGGAAATCCGTCAGTGTGATATTTTATGGATTTCACAAAAAGGTAATTTTTTGCGAAAATGTTTCTATTGCTAATTAATAATTTATTTAAAATATGACACAATATTATTAAATTAAGAATTGGCAACAAACGTCAGTGACGACTCCTGTCTGTCTATCCGGTGGAGGTCCGTGAACAAAGCGGGCTGCTAGCAGGGAGCGTCTTGTTTGAAGCCGATTTTTTAAAACGGTAAATTAATATATTATTTGTCTTCGACTCGGTTTTTCACTGAGAGCGATATCATATGCCACTATTGCAGATTATATGGATCTTGTTAGATATGGGAGAGAAGCTGCCTATTTTGATTATTCTTTATTTTTAAAGTCATTAAATTTAGTTACGAAATTGATGTAGATTTTTTAATGTATGATTAATTTATTTTTTTAAGAAATATCAACATTTATATTATTAATAATATATTTTATTTTTATGTATGTATGAATATTTAATCGATTTATTTTGATTTACAAATACTTAAATGTCAATTCTTAAATAATAAACAAAGTATCAAAGACTTCAATATAAATATTAAACTGTGATAATAGTGTGATAAATAAAATATTTATCATTATATTGAATATTGTGTTTTCTTTGTGTAATTAACCCCCAGCAGAGGAGTGTTATTAGTTCAATGTGTATTTTAGTAGGTATTCAATTTCAAAATGGGAAAAACCTATTGTGTTTTCTGGTTCGGATATGTTCTGTGATAATCATAAGATCTTTTTTAGTTTTAAAGTAGTTTTTTTTGTGTCGGGGTTTTTTAACATTTATTTCGTCAGGTAGCTTGGTATAAATTCTTATTGACTTTATTTATTATGCTTACATATTGTAATAACACTTTATATTTTTCACAGAATTAGCTCTAAACAATAAAAAGTAAATTTCTCAATGATACGAGGGGATTTATAGTATATAGCTACCAACAAATTACGAGCCACGTGACACCCGAGGGTACCAGCGCCGAGCAGAAGGCATTTGGTCTTCTTCATAATATCCACATCCAGCTCTGGCACCAGTCTCCATTTCATCAGCTTGATATTAAGATCGGATGACGTATCTGCTAGCCTATTAAAGAAATATCCTCTTTATAAATAAAATATTCTTACGGTTTTTATTTAATCTAGATTTATTTAGAAATAGTATCTATATTATTTTAAATTAATTTATAGCTTTTTATTAATGGACGGATTGCAATGAAACATATTTTAATTATTAAGTGATGCTTACTTCAATACATTAGCAAAAACCATAACGAAATCGGTTAAGCCGTATCTGAGATTAGCGCGTACAAACGCACAGACAAACACGCAAAAATCTTAACAACTATTGTTTTGGGTTTTATTGCGTTAATAAAGGCCCCTAATAATATTTTTTGTCATATATCGATCATGTGCAGCAAGCGATCGGTTAGAATTTTATTATAGGTATAGATAGTATATGTACTGCCGAAGCAAATACAAGTTCTTATCATATTCAATTTAATGATATTATTGAACATACCGCGCCTGCCATCTAACAATAGGATCGCACATTTCGTCAGCTTGTGCCTGCTAACGGAAATAACGTTTCAAATTGAGTCATGTGGAATAAGAATTTCACGAATCCACACTGTAACAGGGGAGTATTAGGGTCTACGGCTTTTCAATAACATAGAGGGCCTCTAGCCTTCCCTTTTTAATATAAGCAAAACACACAAAATGGCGACCTGACATCCCATTTTCAGTTGGCACACATAATAGATGTATTCAGAGTTAAATTAAAATTAAATTATTTACTTTACAGGATCCATAGAGGCAGACATACTGGCCAGACGTGGGCCAAAATTGCCCTTCTCGTTCCTCTCCCAACCAATCCAACCAGCACTCTCAGTGTATTCAACATCCTGAAATAATAACAGTAATACATTATTTTTACTGAATAAATAAATACCAGTAATATTTTCATTTCTCAGACCATTTAAAAATCTTTTTGGGGAATGCTCCCCTTCTTGTGGTGCAATTTACTTAACAATAAAATTTCTCTAACATTCCTTCCACTTGGAATTAGCTGGATTGTATTACCTAGTTTAAATCTAATAATACTCGTAAATTGTGGTAGTGTTGGCTTGCTTGCTGCTTGGCTAGCTACCAGCCTCTTTTTAAAACCATGAAATATTTTCAGCTAATTCAGCTCATTAGTTTTTCGTGAATTAGAATGAATTAACAAAGTTGACACAGAATCAACAACAAAAATTAAAATCCAAAGGATCAGATTAATGCGTTTGTTAACTGTTTCTCAGTGGAACTGAAGTCATTGGAAATAGTTGTATATTTCTCATAGCCAGGTAAGTAATAAATCATACAATAATGCATATATGTATATATACTATCAATATTAATCTAGGTTGTATAGAGCCCAACTACTTTCAAAAATCAAAAGAAAGACACTGCATTGTCTACAGTTCAGCAGTGTAAAGTAGAGATTGGCTTGTATTCAAGGATGTCATAAGGTCCGGATTATTCCAGAATACATTTGTTTATACAACACTGAAAAAATTTACCACGTGTAGATAACTAACACTTTTGAATTCAATTATAACTTGATAATATCACATTGTTTAAGTAACACCTAAACAACCATGTTAATGTTTGTACTTAATTAAAAAAACAATGATTACCTCTGGTACATGAATCCTGTAAACCAGACTATTATCAATGGATCCATTAAGACCACATCTAAGAGCAAATATTTTTAAAATTGTATTTGGCAGCGTATCTGGATAATGTTCCAACAGAGCAGCAATGAGCATTCTTAGAGGCCATCCTGGATTCTCTCCATTGCTTGGATCAGCAAATGCAAAATATGTTTTTGTAGTATCAATCACCGAATCAGCATCGTGATGAAATATATATTTACTTAGTGGATCAACACTAATTGATGTTTCTTCTTGTGTGATAAAGAAAAAACATTTCTGATTTTGGGGTAAGGCCTTAAAGCCTTCCGTTATATCGGTGAGTTCTTTATCAGTAAAAGATAATTTTGCAGTTTTAGGCTTTTCAAGTAGTCGTACTGTAGGTTGACTAGGGCAAGGGAACGTAAACCAATAGTAATAGTTAAACTTTTTTAAATCCTGTAATACAAAATAAGAATAATTATGATAAGTAGTAACTGATAAAAACTTATGATGTGAATTGTCATCAGTAACAGCAATATGATAAAATATTATTTTTTCTTTAAGATAAAGAAAACATAATTGATATACACTGCAAAAAATTGTCATAACAATGTTATTACAGAAGTTGGTTTTTGTTCTAAGCATTTTAAAGTGAACTAATAAAACATCTCTAAGTGTAAGCTCAAATTTAAAGTATTCTAGTGGGACATTCCAGGCATTTGAAGTCATAAAAGCCATAAAAACTATTACAAATGATTTAAAACATAATTTATACAAAATGATTTATACAATACTCACAGCAAATGAGAGGATAACAAAATTAAGTAATCCCACGGGGTTTTCAATCCAAGTTTTCCTTCTCATATTGAGCCATATCACATCTCCGATGCTGTTCAAAAACAATGCTTTGTCGAGAGACTTAAAACTTTCCACTGTGTTTTTGTTCATTATCATACCAACTACATTGATATAGAATGGCTCCTCTTGTGGTTCCCTAAATAATTAAAAAAATTTAGTTACTAATCAAAAGTAAAAAGAATTGGGGTTGAAATCCCATTACACAAAGCTTTATTTAACTACACGGTACTCTCTCAAAGTTCTGTCCTGTGCCTAAGAAGTTAATACAGTACATCTTTGTTTTAAAATAGGAACTAAATAAAATACATACGTGTTAAACGAGGTTCCATCGACTTCGAAAACCGTTTTAATATCATCACGATATGAATATCGTCCATAAATTTCTTTTGTACCGTCATTAAGCCTGGCCACATCTATTTTATCCTCTGTAAAAGTATGCCAGAAAGATGGGTGCACAAAAGACATGAAGGGTACATATTGGATAATCTCCCCCTGTTTTTCTGAATCCATTTTGTTTAGTTATTCATGAAACTAAACAGCAATCTTTAAACTTCTCACTTTCAACGGGCTAAAAACAAAGCGTAAGTATACGGTACCTACAAATAAAATATACCGTATTCGAAATCGATCGATTTGATTTGATTGACAATAATTGACGCTGACGTTGACATGTGAGTCAATAATTCAGTGACAGTAAGAAATTGCAGACAATAAAACAGAAAATAGTCATGGTAAAATTACTATTATATTAACTCTATGGGTGAAAATTCAGCAATAATAGGTAATTTGATTTATAAAATGACATTTGTTAATGTGCACAAAACATGGAATGAAAATGCAGACAGCCAGGTTTCTGGATCAAGAAATATTTATTCATTCAGTCACGCACTCACCTATTTTGCACTAGCGATATATAAAATGAATTATAATTGAAAAAACTAAACCAATATGCTTTAATAGCAAACCGAACTAAAAATAGAAAAAAAATCTTAAGTATAAAATAAATGTTATTAACAAAATAATTCAATTATAGCAAAAAAAAGCATAGAGTGCTTGATATTAAACGTTACAATTATTTTATTAGTAGCTATTTACAAAATTAGAGTTATTATGAAAATATAGTAAATTGCATTTATCAATCTATTGAAATAACAGCTTGTCTTATCTGCTTGTGTTATTGTGTACCTTAAGTACATACGCCATGCACCCGACGTACATACCGTGACTAAATTTTAATGATATTGTTCATGCAGTAACAATTTTTTTTAAGTACAGGATTCTTATGTGATTTTAAATTATTTGTAACATACTAATTTACTCTGCTGATGTTCAAAGTTTTCGTGAAATTAATCTATTAAGTAATTTTTATTTTCTCTTTTATACCAATGAATTGTGTTATATTAAGATGGACTACATATTTATATGTGTATTTAATATAATTTCTCGTATAACAAATCATTTCGCTATTATGCCTTACATAGTACATATAATTACCTTCTACCCTCTATTTTATTTTGCCACTTGGACTTAATCCTAAAGATTGAAACAAATTGCTACATAGTAAAAAGATTTTTTTTTATCGTACGGTTAGGAATTGCTACGAAAGAGTTCGACTCTTTTTAAAACAAATTCTATCCGACTTAAACGTCAAATAAAACTTTTCACTTATATTTTTTTACATGATGTTACGGACACAATATTTTAAACATTTAATTTAATAATTGATAAAGATTTTATTTGTTCAATGTAGAGTAGTTGTTTTTTGGTAAGTGACTTCGAAATTACAGTGAAAGTTATAAGGTATGTAACGAAGTGTTTTTTCCTAAAAAAATAAACAATATTTATTCAAACAACAAATAATTGTTCGTCCGCCATCACCACATTTGGCCAGTGTAGTGGACAATAGACTTGACCCTTTTTTTGCTTCCGAACGTGAAGCCGTCGGCAATAGCGTTTGTTATTGTCAAATACTATTCATTAACTCACGTTGGAGTCCTTCGTGCGGATTTAGAACTTCCAAGTCCTTCCAACACCCGCTATCACTACCGATTCGCACCGGTACAACTAGGTGTAGTCCACTCCAGAATTTTAGTCCAGAATTTTCAATAAGTTATTAAGCAATTATAACCCAATGTTTTCTTTTCAGAGCTTCGGATAATTTTTCATTGTCAATAAGTAAAGACAATGGCTATAAATTCAGTTAATGTATTAGGAGGTAAAAATCCCATTAGGTCTTTATGTACCAGTAAAACATCTAATTTAAGTTGTTGTCGTTTGATCAAGATAAATTTCGCTGGGAAAAACAGTTGTTCCAGTAGTAGAGCCCATGGACCGCACATTAACAAGGATATAAAGTCACCTTATTTCGCTAATGATAAAGTTCAAGTATTAAGTCGTGTAACAGCGGATAAAATAACAAACAAAAAACCGAATGAGTTCATATCATCATTTCCATTAGCTGCAAGTGTATACAAAGCTAATTCCGATGAATTTAAGTTGAAAAATCGAGGTAGTAATAAAGTTAAAAAATCTGTACTTACTCTTCCTAACGAACCGGTTCCAATGCCCAAGACATATACTGTTAGTGATTTGAATGATTCCGAATATTTTAATGCCGTTAATGATGGCGCAGTTGAGAAATCGAAAAAACGGCGTTCAGTTAAACGTATCAAAAAGTCTCGTGTGAAAGAACCTGTAATGGAGTTTTGTGACACAGATAGTCGTTATTGTTCCCAACTAAATATTGATTTAGACTGTAGTTCTTCTGAAATAGTTAATTTTACTGGAGATGGACAGATGCTTTCAAAATTGTCATATAAGTCAAATAAGTCTGTAAAGGCTGGAAAGTGTCCTCATGACGTGTGGACTGTATTAAGAAACTTAAATAAATTCAGACCTTCTCCTCCTGGCTCACTACAAAGTATACCTTTAAGAAAAAGAAGGCCAATTATCCGAAAAAACAACAATAGCAATGACACACAGTAAGTTAAATTATTTCGTACAATTTATTCGATTAATGGACGTTGTGTTTGCTATGATTTACACTTTAATTGCAAACGTATTATTAGCATACATTAAGAAAGACATTTTAATAAAGGAAAATATTTCTTTCAAGAATTCGCACACCTTAAAGTTTTACCTGTGTGTAGCAACGTTTTAATTGCTTTACATAACTACTGTTTTTCTTATTACATTTATGTTTTAGTTTTTTTGAAACATGTCGTACTGAAGAATTTGCTTATATATCAAGTTTTGAAGTAGACAGCAAAACTCGTGACAGTCATTCGCCATCGTCCAGTTTTGATCGTGTAACAGTTATTGACAAACAAAGTGAGCAAGATGCAATTGTGCAACAGTTTAGTCGAAATATGTTTGGATCAAATCTTAACGTTCGAGAAAAAATTAAAACTAATATAAATACCCAAGTTCGGGGAAGAAATAAACGTCGATTAAAAAATAGTAATAAAAAAGATTCACATGCTAAAAAGAATATGACAAATTATCAGGCCATAGAAAATAACACGCATAATAAGGCTTCAGAGCTAGAAGCAGAAAATGTTGCAGTTGAAAACTGCAATGATCTACTTTTACCAGAACTACTTTCAAAAACCGCTAGTATATTTAAACCTAGAGAAAATTGTTCTGATAATAGTAGTATTAAAGAAAACTATTGGGCTTCTATGGATCAAACAAATAATTTTCTGAAAGATGTTCGATCCGGTGATATTTCCAAAAAGAATAATATAAAATCTTTAACTAAAAGTCCTGATATCAAGGATAAGGTCATGAAAGCTATGGGTAAATAATGAATATCTATGCTATTGGTTACGTTTTACAAATTATATATATATGTATACATATATATGACTTTTATTAATCGATTACAGGTGATTCAGAGAAACAATTTAACGGGATAACTAGAGTAATATTTGGTAAGGGTAAAGAAACAGTATCTCCAAAATTGTCGGACCCTCAAAGAAAACCTCGCCTAGCTCTGACATTACCAAACACCAACATACCTAAACTGTCTCGTCCCATAGTTATATTAGGGAAAGATCAGTTAACCAATCATGGCATTTATGTTACAAATGTTGATCCACCACAATTTGACGGTCTAGATAAACATATTTGGCCATTTATGTTGGAATGGTCTGAAGAAAAATTTACTGGAAATAATCTAAATATCCAAGAGAATGAAGTTATTAAATCGAAAAATGCGAAATTTAAAAATAAAGCATATCACCATGACAATGTAAATACAAAATTTGATGATTTCTATAACCCAAATATTGTTTCAAAAAAAGCTGAATGTAAAAATAAAGAGAATACTTTACACATTACTAACAAACAAATAGAATTGGCGAGTGAAGTTTCTTCACCTGGTGTTCAAAAATCAAAGCCTCTCATACATTTAAAAAATAAAATGTTTCATTTCTTACATAAAAACCTTATTTCACCGAAACTTATTGAAAATGATTTGAGTAACAATCGACGAGATGAAATAGTATTAAAGGATAAACAAGTTGGCACTAGTGAAGCAACAAAAAATTACAATACTTTAAATAACAAATGTTCCTTAGTTAGAGTGCGCCTTAAGAACGTTCCGGATAAACCTGTTGAAAATAGAGTTGTATCAAAGTCGTATTTCCCTCTTAGACATCCGTGGGCCAAAGGCAAATGGGCAAGCGATTTCATAGAAAATGTCATTAAAAAAATTCGCAGCGGAGTATACTACAGTGTTGACCGTAAAGAAAAGAAGCACATAACAAGTATGTAGATAGATAATTCTTTAATGTGACTTAAAAATGTATTATACTAAAATAAATCAACTAAGTTTAGATATTCTCTTTTTTGCAGATTGCATTGAAGTATCTACTCAGACCGAAATAAATGTTTCCAAAAATGCTTACTGTCAGAATGGTGTTGACTTTGATTTTGCATTAGACTCAATACATAAGAATGATGATCCCTTAAAAAATATACCTGGATTTGATAAAACTCTTACTACATTAGAAATAGAAACAATAAGCACAAATAAAATAGCAGTAAAACATTGTGTCACTAACATAGTAGTTCACTTTGATATACAAGTCTTGAATGAACCAAAAAATTCCGTCGATATAAAGAAATCAATGTCGTGTATGCCAATTGACATAAAAAGTAACGAAGAAAAAGTATTTAAATGCAATACCAGTATTATTAATTCTATATTACCCGCAGAATTATGTACTATTATCCCAACTATGATGCGAAATATATTAGATGTTGAAAATAAATTACGTCCACCTTCAACAACTGTGAAAAATGTACTGTCCCATTCAATAACACAATCGGAATTTATAGAACCTAAAAGGCCTCAGCGTATGAATTCCTTAATACCTGGATTTGCAATATCTAATGAAATGAAAATGTTCTTAAATGGTCAATTCCAAAGTAGTCATCTAAAAAGTGTTAAAATCAATTTACATTGTCCTGTAGTAAATACGGCCAGCGCTGGGACTTTACTCCCGAGGGTTAATACGCAAATTTTATGTTACTATAGGCAACCTTCAGTTAATTTGCATGCTATTTTAAATACAAGTAATAGGTTGATTGAAAAGCCTGATAGAGCAATAAATAGGCTTAATAATTTCTGTTCGGACTTACAGCTATATGAACCAAAAAAATTTAGTATTGTTCCTTTTACTGGTCCCTTTGACATGACAGACTTTATGAGGCAAATTGTTGATAGAACAAACGTAAACCAGTTCACCATTATATCCAATGACCTTACAGCATGTTACAATATTAATATCATCATCAGTAAGCCGTTGTTATTTCCACGAGGCGAAAACAAAAATATTGAATCTCTTCCTGTCAGCGATAGTAAAGTTGGAGTAATTTCACTTTTTAATGCATTTAAGAAAATTAATCAGTATACCAGTGAAGACACTGTCGAGATTAACGTTCATAAAAAAGAAAATATTCTTGGTATCCCATCCAATGATAGTAGAACAGTCACGAAAAAAAAAGGACAACCAGTTAAGGCGGTACGAAAGAAGAGTTATGTTAAATTTTACAGAAAATGTAATTCCATGTCCTGTATTTCAAACTACAAATGTACGCCGTTGAACAAAGTAACGAATTTGGAAGACTTTTGTCAAGTACTCGGTTCGAATTTATATAGCAATGTGTTAGACGGACGTCTAGAAAAAAAAATTTTGGGCGCAATTGAAGAGGTAAGTACTGTAAAGAGGGAAAGGGGAGTTTCTTTAAATACTATATTAATGATAAGCTATATTTTAGATGAAAAATTGGATCACTGATATTAGTCCCAAGCAAGCTCTTATCGTCTTACTCTTAACGAATAAAAAGGACACGCCAAATCTGATCCGGTTTAGACCCGTTTTACTTCAAGGCATTGCTGTAAATAGAATTACAAAGGCCGATGAACTGGACACTGAAATTGAAGTCATAGAGAAAGAAAATTTTAAATTGTCACAGGTAAAGTTGTGTCTAGTGAGGACTTTATTTATTTGTTCTTTTTCTCGTTTTTGTCTTATCGTTTGTTCTTGCCGTCATCCAAAGCAATAATATTTTGTCCATTTAGTACGAAGGAATCTCCTATTTGCCGGCTAACCCGAAAAATCGAGACAGTCTGCTTGAAGAACTATATTGGATAGCAAAAACAACTGTAACTTAATATTAAATTTGTTTAGTAGACCTAGTAGTAAAGCCCACGTAGTAAATTTTATTGTAATTCTTGACCGCCATGAAAATGTTATCGTGGATAAAAAAATAGCGTAGACAGACATTAGTTTAAGGTACCTCGATGTTCAAATGACTCATGTGTAGTCAACAGATCTTGAGTGATGATTTTGTGAGGCCTTGTTTTATGAAATACTATTTTTTTTCGTTATTTCTACCTGCCTATCCAATCCGAGTTATTGAACAACCTACGTCCGACAAATAACAATATTAATAACATAAAACAATACTTTACGATCTTAATATACAAATCGTATCAATTCCTTCTTGAATAATTTAAGAACTCTGCAAAGAAATTGTCGAATGTTTCTGAAATTTGGACGTAGGATAAAAAACTGGAAATTTTATGAACTAATTAACTAATAAGTATAGTTGTAGTTAACGTAGGGAGCAGTAGAATTACCTGTAATTTTCACTATTAAAAAAAAAACACCTAAATTATAAAACTATTTCCATGATGATTTAATGTTAAGAAATGAAAAGTGACGAATATAATTTTTTATCTGTAGCTAGCTCCAAAAGGGTTGTTAGTTACTTAAATTAATGAGCGCAATTTTTTTTTTGATTACGCGGGTAAGCTGACCTGATTTCATTAGAAACCCATCAACGATTTGTTTACACAGATATTAAAATTTCACTTTTTAAAAAGCTCCTAGTGACGCTGACCAGATGTATCACACCATCTCGATTGAGGCGGGGTGTGGTACTGGCAGTGTCCAACCTGACATTATATTGGTTCAGATTCGTATCTGAGCAGTAGCATACGCGTAAGAGAATTAAAAAGTCCACGTTTTGAAGCTGGTCACTGAAATGTTGGCTCGATCCAGAATTGGTTATTGGACTATCAACGTTATCCATCCAGTATTAAGGACCGTCTGCAGTAGTTGTTTACCTTGTAACCCAGATAGTACACATTTAATAAAGAGTACATATTCGATTGGTTCGGAGGATGACAATTTTAGTTTATTTAGACTACTTACATTATTGACTATACAAAAATTACATTTCCAAACCAAATTTCATTGGTACCTATAGAAGTATATACCTACTTATTTATAGTTTGAACCCACAAAAATTACGTACTAATGTGCATTATTGTTCTTCATAATTGCTTTATTTAACACAGCTTTATAAATAAATTTAAATTTGGTACAAAAATTTCAGGCATCAGATTACCAAAAAACGTTCGACGAATCATCGGAAAAGCTTTTAAAATCGCTTTTGGAAAAGAGAAAAAAGCTAAATCCTTCTTATCTCAGAGTGATGGCACGCTACGTTGGTCTGGGATTATTAGCTCCAACAAAGTTATGATGCATGTGTGATTTTGTTAAAAATTGTGCATTGAGTTTTGTGACGTTTGTTTTGCTAAATATATATTTATTTTAATCGGACGTCTTGTTTGTTTAAACTGTTCAATACCCTTTTTTAAGGCTTAAAACGTTGTAATGGCGAGGTATCCATATTATAGAACCCGTTGGAAAAAAAAATAGGGAATTTCTCAACTTCGATAAAACCTATCGTTGCTGGTACACATTGTACATTTTATGTATGTAACCCGTAAAATGGAACTCAAAATTATTTTGAACGCCTAAATGGTGAATAATTTTGTACAACGCAATTTATGCAAATAGTATTATCAACAGTAAAGAGGGTCATATTATAGCACCACTTGAAGACAATTTTTATATTTACATAGAATTTGAACTCTTGTTTTAGTTTATTGTTTCGCTCTTTGGGTGATTTAGATTTACATTTGGTCCTGGTAAAAAGTCAGTTATACAAAATGTCTGCTGGCAAGTAGGTGCCATGAGATGTCCCCCCTGCCTGTTGTAACAGGCGATAAAAGGGGGCTTTCTGGGTTGCGGGCGGTAAGGGTGGGAGCTCGAACCATTCGCCTAGCAACCCCGGGGAGGACGACGGTATCTGGTCGCGTAACGTCAATAAGATTAGATGATGCGGGACGGGACATGTCTCTCCCGGGTAGAGATCGACAGGGGTACCGCGCTCAGAAGACTCCGGTTGCGTTCCTTATGGCGATCCCAGAGTCCTCTACATAGCACTGATGGTCACCGGGGGGTTTTAATGCTGTAAAAATCCCACATAATCCGGCGTCGCTCCCACGGCACCGGGTACCTTTTAAAGGTTTCCTCCTCGAAAACAAAAAAGGTGCCATGAGGTGAGGTCCGAGTAATTTATTCTTTTATTGCAGGACATCTGCTTGGTTCGTTAATATATTATACACATGGTTTTTAAGTAAATAAGTATGTGAAAAGAAAACTGTTAAATTTTACGTTTTTTTATTGGTAAAAGTCTTTCTTTCACTTTTGCGGTGCACTCTGATTTGAGCTCTTGGAGTCGCGCATTGAAGCCGAACGCCTGCGTTTGATTTCCTCCTGACGACGCACCTGCAAATAAAATATTAAACAAATGAATAATGAATTTTATGAATTATGCATCACCTTAAAAAAAAAAGAATTGTGTACCATGCATGTACTTTATCGTTCCACAACAATCTATTTTTCATCATTTTCTGATAGTTATTTGTTAACATGTTAATGTAGAGAAATTGAATAATGGCAAGATGCTATTATTCGATTAATTAGTAAAGACAGCAATTAATCATCCACCTGACACAATTTAAGAATTGCCTGCAGACACAACTTGCTCAGAGAAATTAGTTGTTATTTTCAATATTGGAATTCCATATTTTTATATAGTGTAGCTGATTTAATACCTTGATTTATATTAATAATAGATCAAGGGGTAAGACACAGCACCTTTTATCTTACAGCTGAATATAATTCGCACAAATAATGTCATGTTCATATGATACCAGCTGTTTGTAATTTGAAATCTTAAATGTGTGCATGTGAAATTCTATATTCCAGGGATGTTATGGAGCTCCGAAACCGTAACCGAATCCGATAATTTTTTTACGGATAATTTCGGATAATCAGAATCTAAATAAAACACGTTCTGATCGGTTTACGTCGATCGAGCCGATTCAAGGCTAGTACTCTTTACTGTGATTATAATACTACATTATACTTAGAAATAAAGTCAAACCCTATAAATTAATTATATATTTTTTTCAGTCGTAAAACGTGTAATATCCGTAACCGAAATTATCCGAATCAATCGGATAATCCGAAACAATTTCATATCCGTAACCGTAACCGAAACCGGTAACATATTATATATCCGTACCCATATCCAGATCCGAAATTTTATATGCATACATCCCTATTATATTCAGAATCTTTGAGTAAAATAGTTTTTCAAGATGTTGAATGAAAAATAAAATAAATAGATTTTTTTATAAATCGATAGAACACAAAAAAACATACCTTAGATTCCTTCTTCCTCTGGGCCAAAAGCTTGGCATAATCGGCCTCGGATGCCTTGCGTTTGGCCAAACGTTTCTTCTTGAGCGCCAGGCGATGGCGTCTGCGTTGCAGCGCTACAGGGGTTACTAGTCTTTGAATCTTAGGGGCCTGTGGAGAAATTTATGTCCAGTTATAAGGAAGCAAGTATTTAACCATTTTTTCTGCTGTAGTAATTGTAATGCTGTAGTAATATAATACTACTGTATTTACAGTCATGATAACAAAAAATCAAAAGTTGTCACTACTGTATTTACAATCATAATAAAAAAAAAATCAAAAGTTGTCACTACTGTATTTACAGTCATAATAAAAAAAAAATCAAAAGTTGTCACTACTGTATTTACAGATAGCGCGCGAGTTGAATGCAGTCGGGGCCTGAGGTAAAGGGCGGGAGCACCTCCCCCCGCCGTCCTCACGCCGCGTCTCTGCGCACCTGAGTATAGTGTTGTGCTGTCCATAGATGTGCTGTCTTTGACAACTGT
>PDGT01000050.1:2716064-2728169 GCA_003671415.1 Megathymus violae | reverse complement strand
TCACTACTGTATTTACAGTCATAATAAAAAAAAAAAAAAATTGGTTACTACTGTATTTACAGTTATAATAAAAAAAAAAATCAAAAGTTGGCATATGAAAACAACCTAGTAACTGGTATCAAATCAGACCATATATCTATTTGAGGTTACTTCCTGA
Organism: Megathymus violae; assembly: GCA_003671415.1. Classification (NCBI taxonomy): domain Eukaryota; kingdom Metazoa; phylum Arthropoda; class Insecta; order Lepidoptera; family Hesperiidae; genus Megathymus; species Megathymus violae. Next base: position 2,728,012 of record PDGT01000050.1, on the reverse strand, counting down.
ATAATTCTATTAGCGCATAGGTGGATTCACTATCTTCACCATCCATAATATATAATGACATTTTTTAAAATATGCTTTATATTTATAATAATACTTACCTACTCTTTAACAATTCAATCAATCAATCTAACATTTTTTCATTGATAATTTGCTAGATAAAACAATGTTAAAATATAGGAGTAAATAAAAAAAATACTAGTTTAGAATTTAGATATTAAAAGGCATTACAGCTTAAGGGAAAGCGGATTTGCTTTCAAGTAAAAAAAATATATATAAATATCTAATACCTTTATGAATAATTTATTTAGAGTGTCAGTTTAAAATGTTCAGCAAACTGTAAAAGCAAACAAACATTAGTGTTTGAATCTTCTGCTCCTTGCTAGTTTTATATTCCCTGAAGCTGCTGTTTGCAAATATGATTGGTACCAGCAAACAATAAATTTCAGGGATGATGTATATTATGACCATTTGAATATTGATGATAATTACACTGATTAATGAAAGTTAGTAATTATCACTATACTTCGTTCAAATTGGATATGGAAACTTTGTAAACAAAGTGTTGCCTAGCAACCACAAACAAACAGGTGCACGAAACTTTTTGTTCTATTATCAGTATCTATGACCACAGATTACTTTAATATTATAACGTCTGTGGCGGCCGGCAAGCCGCGTAACGTTCCGTTATTTTTTTATTGTTGTCGTTCAAGTTCAATTTTATTAATTTTACTGCAGGTAAATAATTTAAATAAATACGAATTAGTCATGAATACAATCTAAATAGCCTTTATAGAATCTATAATAAATAAATCATGTCGGAAATTTTAATGTTATTAATTTTATTATTATATATATTGCGTGGAACAAAACGTTCTTGTATCGGAATATAATACGACTAAGTTGCAAAGTAAATTAGAATCATTATTGCTGTAAGGTATTAATAGTCATTTCTTTTTATAGGTATAGGCAGGATTACCCCAAAACATAATATTTTGTGAAAATGTTACAAATTGCTTTACGAAAATAAGGTTGCGGCTGCGTGAGTTTTTCAATGACGAAAGTGTTTTATGACATTAGTTTTAATTAATTTTCACGCGGTTTCAAGTTCTTATCGATCAATACTAAGTTAATTTAGGATTCACAAATAATATAATGAGTAGTTTAATTTCATTAAAGCATTTGATTTACAAATACAGCTCAGTTGGGGAACACCCTAGAAAAGAATTTTAATGGTTTGTTTACAAAGTTTCCATATCCAATTTGAACGAAGTATAAGTATCTTTATTTCTAACGATACTGATAATGACTTTTTAACTCCTATTAATTTGTGAACCTTCTTAGATATATACAACTGTTATCATTTACAAATGCCAGGCAAGATTATATTAAATATTTTGCTGTAGGCTATAATAAGTAAGGTGAATGTTTATTTGTGAATTGAACTGGAGTTAACTGTTAATTGTAACTTACCTTGTATCTAGGTTTAGCATTCTCTTTCCCTTCCTTAGCTGGTAGGAGACGTTTGACAACATAGCGACGTACATCATCTTGTTTGCTCAAGTTGAATAGCTTACGAATCTTGGATGCACGTTTAGGTCCAAGACGACGGGGAACATTACCATCTGTTAATCCAGGAATTTCCTATAACATACATGATTTAGTCAATAATATTCAATTATTGAAACACAATATGAATGTAAATATTTTATTGTTTTGTATCATAGGAAAGCCAAAGCATTATACATACTATAGCATATCTCTGATACAATTTAATATACCCTGCCGCATATAATTACACAGATTTGCAGATCTGGGAAACAGTAAGAACAGGGATAGCAATGTTATTGTTTTAGCTGTGTAATAATGGTCACCAAATTTATATACACTATATTAAACACATTTCTTTTGTAAGAAAAGTTAACAAGCCAATAAAGTAATATACCAGACATAAACTAATGCTTATCTAGCAAAATTAAAAGTCCCAGGACGTTAAATATTCATATATAGTTTTAGTCATTAGATGTCAGTAAAGTGTTGTTTAAAATACCTCTAATTTGGCCATAGTGCCTATTTATATCTTAACACTTATTTATCTTTTAATTTTATTGATATCTCACCTGTGCGCCCTTCCGGACAATGACCAAAGCAAGCACAGATAAATTTGCATCTACAATGCAGCCACGAACTGACTTGCGTTTCCTCTCACCATCACGACGTGGTCTGTAGCAAGAGTGGCCCTTAGACATCAGCAAGCGAACACGACCTGAAAAATTATTGAAAAAATAAGATACCCATAAAAGCATTACAGATATACTTATAGAAAAATTACTGATTCTAAATTGTATGTATTAATTATTAACTTTATTGGGACAAGAAAATTTCCTAAACATTTTAGCGAAAAACAAAATACTTTGATTTCTGGAATTCTATGAATGGTGAAATTTTCGGTTCATTTTTCACGATTAGTGGTGGAATTTTTATTTTCAAATTGAAGTGGGACCAAACAGGAAGTATAGGGTATACTTCAAACCAACAAAAAAAAAGGAGATACAAATTAATAGAGAATCAATATTTTTGAAGTCCTTTTCAAATAAACAGACGAGTCATATTATTATTTATTTATAGGTTATTTGTTTGACAGAAATGAAATGTATTGTAATGATGACTCGATTGAAAATGAAAAATCTGTATTGAGAAATTATGAATACTTTGGTAGATACTGACTGTTGGTAAGAACACCTTGCTTCATTGGGAATCCTTGCTTGTCGTTGCCTCCAGCGACACGGAGAATATAACCCTTCCACTCATCACCTAACAGGTCGGCCTCCACCTCCGCACCCATACGCTTCTCATAAAAGATGCGGAGCTTATGCTCATCCACTACTTCGAATAACTTTTGACATCCCGTTGCCGGGTAGGAGACGTTCAGCTAAAACAAAACACTGATCACATCACTGAAATACTACGTTGGTAAAAGTTTTGACAATATACATCAATGAAACTATAAAAACCGATGAGGGCTCCATTAAGCACCTCATATACTTTTACTTAAGAAATATAACCAATTTGGACACGAGTATCACTCAGACAGATTATTGTTTATCGAAAATTTTCACAAGAATCACATAGCAGATGAAATATAAAATAACACCGACAAAAGCGTATAAAAATGGTTGATCCTAATAAAATATTATTTTAGTTAAACTTGAACGAAATATTAAATAAGAAATACATTATCACAACCTTCATGACCGCGGCTATCTCCTTTGAAAGTCAGCCATGAAAAAGAACCAGAGTAAATATAGAATATTGGTTGGTGCTACAAATTTTATAACATAGATTATAGATAGCACATATACCATAGACTATTACAACAGACAAGGAAAAAATACTGTCATTAAACAATGATTGCGGGAGTTGTGTCGTAAACCTATTATACAGTGTAAATCTCCTTATTGTGCACATATTGAAACAGGCGAAATTACCGCATTTTGTCGACAAAAAAAAATTAAAAAATATCTTTTAGGGTTTTATGACTTTTTGAAATTTTTTTTTGGGAATTGTGCACCTTAAGTATATAAAGCGCTATAACTTGTGAATTATGTTGGTTATCATATTCAAACAAAAATTACAATGATTGCCAATGGCCGTACTGACCAGGAAAAAAACAGATTTGTGTAAAGAAAGCAATTTTTTAGGTTAAATTTCAGTAATCGTGAATTTCCTCCAAATAATATAGGCTTTTTTTTATTATTCAGTGTAATTCTACGTCGTATTAACTTTCAGATACTAAACAAATCATGCTTCTAACTTAAACACAACGTCTACTACGAGCGCTGATACAAAGGCAGATTTTAAGGGTGTTAGTAATAAAAAAACATTTTTAATATCAAGTGAAGTATTTTATTAACAGAAAAAATTATAAAAGATTTTCAAAATGGTCGACCCTTTGTTGTAAACATAACGTTGCCCGAAGTATTATTTGCTGGGTTGCTTTCTGGATCATTTCGGGGTTGTTTTTTATATCTAGAGCACAGTTTTCCACTCTCGAAAGAAGACCAGCTTCACTGTTGATAGGGGTACTGTAAACCCATTGTTTCATAGTACTCCATAAAAAATAATCAAGGGGCGTCATGTCGGGGGATCGCGCAGGCCATCCAACGGGCCCCTGTCGGCCGATCCAGCGATTACAATAATTATTATTAAGATAATCTCTGACCGCTCTAAAATAATGTGCAGAACATCCATCCATTTGCAAATACATGTCTGACATCACTTGTGTGAGTGACTTTTGCCAAAAGTTTTGGTAGTCTTAAATTCACAACCATGCACTGTCGATATGAATCAAACTATTCCATCACAGGTTTTTTGCTATATTTAATTCGTTTTCTTGATTATTTATTACATGTTAAATTAAATAATACCATGCTAATTCTAGTAACTTCCCTATACTTGAAATAAAACAAAAGTGATCAAAAGGTTCTAAAGAAAACAATAACAATAATACTTATTGGTTTTAATTAATTCTTTGATGTAAATCGATATGACTTGCCCTCGGATTAAACTAACCAACAAATTTTGTGGGTATAGATTCTTCATCAACAAGATGTTAGTGATTTCTTAAAACGAAATAGTTGCCCTTAAAATGTCTACTGCAAGTTTTGTGAGGAACTCTACCTATCTAGTACAACATTCGAATCCATTTTTCTCTTTGAACTGCATTTACAGGAAACTTTGAAGGACTAAAATTAGTCAATAAATATGATATCACATTCACCGGATATTGTCATATCATAATAATAACAGATATAAAATTCTTCAAACTCAAAAGCCAAAGATGCACCTTTATAACAGTCTAATCTACTTTCTGTTCAATGTGTTTACAAGCTGTAACGGAAACTAAAAAGGCAAAATATGAACAAATCTAGGAAAAACAAAAAATATTTATTTATACCTTTTTAAAAATTATCCACTTACCGATATATTTTGTGCAAGCACTATATGAAACGGAATCATTTTCACGTACACCGTATCTTTATTTTATCTTACACTGTAACGCGGCAACCCCAATCCTCCCTAGCTAACAAACGTGCACCACAAAAAAATAAAATAGTGGTTCGATGTCCCGGAGATTTACGAGAGAACCGCGTAAACTGATTTGTTAATTTTGTTAGTAATATTCTGAGTGTAACCCATTGACTCGATAAACTGTGCTAAAACACATATGTATTAGTATTCACTGCATGTTACTAATCTTAATTTATATAATTTTAAGGTTAACTTGTATGAAAATAATCATCATGAAATTAATGTTGTATCTCTTTGTTTGGGTTATTGTTAGAAGTAACTATACAGTCTAATCAAGAACACGACATAATCGTGTTTACTGTTGTTTGCCCGATAAATACAGTAAAATTGAAAAGAAGGTAATAAAATAACAAAAAATCCCTTTTTGAAAGGAGACTAATGGAGAGTAAATAGTTTGAAATTAGTCCTACAGTCAATTTACTCGGATCTCTTTCTCGCAAGTAGATTTTTCCGTGAAGCTCGAAATCTCACTCGCACACTGTTTTCCTCTATTACGCTAGTATATATTTATATATACACGCTATATTATTATATTTATACGTATATATAGTATATTATTATATCTGTATGCTTTAAGATTTATATTGGTCACGTTATAAAGCTAAAATCCACTAGAGTAATAACTTTACAAGAGTAAAAAAGGGTTTGATGTCTAAAAAAGTGTGAGATGTTGAGATGGAATCAGGCGGTACAATCTTAGTACTAAAATCTTGGAAATACGACTATAAAAAACCGACAAGAGACGAAGGTATGCGCAATGTATGCTACAGTCAATTTGATATGTGGCTTTTAAAATTGTCTGTACAATATTTACACGATGTTGAGGAAAAAAAACCAGAGTTCGCTAGTGGATTGATTATACGACATATTTTTATAGAATAAGTAAGATTTAAAAATTTTATTAGATTAATATACTTTTTGACTAAGGCGGGTTATAATAATTTTACAGTGTTGCCATTAATAAAGATTTTTACCAAAATCTACGCAATAACAAGCAAATAGTATATAAGTAACATTTTAATATTAATGTAAATATTTACTTTTTATGCATTTTACAATAATCAAAAGCATAATGAAGATACAAAAAAATAAGAATCAAAAGCATAATATTAATACTATTTTAAATATATATTTTTTTGAATTCTCCTAATTTGGAATATAAATAATGTAGGTAATCGAGAAAGCTACATGGCAAGTATAATGACATTGACAAGACTAGTCCAAAGTGACAAGGGAAAATTTGTATTCAAAATTTTAAAGTTGATACACATATTAAACTTGTTGCTGTTTATGTGATTTGAGACAGGACTCTATATTTAGTGTTTTAGTTATAGTTTTTGAGATAGGACTTCAATAATCAGTATTTCATTTGCGGTGCTGTACTCCTGTGGTGTTTATCTGAAAACAACAGATATGTCTACCAAGAACCAATGCTGTATTCCCGAATGCTTTAATAGTGATGTAAAAGTATACATAAAATAATTAACGGAAAAAGAAATGTAAATGACGCCAATGATCCTTTGCCACTATATTGTAAATATTATTATATTAAACATTACAGGAAAAAGTAATACAACATTTTATTTCGTAACCTCCGACTCCATTATCACAACATCTAAGTACTTAACACTATTAAAATATTAAATTAAATCTACTTAATATTTATTATTCGACAAATTTGGTGTTAAGTACTTATTTGTTACAAAAATTAAAATTGTGAAACCTAACTATGGGCGTCATCAATAGAATGTAGTAGTTTAGTGGAGAAAATACAGATGGAGCCACTAAAGCTATTCTCCTTTAAGCGGCGAAGATTGGTCTCTATTTCACTATATAAAAATGTACTCTGTGGATGGAATGTGCGGAAGTGTTGCCAATATATAATTTAAAAAGCTTTGCTAGGTAAAGTGCTAAAAAAACATTACAGCTCAGTAGATTTTAAGTCAAAATAGATTATGTATTTATTGAATTACTTACTAATTTAAAAATTGTAAAAACTGTTGATTTTGTTTATTAATCTATGCTTAAAAGCAAGAATTGGATACATATATTTACAAATAACTTGCAGAAACTGTCAGCGACTTGCTTAAAAAACCTAATGATGAAGACAGATATGTATGTTGTAGATAAATATTATTCATGTCGATGCCATAAACATAATATACTAGCGTATAACGTACTAGTTTATGGTAATTGAACGACTGGCACGCGATGGCTCAATTTATTTCACAAAGTACATTTGTATATACTGTTAATTTATTTATAAATACATCTGTGATAATGTGACATTGACTTATATAAAAGTGAAGGTGACGGTGACATTCACTTCAATATTATCAGTTGGAAGAACCGAATAGTTAGTACTGTTGTAGTTAATTGTTATAAATTAATTTGTGAAGTTAAAAACTAAAATTATTAAAACGTTAAATAATATATTAAGAAAAGTGGAAATTTAGAGCATGAATATTTTTGGTGGAAACAAGTTTCAAGATTAAAATACATTTTTTGTTAGGTATTTTTATTTTAACCTCCTAGAAATGAATAATCAAGAAAATAAGGAGTTAGCCCACAGGCAACATGTTAAATACTTCATGAGGTTCTTAAATATTTTGCCGTCTAGCTTATCGTCGCACGATACGACTAGGTAAACAATAAACTTAACATGATTATTTTTCTTTATAAGTTTTGTTCGTTAGTACGTTAGTTAACTTTTTATTCGTATGAAAGTATTAAATTTCTATAAAATATTCAGTTTTCTATTATTGAAAAATTTTATGAGACTGCAATCAATCTCTTGTTATTTTTTACATGCTATTTGTCAAGGAACACATTTCTTTGAATATGAACCCTCACAATTGCTTTTTAATCTAGAGGGCTATGATGGATTTGTTAGTGAAAATAGCTTATAAACTTAAAATCTTAAGTAATCAATTGAAGTACCTGTCTATTTAAAATATGCAGAAATTATAGTTCAGGCTTTAAACCATTAGTAGTCTACTGCAGAGCATGTGTCACATATTGTAGTAGTCCTAGACCATACTCCACCATACTGCTCCAGAGTGGAGAGGTTAGTGGTAAAACTAATTGTGTTCTTTGTTAAGTACAGAAATGCTTAAAAAATAGCTATTAGCAGTCATATTCAACTACTGATGGTGCCTAAAGCAGATTAACGAAATTAATTATTGCCATAACCCATATGACTGCTTTATTTCATGTTACCTTCTATTCAAATATATTTTATATTTCAGAATGACAATAGCATACTTCTCAGTATCTGGGCTGGATGTTCTAGGTGCCATTTCTACCATGACTCTAGAACTGCGCTCAAGGATTATAGAATGGCTCTATTTACTTCAGGTTCATCCTAACAAGGAAGGTAAATAAAGATTTAACTCATAAGATATTATATAGATTAAGGTAATTTATTTTTGTTTTATTTTTTTATATTAGCACACTGCAAAATAAGCACTGTTTTAAAAACACAATTTGATATACATCATCAAAATCCACTTTTGGAATCTGACCTTTTTTGTAGCAGGAAAATGGTTTATGCCAAAGTTTATAGTCTAGCAACTAAAGAATGTGTGTCTACATTTCAGTATTAAACATAATAAACATTTTAAAACAAAGCATAATTCACCCTTGACAATAACACACAAGAATTCTCAATATACTTATTTCCACAAGTACAATCAAATTCAAGACCATCTATGATTGACCAGACAGGCTATCATTGCAAATATGAATATTAGCCTTCTTTATTTGCTTGCGTATTTTAAATTGGTGTGTTGTCTCCATTCCTATTTGTAATTTGTTTCAATTTCACTATGTCCTATCTATATTACTTATAAGCAGACATGTTATGGAGCTCCGTTACCGTATCAGATAAAAAGGTTTGGATAATTTCTAATAGGAACATTCTACATAAAACATGTTATGATAGATTTTCTCCCGCCGATACGATAGACAGATTTTATTACTTATTTAATTTTTAAGACTATTATTTTTTCTGTGATTATAATATCACATAATATCTAGAATTATAGTCGAACTTTGTTAATACTATTATTTTTCCAAGTTGCAATTCATCTAATATCCATATCCGAAATTATCTGAAACAATTGATTAATCCGAAACAATGTCATATCTGTAACCGTGATCGAAACCGCTAAAATATTATTCACATATCCCTATCCATATCCAGATCCGAAATTTCATATTCATAACATTCCTATTTATAAGAAAACGAACTCCGAATGTAAGTTTCTTTGCTTTATCAGTTTTTTTTGAGACTCACCGTGTACCTGGTTCTGGTTTGAGGTCTTATTCCTTTTTGTTATTGCCCCAAAGGTTATTTGAAAGAAATCGCTGTAAAGCGATAATTATGATCGCCATTAATGGACGACAGTATAAACATATATAATTAAGCTTCGCTCATTAAATAAGTTGTACAAAAATGTGTATGAAATGAATTAATTTCATTAATGGATATGGGTGGGGCAATCTTGTTTTTTGCTGATCAATATATGGTGTAGGTGAAAATATTCAAAGTTATTATCTAATAAGCTACAATACATATGTCCGTAGACGTCAATAACTATACTTATAGAATATAAACGCTTCAATGAGCTTGAGTTTATTTAGCTGTTTTATATTTGTAAAGTCGATTTCATTAATTTGAATCAGTCATTTCACCTTCACATTGGCCTTAATAGGCAACAATTATTTTGTTTAATGTTAGGCAGTTACACAGTTTATAACAATAACTTGGGTTATAACTGTGTTATTGTCTCATTTATGAAATTCTAACAACAAGGCTAAGCAGAGAACACAGACATTTTATTGTTGTTTCGTTGTTGCATTCTTATTTAGAGGCATTTTAAAACGCTCTTTAAATACGCACAAATTAATTATTTACTTAATTGTATCGTACGACATATTTTACGATTCCCCGTCCAGTGTCCCGTGTTCGATTCCTGGTTGGGTCAGACATTAAATTACAGATAAATGTTTGTTTTCTGGTCATGGGTGTTTGTGATTTGATATTAGTGTATGTCCATGCCATGCACGGCACCGGGAACCATAGAATGGGGATAAGAAGATGTGGGCGTTTGAATAATGTGTCTGCCGCAATGTTATGAGCCGCACCATGAGCAGGGGAGGTTACCGTAGACCTAAGGGTGGGCGGAAATCTTGACGTTTTGATGGTGGCTATTTTCCATCATTGTCGTATGATCCGACACCATCTATATATATTAATGTTGCTTATTACTTCATTTTACCAAATGTGGTTTTGCTGTGGTGCATTTTTATTCACATCCACGGACTGGAATTCTTCGTGTGTCTGGTGGCATGGATACATAAATTATACAATAAAAATTACCAAATATTTGTCTTTCGTATGTCTGCCCTGCCGGATATCAAACCTGGAACTCCTTGTTGGGTAGGTAGTGTCATTACCAAATGCATGATAAAAGTAGATGAATAGTAGAGGTACACCTCTGTGACCGTCTTTATGCAAATAAAAGACCATAGATTATAAATTATCTTGTTCAACTACAAGTTGTTTACATAAAAAAATTATCCGGTTGGGCAGAATGTTTAGTAAATTCATATCAATAATAAATAACAAACCGACTTCAAATCCGACTCACGTGGATAAGTTTCCATACAGTAAATGGATCCAGGAGTTTTTTCAGTTTTCTATTGAAATTGAAAGACTTAGGTTTGCACATACTACCTATAAAAACAATAAGACTATGAGTCAGGACCTGTATTCTGTAGTTTCGATGTTAAGGGGTAAATTTTGTATTTTTTCCATAATGTCTTAAATGTAATCATCTGTTATGCCCCAAAATTAACTCATAAAATCAAAATCCGCTTGTTTACGGCATACATTCGGCATATGTGGCCATTTTAAATACAGATACTAACAACTCTTTCCATCAATAGTAGATACATTAATAACAGTGACAGACTATGGCCTTGATCCCTCATTGTCAGATGAAACCCGAGCCCAGCAGTAGAACGATATGGAATGTAATGATATTTAGTTAATGAAATTAAAATAGGTTTGAGTTATTTTAAGGCGACATGAAATTCAATCCCTGTTTAATCCTTGGTTATTATTATTTGGTTACTATATAACCAAACGCTTTTTTTCAATAACCACCACGATTGGTTGATGCCCATAAAGGTTTTTGGTGTGCCCTGGCTAAGTAGATTGATACCCTGAAGACAGCAGACCTACTAAGGCTGATGTACGTATGAATTATGACGATGATTATTTGAAGAATAAGATTTCGAAATGTGTCTAGGTGAATATCATCTAAATATTCTAAATTATGTAAACTTGTTTGTTATTATGACATTGATTGACTTATTTTGTTTGTTTGTATTCAAACTACAAACAAGTACATTTATACGGGAAGCATATTTATTTATCCGGTAATACAGCTGCCAAGAGATATGTTATATGACACAGTTAATTATATCACCGGTTAACCTAGTTGAATTATATTGAACTAGGTACCAGTCGCCGCTAATGCAACAATGTTTATATATTTGTTGATAAAAATATTAAAAAAATATCTTATAAGAAGCTATATTAATAAAGGGAATGCAGAATCACGAACATTATAAGCCTTTTTGTCCCACTGCTCGGCTCGAATCTCTTCTCACAATGAGAGGGGTTAAAGCCATAGTGGCAGATTCCATATACCTTTGAGAACGTTATGGGAACTCTCAGGTATGCTGGTTGCCTCATTATGTTTTCCTTCCTCGAAGCATGTCATAATTAAAATATATGTATGTATATATATATATATATATATATATATATATATATATATATATATATA
>PDGT01000050.1:2668802-2716054 GCA_003671415.1 Megathymus violae | reverse complement strand
TTCGAACTAGCGTCACCCGTGCAGAAGACCTACGTTCAGGTTACAAGGTTTTCATTGTTGGATTTTAAAGCATAAGCAGCTACATGTAATTTTTTCAATTTGCAATCAATTCCACAATTTAATACACGGGCCATCTGATGATACGTAAATAGACGCCGTTGCCCATGGAGCGTAACATGAACGGCGTTACGCGTTGTCAGCCATAAAATGAATCCACGGACCTTCGACTAGAGGAGCTAGCACTTGCATTGTCCGGCGGTTAGCAAGGTGCAGTATGCGCAACGAAACTTCGTTTTGGATTCCAAGATTATTGGAGTCTATTTCTCTATACCCCAGACTTCCATTGCATGTGTATCCAAAAAGCGTTAGACTATAAAAAAAGGAAAAGTTATAATTAAATGAGTCTTATTTTGAGTAAAAAATATATTATTCCTTTTCGATTAATTAATGGAACAACTAAATACTCGAAAACATAAGAGATTAAAATAATGGTGTGTTCAGACCGTTGGTATATTATGCTGAGTTTGAAAATCTACATGATTGATTTGTATTATAGGTATGCGTGTTCTCTATCAGCGTGTTACATGGAGTTTTAGATTAATTGTATGTGATTCAATTTATGCATTTATACACGTTTATTACAAAGAATGTAAAACTATTGTAAAATAAACGTATTTCTCGTTTGATATTCAACTTGTGATAATTTTACAGGTTTTTATTATTTGCGTAAATAATGAGTTAACGAGGTAGCCGTGAAGTTGATAATAACTAGAAGTTATCCACCTAAGTTACGTTATTTTTATTATACGTTTTAATGTAATTGTATAATCAAGTCTTGACTTTAAAGCTGGTGTTATAAAAAAATAATAATGTTTCAATATAAAAATCACGTATAGATTTAGTTATTATCGCGTATTTACAGTAGTACACTATACAAATAATACTTTATTATCCACATTAATATATACATAGTTATGTAGTGTACCGAGATATAAATGAGTATCTACTCGAAATGGGTGCTTAAGGAAGTTGGTATTTAGTTTGCGTAAATTATTAAACAGTTTATCAAAGTTTGATATCATAACTACACTATTGGAATTCATATTGTATTATGATATACCCTGCTTATTGCGAATATTCAGATATGTCAAAAACTATATAAAAATATGAAGTTTGGAAGACATACATAGATTGACGATTTAAAGTACATTAATTCTGATACTATGATGATTCTAGTACATATTTTCAGATATATTAACAGCAAAGCTTCCTATGTCACTGAAGTTTGATTCGGAGTTGACCGGTTTTATTGTTTCATGTTAATCACAAGGTTGTTACAATGTCGAAAACAATACAATTTAAAGGCAAAAATTTCCTGTTACTGGATGATATTAGCATTATTAATAAGACGTTGAAATAGTTTGTCCTTAGTTTATAGTATTAGTATTTCACATAACCTTTAATGGCAAATTGAAATCTAGCTTTGAATACTATGATATCGCAACGGTTTGAGGTTCAGCTTCCCATTCAATTGGTCGGGCTACGGAACTTCGTCTGTATTAAATCTCTCTGAAAATTTATCACTAAAAATCTTTAATAAACTAGTTTTTGTAGATACATACAAAAATAATCCGTGAACAATTTTTTTTATGTCTGACAGTTTTCCAGCATATTTTCTAATTTGTTGGAAGGTGTAACACAGAGAGCTAGAGGGGTTTAGTTACCATGACAATTTATTAATCCTCAGGTCTAAATTCCCTATACACCACAACCACGATAAACGTTTACACACTCCCACTAGGATTTCCTGTGTTCCCGGTAGTAAGGATACACACAAATTACTCATTGCAAACACCCATCACCTTAGAACATACAATTTTTTGTCACATAAATGTCTTTCTCGGTCGCGAATCGAAACCGGGACCCGTTGTTCGGATAGCAGCTACCAACTGGGCTATTGACTCGTCAATGGTAGCCAAAACACGAATAAACACGAACAATTAATAAATCTGGCATATTGCACGAGCGTCAAATAGTAAAGTTTGTTCTCTTTACTAGCTAAAGAAAATTTACGAAGATGTCAGTAGAAAACGAATCACGTTTTCAGATGGAGACATGTCAGCATGTGGTTTCCAAGGGTCTTCCACAATCAACATAGAGTTCAGTGCCGAAAATCGTCATTACCGCTGTGGCCACCTCGCCATGACCTACACGGGGCTGTGCATCCTGTTGGCGCTGGGCGACGATCTGACGAGGGTTAATAGGAAAGCCTTAGTAGAAGGTAACGATTTTTGTCTAAAAGTGTAGTTTATGCAAGTTTATACGTCATTTTTGTATACGTGACAAATGACACATGTCAACTATATGTCAATATTATGTCAACGGGTAAATACCGTATGATTAGAGAATTATTTAGCTTAGAAATTATTTACGTAGATAAACAATTTAGACACACGAAATTGAAATATACTTTTTTTATTATACAATACAAGAACAACCATCTTTTTTTTAATATGGAAGCCTTTCAACGCAGCAATTATCAGTTTTATATATAATAGGGGAATTATTTGTAATGTTCTTATATAGAACGTTATGTAATAAACTACACTAGCTAGGACGGAGTGGTTTTCCTTGATTAACGGGTCAGTCTTCGCTTCAAAAGGATAAATTGAAGGTTATACTGCTGAGAAATAATTTCATCCTTGACTCGATCGCTGTTATAAGTCTATCAGTGACTAAAGGAGTATGTTATCATTAAAATCATCATTCTCGTCATCGTCACTATCATCATCATCAACACAGTTGTCATCGTCGATATCGAAATCATTATCTCAACAGTGGTTCTACCGTTGAGTTCGCGTTTCTTCACTTAACCATCCTTCATCGTCGCGTTAAACGTATGGAGTATCACAATCCATTTTTTTGTATTAAAAATTTACATTGAATAACTTTGCAGGTGTCAAAGTATTGCAAACCGAGGAGGGGAACTTCTCAGCAACGCTGTCGGGGTGCGAGTCAGACATGCGCTTCGTGTACTGCGCCGCGGCAATCAGCTATATACTGAACGATTGGTCCGGCTTCAATATCAAGAAGGCTACCGAGTATATCATCAAATCTATTGTAAGTATGATGTATGTGAAGGATTTCAGGTAATGGGTGAGTATTATTGTTGGTGCTACGAGAAACGGGTGAGTGAGGCTGTGGCGAACGGACCCTTCTGTGGAATGTCGCCGAGCTCATTATTGAGTTGAGTTGAATGGCGGTAAGGTTTATATTTGCTTGGGTGCTTGCCACTTTCCTCATAGAAGTTTAATCTTTAATAGATTCCCAATGTTTGGTATTCCAATGTCAGATCTTTTAAGGTGCAATATATAAAATCGTTTCATTAGTAGATATATAGATACAATGACCAGTATGTTAGTAAAGAGAAATTTTGCTTCCTTCTCGACTGGCATTGCATCGGTGATAACAATGATGGTACCAGTGTGAGCAACCATTTAATATCAGGTAGGCCATTCGTTTATTTGTTATTCACGTGTAGCAATTATTCAGTCATGTCAAAGCGATTGGCATACAAATTTCTAAAGACTGCCATAATCTTTGGAAGGAGTAATTTGACGAACAATCTAAGTTGGAAGTTATATGATAATGCGTACGGTATGTGGATCGTAGTTTACCAGTATATGATGTGTCCTGAGAAAGGGGCGGCTAGTACTAACTACGTTGCCTGGGGTCTAGGGTGGCCAAGACTCCAAAACCGTCACAGCTCTTGATTAATCCTCGAGCAGCTTAGAGGAGTAAGTTGAATACCTCATTTGCGAGGAAACTCGACCAGTACTTTATACTTAAGCTAAAAATCATCTAGTTCGTTATAAAAAGTAGTTTTTTTTTTGCTTTCAGGGTTACGATCACGGAATTGCACAATGTCCTGAGCTAGAATCTCACGGAGGCACTACATTCTGTGCACTGGCAACCCTGAGTCTCACGAATCAATTGGACAGGCTATCCGAAGAGCAAATAGACGGACTCAAGCGCTGGCTATTGTTCAGGCAAGTTGACGGCTTCCAGGGAAGACCGAACAAATCAGTAGATACTTGTTACTCCTTCTGGGTGGGGGCATCCTTGAAAATCTTAGACGTATTGCATCTATCTAACTACACGAATAATAAAAAATACGTCTACGAAACCCAAGACACAGTCGTGGGCGGCTTCTCGAAATGGCCCGATACATGCACAGATCCAATGCACACATATTTAGGCTTGGCTGGACTTAGTTTAATAGGTGAGAATGGTCTGTTGGAAATAGATCCAACGCTGAATATTACTATAAGAGCGCACGATCATTTAAAAATGTTACATGAACAGTGGGCCAATGAAACAAAACTTTGCGACTACTAATGAATACATTCTCAGGTTTAAACCAGTTGGTCTAATATGTCGCAAAAGACGCCGGATTTGCCTTACCCACTGATCTCTATAAATACTACGGTTATACTATTACATATCTTAGTGCCTATTTGATTCACGCCATTTTGGTGCATATTACCACAGTATAGAGCAGTGAGAGAATTGAGAACTAAAATCGTAGACAAAATAAATAAAAATTTGACACGAATTTAGTTCCTTGCGTATCCGCAAGATGGCGGTGCATCGGATTATTACATATTATAACTGTCAATTTGTAGAGAACAGCTTACTTAGTGCATTTATGTTAATAAATCTGTGGTGTTCTCTGAATGTCACAGTTACTTTAAAAATCAAACAGATTATAGTTTATAACGAAGTGTAGTAGTGTTGCCCTATTTATGACGCATTATTTTGCATTGTTAAATATTTAAAAAGTGAAAAATAACGAAATGTTGTTAGTACTTAAAGATTTTAATTGAATAATAGGTGCTAATTGTTATATTAAAATGGACAACGATATCAGAAATGCTTTTATAATAGTAACAGTACAACATTAAAACGCTTGTGCCATGTGTTTTTTGTATATTGGTTGATTTACATATATTTAGTGATCTGCTATTATTTATTTAGAATATTTAATTCATTTAGTAATAAATTATCTGTAAATATAAAAAATGAGATATCGATTGCAAAATAATTTAAATACAAATTATTTTAAAATTTTATTTTTGATTTGAATTAGTTATAGGAGTTCTGTTGAACTCAAGGCACGGTTTATCAGTGATATAGAACAGAAAAAATAGTTGAATCTAAATTTTATTGTTGTATTGTTTTTTATGCTTATGTCTTTGTCTTTTATTATGTATACAAAATAAAATTATAGCAATAAGAAATGAAATGAAATAAAATTTTATAATTCAATATATTCCGTACTGTTGGTTAATACATAATGTTTAAGAGCTGGTTCCAATTTTACGCTTGAATAAGAAATACAAATATACATTTCTACCTATCATATTGATCAGTTATTCTCTATTACAAAGCTAATTAAGGATAAGTAAGTTTGCAGAAAATTGAAATTGACCATTAACCAGCATAGAGGGGTAGACAGGTTATCGGAACCGACTGTAGACTCAGTATATCATTTCACTGTCTTCCCATGTCTTTGTAGGGGATTGCACAAATTATTTAATCTATGTAAATCAACCATGTTATGATGTCTATAATTTAGCTAGGTTATAACGAAATTGCACAAAGGATAAAATTATCATTGGTTTTTGTTGTGTCTAGATGTGTAATTTTGTAATAAACACGCAATTAGTTGCAGGGAATTTACATCCATATTCACACAACGTTATATTTGTTTATGTAATATAGTAGTGAAAATCTATTCATCACTCTTAAAAGATTTTTTGATATAACTATTGATTGTAGGAATTGTTAAATGTGATTTATTATTGTAATTTTCTTATTCGATATTTTTTATTGTTGTCCAATGAGTGCAATTCTAGCCACTTCACGGAATGTTAATTATGTAATGTAAAAAATTAAATTACTGCCTGTTCATTGGTACACATGAACACCTAAGTAGATTACTGAAATGCATAGAATATATTTTTTTAACCAACTTGAAGAAAAATATACATAAATTTTCCCAGCAAATAAAAGATTGTAAAAATAAAACCATTAAAAATTTTTGAATATAGGCAATAGTTATATGATATAAAAAGTTACATTTAAATATATTCGCCGGTGATCTTGTACGAGGTCTTCAATTCAAATCTTACGACGCTCAAGCGAAAGTCTATATAATAATTAAGAAGCTTAATAGTTACTAACTAACATTAAAATAGTTACATTGAACGCACACATTTTTAACTGTTTGATGAGAGTTAAGTTGTAGACGGATTTGGTATAAAAACGTGTCATGTATTAAATTATGAGTATGTATTTATTTAAAAAAAATCTTATAAATTACACCATCAACTCCGTACAAAAATACACAAGCCGCACATCGACACGGCTTTAATATGTCAATTGAAGTTTGTAAGTTTGTTTGTATGTTACCTTTATTAACTTTGTATATTTAATTTCATTTGGTTCCTATCTGTAGTTCGCTGGTCGGTTATCTACGCTAAAGGCAATATGACCTAATTGTTAGTTGCCATCGTAAAGTACGATAGTCATTAGCGAATAATTGTGTTGACGTTTTGTTTAGGCCCTCTGCTGATGGCGATTCAAACATAATTCATTGGTATCCTTCTAGTATTTTACGCCGTTGAGGTGCGATTTCTCTTATTAGTACTCGCGTTTTCTATTTTTAGTAATTCGAGTCTTTAACTATTTTATCGAGTGTCAAACTCTAGCTTGTTTGTATCTACATCGGTATGTCCCAGGCCTGACATTACTATTATGACAGCTGTCAAAAAAAAAAATGCGTTGAAGCTTAAACATTTATTGCATCATTTATCTACTTATAGATTTGCATGGGGATACAAAGATATCATTACGTTATCAACACTTTACGTATACTGTTTCAGTCACGAAGTGTTTATATTTACTCCGTATCGGGGAAAAAGTATAAAATAAGCAATTAACTGTGTTAGCAATGAAAGCAGTCAAAAATTTCCCCTCGACGAGCCAATAAACCCAAATTGTCTTGATTCAAATTTAGAACAACACTCATAATATAGGTAATTAAATCGAAGTTTAAGCTTTGTGACTAGAACATAAAAATTCACTAAATTGATTATTTATTAATAACATGTCGATTAAAAATTTCATGAAAATGTTTTTAAAAATAATTGTTGTATTTGGGTCCACTTCTCACTTCGACCTTATGATTTTCAATGAACATTTTATGTTCTAAAATTTAATATAAAAATTAATTGATCCTATCTTTTTAATAACTTACAATATATTCATTTCTGAACTTGCAGTTATGTTAGAATGATCACTGTCTTTATATAAAAAAACAAAGTCTCTGAACATATATTTATCAAGGAATTTTTTTAAAACGCATGATAAAAACGAGAACCGATTGTATCGGGCGTGAATACTATTTGTGAACGTAAGCGCTATCAGGCCTGTTACTGTTTCGGTAGTTAACTTTTTAAAAATTTGAAAATATTTTTTGTCTTTGTTTAATTTGTAGGTGTAAAGAAACATTTTTTCTTCTTATTACTTATGAACAAAATATTTTGCATATATTTGTATAGAGCCAGATATTCCATATCATACTTATTATTACGTGTTAGTATCCGCAGGTTCGTGAAATGCCACAATTGTTCCGCAGAGACTTTATTTCACTTCCACAGTCGCACTCGCACTCGTAGATCACAGGTCGATTTCGCTTCGTAGGGAGAGAACTCTTCGCTTCCGTATTCTAGAACCGAATGCTCTGTGGGCGACCCTGCCCGCTATTTATACCGAAGTCCGGGCCTTCCAGACTTTTCTACGTTTATCGCGTAAAGTCAATAATAATACCCGGAAATCGATATAACAATAGCGGGTCGGGTACAGACGGCCATGAATGCCATATTCGCCTTAATGCATAAGCCTGAAGTGCTCAAGGTAGATGTTGTTCCACCTGAAATATTTTTATGGCCTCTGTTGTTTTCGGCCGACCCCTTCGAGAACTTTCGTAAAATTATCATTGAAAGACGTTTTAAAAAAGTATGAGTTTTTTTTGTGATTAATATAAAAATGTCATTGTCGGAGAACGCAAAATTAGCGAGGTTATCTGTGGAATGAGCAATTCTTTTTTTTATCTTTAATAACGATCTTTATTAGCTCAGAATATTTGATATGTTTAAGTCAATTTGTATTAACAATGTATTTTTATCACATCAATCATTTTTAGTATACATACATCATGTTGCACAGGCTGCGTTCTACATCTATTTTGCGTTTTAAATTGTAGTCGATTATTGTGTGCGTGTTGTCATCATATACATTTTCAAATTTTAAAGTGATTTGTAAAAATAGTGGGATAAAATCAGTGCTTATAAATAGTGTAAATATTATGTCAAATCCTCTAGGTACCAAATGTCGTATTACAATAAATTATGGCTCAGTCATGAAAACATTGTAATTGAATCTACTAAAAATTAATACATTTTGGCATACGTTTTTACGACATCTGATACCCGAAGGGTGACTGTGTAGATAGGTATTGCCATTTTATTAAACCAGTATTTAATAAGATATTTTTCGTTGTGTAGATATGCATTTTTGTACATAAAAATACACGAGAAAATTTTAAAATGAAGAAGTTTTTTTCCTTATCTCTTATTTTGTTTGATTACGTACAAACTTTGATAACAAAACGACATAACGTTAAGCTTATAAACTTGATTGTGGGTTATAACTGTCGTCTCATTTGTAGCACAATTTTATAAGCGCTTCTGTTTCGTTATTACTACGTAACATTATTGAGGTGTGAGGAGGGCCTCCTGGCAGATATAATCCATGAGATACACAGTTAGTTACTAATCTTTCCACCAACCTGCAATGGCAATAGCATGGTGGAGAATATAACAAGCTGTGTCCGCGACTTCGTCCGCGTGGACGAAAGATAACAAAAAAGTTATTTAGTAGAAATAAAAGTAGCCTAAGTTACTCCTTATTACATCAGCTTTCTACCAGTGGAAGTCCCGTGAAAATTTGTCCTGCTGTTACAGAGATAAGGAACAAACAGATAGACAGACAAAAATTGTTAAAAATGTTATTTTGGTATATGTACCGTATATACATTCATATGCATGTAGTATAAAGCGGTTATTTTAATATTACAAACAGACACTTTTATTAATCAGTATAGATGTGCCCTGCACAGAATTGAATTGAAATGAAATTAGCTATACATTGAAATTCATTTAATCATATAAGTAATGAGTAAATACACATATCCGTGTCAGATTTAGCTGCTCCAGACGTTTCGAAAAGGTGATTTAACATTGAGGAGAAGGAACGACTAAGCAAATTTCTGGGGATATCTTTTAAATCAAAAACAAATATTCACCTATATAATAATAGTTCCAGTAGGTAAATCACATCACCTTGGAACTTTCTTGTAAAAACGTAGACCGAGTCTCATAAAAGAACGCTGTACTTTTAGAAGGCGATTTAAGCAATTTGTAAAATATGGAAACTGAACTTATTCAGTCGATACGAACGATAAAATATTATTATATAAAAATATATTATATTTAAATTTATGTAACAAAGAAGGAAAGTAAATTTTGTTATAACGTTTGAATCCAGAACGAGCGAGGAAGTGTAAAAATGAATTGCGAGCGAAGCGAGTGTTTCTAAATTAGAATGTTAGTTTATAAGATTAGTGAAGGATTCGAAACATTCGCAATTAACAAAATGTCATGCATTCATTTTGGTTTTATCCTCTTTCTTTTTTTTGTTATCGGTGTGCACCACCGCTGCCACCATTCCTTCACTGGAACAAAAAGCTATACGAGTGAGGCTGGAGTCTTTCGTATTCAGCAGGTACAGTTTTCGGTTAATTTGGGTGTTCCGCCACAATAGGTTTCGCTGTTACTTTGCATATATATTTCAAGGGACGTGTGTCTTCGTGGAGTTGAAGGCAGGTTGTATCATATCAATTGTTATATTAAATAGACGGGGTAGTATGTTGCTTAGTAACGCGATAATTAACTTTGAATGTTTTCGCATACGGACAGCGTTTCACGTAAAAACGTGTGACACGTATCGACCAATTAAATTTCCACGAGAAATTCGTGATACGCATATTGCATATTTGATATTGAAATATTGCAATTCTAAATAGAACTAATTAGACTAAATGTAGGGCACGCTTAGTCTTTGTTTTCATTCGATACGTAATTAAAATATATAACTTTACACCCCGATACAATACAAATAAGTATGTGTAGTAAGTTTTTTTTTGTATAAAACAGCATATAAAATAATACGGGTTTTATAAAAGTTTCATGAACGAATTAAATTAATGTATCAATTCGTAGAGTTCTATCTTCAAAAAACTTCGTAGTACAGAGTAGGCAAATCTATTAGATGATGCGTGATATTGTATCGTGATGGTTTTAATTTAGTTTCAACACTTTTTGCTATGTATTGTGTATCTCATTCGCAAGTGAGAAGTGGTAAATGTTCCACGAGATTATAAGAAGTTTCTTTTTGGCCTTATTTAAATTACTAATTCACCAACTATTTGGTTCGTTTTAGAATCATTCGCAAACGCGGCCAGGATAAAATTCTGCAGTCGCAACAAAAATGAATTTTACTAATATGTTGAATTGATACCTGTTTGCCCACTGGTTTTAAACTGGTCCACTGGTGTAAAAAAAAGCCCATTTTCAGGTAATGAAGTGAAAACATTATTTTGTTTGCTTTATTATTAAAAAAAAAACATTTTGTTTGTTAATTTCGGTAAATTTGTCGGTAGACTGCGTAACTAAGTAACCTAACTCTAATCTGTATAGTTAACACGGGTGGTACAATTAAGCGTAAATTTTCTATAATTTCACCATTTATGTTATTTAAAAGTCTTGGTATATGTATTTAAACCTTAGTGTTGGTTGTTTATCAAGAATAAGTTGTCCTTACAGAAACTTTAATTATTAATTTTAAAGATCTGCCAAACTCTTCTAAATTCTTCATTAAGTTCTTAATGACAAGAGGCATCCAAACGAGTGAGAATCATTTAGAAGCCGAAACCTGACCCAACAATTACGCACTAAGAATTACACAACCGAATTTTCTTATTTCCATTAATTAAACAAGAAAACAGATCGGCTAGATAAAAGGACTATAAATCTAAATGATGAATAGGTAAGCTTACTTTGGATCAGAATTGTAAATTGCTTATTTGTGGGCATTTGAGACCGTAAGCAAAATTTCGGTTGTAGTGACTTGTCTCATAGATAGTGCGTGAAGAGTAACTGCTGGTCTAAGGATGTGATTGCCATTGGATGAAAATGTAACCTAAAGGACTGTCAGGTGAATCACCAGATGTTACGCCGACGCAGCTCAAGAAGAACAAGGGGGAGAGAGAACTTTTTAACTGGCTCCTCAACGCTGCAAACGAAACGCTAAAAAGAATTCACGATAGAATCTAAGAGGAGAATTGTAAGTCAGATAGGTAAATAACAAACAAGTGCCTACCGGTGGGGTAATAATAATAAATCATATTAATAATTGCATAGGAGACATTTGATACAATTAATAAAATTAAACTAGGTGGTACCCTTGTCTAGCAACCGCCATCAGGAGGGAACTGCCACATCCGTTGTTCAGCAGGATGTTATACGAGTAGGAGCGGTACTTAAGGATACATGGATTCTGAAGTACCCATATCTCAATAGGTGTGCAGCAGTATCAGTTTATTAAGTCAACTATACTAATTGCTGTGTAAGCTTTTTATATGTAACATAGAGCATATACAACAATGTTGTGTATTAAGTAAGATGTTTTCTTTTATGTATTCTTTCATCTGACACCAACATTACAAGCCCCCGGCACACCTAAATCATTAATATTACTCAATACCTAATAATTATGTACACCTTAAACTAATCATAAGCAGGAAGATACGTACTGTATAAACCCGTGAAAAACACGCTTCAATGTGAACGACTGCGAGAGGATTTCTGATAAAACGGCATAGATAATTATGATAGATAGGGTATAAGGTATGGTGATATGGTAAGCAGAATATCGATATTCAAATTTACTACGCGATTACGGTCACCCAATTTGGTGGAAAATGTCCGTGAAATATATTAATGTTGAACTGGCTACTTGCTACTGCTGGCAATGTTGTAATGTTCACTACAACAAGACAATTAGATTTCGAAAAATGGGAGTCGTGTTTCAATTCAATTAGCGCTGTTGTATGCAATTCAAACTGCTGTATTCGAATTAAGTAGACATTGTTTTCTATGTTGAATAACAGCTTTATTTTTAAATAAATTTATTTCTATTAGGGAATCCTTGACATTAGTGATGGGTCTATCAGCTATGCGGAATTATTGCAATACAGGAATACAACAAAACTTGTAACTTCTCAATTGCAGTCAATTTTATCTTATATCTTTATAAAATGTCACAAAAGGTCCCGATTTACATATTTTTTGTAAAATGAAGCTTTATGAAGTTTCCGAGAAAGATATGTTTATCTATTATTGCCAAGGAACTGACGATAAAGCCATTGAGAGGTGATTAAATATTGTAGGTACAATACTAATTTTAAGTCAGCATATTTGTTGATACCTATCAAACGGATTACTATTACTCAGTTACACGAGACGTCCTACTATACCCAGAGATCATGTCGACGGGTGAAAAGATATTTGGTTTAAGGGATATTTTTGGCGATATTGAATTATATGAGGTATTCGGAATCAGCGAATTTTTCTGCGTCGAATGAACGACATGAAGTTGTTAAAGGTAAAAAAGTAATTGGTTAGGATTTACATAGTAATTTTATGTAATTAGGTTGGTTATACTAAGTAATCAAACGTAGTGTTTATTTTTCATGAATAATTCTTGAAAAAAAAAACTAAATTACTGGAAAATGATTGATATTTGGATAGGTGTCATAAGTGGTGATTTGGTTATAACCAATAACCAAATAATCTCGACTACATCCTCTTAAAGGATTGCCAACATATTTTCAGTCAGTCCTGGAATATCCTATATAAAATATATGATGTTCTGAAATATTTTACAATTTCGCTATTTTAGGCAACCTCCAAGTATATTATTGTTTTCGGTCATTTAGCGTACGTACGTACACATAACATTGTCTTATTGATTTGTCTATAACATTATTATTATGCTACTATAGTTTGAAACTAATTACTAATATCAAAGACGGTGTTGTCATACTCCGTGCAGTAATTGGCTATTTAGCATATTAACGTAATTGTAGGTTGGCTAGTTGAACAACCTGAAATTGGTACTGATTCGCCATACATAAAGCTTTGTGTGAACCTACTAATCTTAATCTACTGAAACAGATTGGCAAGTTTAGTCGTGATTGTAGTTTTTTTTGTTATTAAGTAGCTTTGAAGGACGTAAGCTAGAGTCGTTTTTGCCGATAGTAGTCACCGATTTTCTTCCTGGCAACATCCTGGGTTGCTATAGAGTGATTATACATATATTGAGAGTTGATCACTTATGGTCAACACATTGCGTTGGGCTTTTTTCCCATGTCAGATTATTTTGAGATTCTTTTATATATGATAGTTGCCTGACGTTCCTTCGTCGCATTTACTCTAGGGATGGTATGGATATGAAATTTGGGATCTGGATATAGATACGGATATATGAATAATATTTTACCGGTTTCGGTTACGGTTACGGGTATAAAGTTATTTCGGATTATCCAATTGTTTCGGATAATTTCGGTTACGGATATTGTTATTCACGACTTGGAAATAAAATATAACATATTTACACGGTAAAAGTTTGACTTTATTTGTAGTTCCTGTTATATTATAATTACAGAAAAAAAACAATAGGCTTAAAAATTAAATAATAAAAACTGTCTAAAATGAGAACAACGCGACTAGTGTATCGGCTGTCACAACGTATTTTATTTAGAATGCTGCTATCCGAAATTATTCGAAACTTTTTGTCGGATTCGGTTACGGTTACGGATGTATTTATATTTCGGATATCCGATAGTTTCGGTTACGGTTATGGTTACGGAGGTCCATAATATCCCAAATTTACACGTAATCGTAACATGGTTGAATTCATCGATTTTGCACTGTGTCGCGTGAGACGCATAACAGTGGTACAGAAACAAAAACGGTAACTTCAAGATTTTATCACGCATATACGACGTGTTTCAATTTCATTTTGGAAAAAATATATATTTATTTACTTTGGTTTCACTTGTTGTTGTCTTCGTAAAATATGCAGATTTAGTTATCTTTACATTATCAAAATAAAATTATCTGCCTTGTAAGCGTACCTATTCAGAAGATAAAGCTTATGTGAAAAGCATGAAAGCTAACGCTTTGCTTCCTTTTATGTAGTGTCCACATTACAGATAACATACAAATAATAATTTATCTAGACATTGGCGTTGTTACGTCCTCAAAATGTTTTTTAATTCTGGAACTAATTAAATACTATACTTTTTATTTCTACAAAGCTGAAAGCCATACAACTACTCACAATAGCTTGCGGTTTTCGAGACCTACTCTTCTGCGCTAGATTTTGTTGAGAGGAGACAATCGTATTATGGCGATATATACTTATTTATATTATATATAACGTTAATTCTTTCTATTTTAAATTATTAACGATCTTACATTTTCTACCACATCTTTAGTGCATAAGCAGTAACCCACCTTCGCTTACCTTCGGGAAAAATAATCTTTAAATTAGAAAAATATTTCAAATTTGGTACATATTAAATAATAAGCCAAGTAGTATCATAATGTGTTCAGCGACAGTCGCGTGATGCCGCAATATATGGGATGAAAAAAAACTTATATCTTCAATATTAATATACCCTTTAAAAATTGACCAAATTACAATTTTTAGTTCAAGTCCCTGCGGATACGATTACATATCTCTTACATCTTAGTTTAATTTAAGACCAAAATAGAAGGGGTTCATATAAAACTGAATTACACTTTAGCTTATATATCTATAGAGATACAAATATAATCTATAGAAGATTCTTGGAAATTTATCGGAATTCCCCATAGTCTTTGGTGACGAAATGTTCTTTACTAAAATGCTAATTATATGTTTATTAGAACACAACGCACAAAGGTTATGAGGTAGTAGAATTTTCTATAAATGGAAAACAATTCAGAGTCTGAGAGATACATTCAGTTTAAGTTTTCTTTAACCATGATGATGTTTGGTAGGTCTTACCTAAATTGGAAATATTACAGTAAATGAAAAGACGAGAGCTCAGCGCGCAGTGGGGAGTCAGGGTTGGTTCAATTCTTTCATTGGAAATTTACCTGAATTTCTCGTGCAAGTGTTACGTAGAGATAGGTCGTACAAAAACTACCGAAAATTGTCGAGGAGCTTACCTTTTAACCAATTTGCATTTCATTTTCAATGGAAGCTGCTTTATTCTAAGCTTTGGACGGTCTATAGCTCCGAGTATAAAAAGAATTGCAGGTATCTTCAACAACCTTCTTTCTATATTATTCTGTGGATGTAGATTTGCAAGCATATCAATTTTTTTTATGTAAATAGCCGACAGACGGGCAGATAAATCACCTGATGGTAAGTGGTCACCGTCGCCCATAGACATGAGTAATACCAAAGGATGCGTTGTCGGCCAAGCAATAGAGAAGAAAGCCAGTACTTGGCTCTTAAGCCCCGAGCTGGAACACGACGAGTCGTTTGACGGCTGACTCGAGCGGCAAGGTGGTAGTTAGCCAGGCAGGGTTCACGGAAAGATAATAATAACAACAATAATATTAATGACTTCATAATAATGCAATTTGAAAATGAGGGAGAGGGAATGCAATCGGTGCGTTGTTAATTATTTATTGCTTGGTAGACTTTACTTACAACCTCGAAGACCATGGTATTACCAAGTTAATACAAAACCGATGAAGTTTTGATTTAACATAGTTTCCGTATTGTAAATATTTGTTTATAGGAAAATATTATTTATTTGCAGTTGAAATTTCAGGATATAGACGTTTTATAGAAGTTTTCCTGAAAATATGTTGCCAAATATTTCAAATGTTTATTTTAGAAGTTTAGATTTAGTTTATGTTCGGCATACGTCTATTATTGGGTCACGAAATCTCAATTTTCTCCAACTAGTAGATTCCGAAAAATCGGGTATGCGCGACATCTATAAGGATTTCAATTTTTAAAGGTAGTGTAGTTGATTAACTCAAAATGATTTCTAAAATTTGTTACGATTGGCTGCCCTTTATTTGTTTCCTTAAAAAGTGATTTATGAGAAATTAGAACTACAAAATATACCACTGTTTGCGCTGAAGAATGCTTATGCTAAATTTCAACCAAACAGTCCAACGAAATATGAATGAATGAATGATATAATATTTATTCGTAATTGCTTTTTACACTTTGGAATAAGGATTGTTATACAAACTTGAACGTCTTATTTATATTATTTTTTTTGCTGCTCTTTTATGTATCATCAAATCTTCATGTTTCCAGAGACAGCAGTTTTGATTGCGAGTGGTCAGTAACTTAACTTTTTGGTTAGATTTTTATCAAGTAACTGAAAGTAAAAGAGTAGTATTGTGAGTGAAACAGTAGCACTATAATTTAATCTGTTTGTAGCGGTCTAAGGACGTATTCTCTAAAGGGCACAGGGTGCCAATCGCTTGGGAAAGCAGATTTCAAAGTGGCGGTTCCAAGATTAGTTGTCTGTATTTCAGTTGGACCACTCATCATCATTGATGGTTATTTTATTTTATTTAAAAAGGTTTGCCAATCGTTTTGACATGGTAATATATTTAAATTAACTGTAACAAAATGACTTATGCTACATGAAAATCCAATTACAGGTAAACACAGCTTAGATACACTATTAACTCGAGTATTACGTAGGTAAATTACACACTAAGTTTAAACTACGCGGAAACTATTTTTGTAAGAAACCAAAAAAGTATAAAGAATAGTGTAAAATTAATTAAATTAAATAAGTTTAAAGAGCATTGGTACAAAGTATTAGTTAGCTATACTAGAAAATATGAACCTTACTAAATACTTCAGTTAGCAATAAATAAATTAAATTGAATGGAAAGATTTTGATTGAAGCCTGACGGACATAAAAAATACCTCAAGAGAAAACAAAAGACCGAATCTTAGCCATGTTGTGAAAGCCAACATCGAAATCCTCAAACTGATTCTTTGCGTTTCGATTATAGATCTTGCAAAGTCGAGGAATTGGTGAGTTAGCACCTAAAACTGTCCTTCTCAATGGACTATTCAGGAACCATATAAAATATATTGGTAAAATTAAACCACAGCAGTACATTTGTTTTGTCCATCTGTAGTGCCTGACGTGCCTTCATTTGCGACGCGTTTCTACAACACTTTCGAAATGAAACGCAAACAAAGTGTTCTTTGATAACTGGCAAACCGACGTTTACGCTTACGGCAAAAAATTAGATAATATCGACTAGATTTCTTATACTCGTATTAATGTAAAAAACGTAGCAGGCGTGTCTACACTAATCATGGCGTATTTCCCGTATATATTGTGTTAGGATGTGATTTTGGTAATATATTTTTCAACTTTATATGTCAGAGTTTGATTACAATCTTACAATTATTTAATTTTTCAGCTTATCCTTTTTTACTGTCATTAGATAATACAAATGAGGTGATTTAAGGTAATGTTTAAAGATCCTTCAGTGGATGAGTTGGTAGTGACCCTGCCTGCCGAGCGAGGGGTCCCGGGTTCGATTACCGGCTGGAGCAGATATTTATGTGACAGATAAATGTTTGTTCTGGATGTCACGGATTTGTGTGATGTCATATTTGTTTATGTCCATGCCACCCGCAACACAGGGAATCCTAGTGCGGGGGTGTGGGGTGATTTAAGGTTCCCGGAGAATCTCTGCATATTTGTTTCGATGTGTATTAATATTGTATAATACAAAAGATACAGATTATACAGGCTAAAGTAGGTACTAAATTGCTTAAAACACAATAGATAATGGCTTAACTTAGCCGAGCGGGTGCGGTGCCAAGATAGCGCGCTCGCTAATACTTCACAAAGTCAACTCTCGCAAACAGCTTTAATGTAGATTTAGAAATGTATAGGAATACACTTCAGGAGGCAAGCAAAAGTCAACTCTGAACGATGTACATTAAGTTAAATTTAGATGTAGACCTGTGCCCGCGATTAGGTATATCTTTTTCAGCAAGAAGTGCAGTACCAATATGTACTCTGAGCAGATTTAATGGAGAGGTGTAGATATTGGTTAAAAAAATTTAGGCTATGAATGGCTGTACCATATCTGCTGGTTGTTGGGGTGCTATAGATCGACAAGTTGAATCGATCGCAAGTGATCGGCCAAGTTAAGCAATTTCAGGCGCAATCGGTTTTTGAATAGTGACCGATATTGGAAAATTTCACCTGCGCTTCTGTGCTTACGAATTCCTTGGTCTCAGTTTTGTCGTTATTGGTGTTTTATGTAATATGTTCCGTATAGTGAGTACTTAATCTTAATATATCTTTCTTTGTTCAAAAATAAATTAAAACTCGAGATTGGACTGGGGCTCATATCATCGAGTTCAGTACCTGGCTATCTTTGTCCATTATTCTGAAAATTGACCCTAAAATGTTTATAATGCGTTACAGTTCTAGAGAATCAGCAACAGGCAGCGCATTGGTAATATACCCGATGTTCTAATGTACATATATACTAATTTGTCAGCTGTTCCTATAAGTCTTGTGTTTAATTCTTATAACATTAACAAAATCACAAAATCGCTATATATAAATTCTACTTGGCACACGAAGCGATCCATATCTTACTTAATCCTTAGGATTAGTAAAGCTTGTACAACTCAGTTCGACCAATCCCGGACTTGCAAGACTGCAGTTCAGTTTAACTTTGTTTTGTAGATGTAGATTGATATCCATCGTCATATGATGGAGCTTCGAATTTAAAGCACCTCTTACATTTCGAAGTTTGCCCATTGGGCATAATAATATAATACATATATGTGCGACATAATCTTAAAAATTTAAAACACAACAGGCTTTTGTAGCAATATGAAGGAAAAAGTTACATTTGGGTGTCTTTTTTATAATAAAGATTATTATATTGTCATGCTGTTACGACTACTTTATTCTTCGTATTGTTAAGTTGGCAGCCTTATTTGTTTTAGTATTTGGGTTAAGGGACATCTATATGAATAATAAAATTATAATGAGGCAGAATTTAAGAATTTGTAAATCTTTGGAAATTTTAAAGTATATTGTGATATCGATGTAGATGTTAAAACATATATTTTTGGAATTTTTCTCTTCGTCTGTCAGTTTGTAGGACCACGTGTCACACTTAAACCAATGATTAGATTCGGATTATTCTAGGTATATTAGTAACTTATAATTTATATTCCCGCGTAATATAATATAAATGTTAATATGAACTTTCTGTGAAGAGAGCATTAATTAAAATTTTGGCTGTCTGATATTATAACAAATTAATACGTTTTTAATTCATAGAACTAGAAAAATCCATTCCTAAAACAATGCCAGTGCTATTTCTAAACGTAAGGCGCAGGTTTCTGAAGCGAAGCCAGGGCATTACGAGTTTTACGTTTAAAAAATTATTTTCCTCGGTTGAAAATTTCACTCCAGCCCGTCGTTCGTTGTCTTTAGGTCATATAAACTTCGTCATTTCAATATTACTGGAGATACAACAAGGACGGCGTTATTGTAACTGAATAAGAAATAGTTTTACTAAAAGCAAATGAAATGTGAACGAGTTGCTTAATACGTATAATGCTGTAAAGCGCAATGTCTTCCAACCAACACGAGTGTGCTGGTAAGATAGCGAGTTAGCGGAGTTCAGTAAGGGCGCGTTTTAATTCGTTCGCTACGTATTTACCTAACGGATTTATTTTAAAACTGTGTTGATGCATTAATACTTAAATACGTATATATATGTATGTATGTTAGTGTGTAGCTGTGTATCAATCTACGTATGTGTGACTTTTAGTTTAGTTTTACTTATCGTGTCTAGAATCTTATTGTATTAAGAGAATCTTTTTTTAAAAGCTATCATTAGTTCATGTTACCGCAGAAGCATTTTTATTAAAACTATGTTTTTTTAACCCATTGCCCAGTTGGTAGTGGCTCTGGCTGCCGAGCGATAGGTCCCGGGTTCGATTCTCGGACGGGGCAGATATTTATCTGACAAATAAATGTTTGTTCTCGGATTATGGGTATTTGTGATGTTATATTTCTGTATGTTCATGCTACCTACAACACAATGAATCCTAGTGCGGGGGTGTGAGTGCATAAATGTTATAAACGTTTTTTATTTATTTAATTATGTAATGTAATATGTTATTATATAATGTAATTGGCATACAAAAAAGTCACTAAATATTTAATGGATCAAATTTATAAATCATAAACTTGTTTCATAATAAAAGAAATTTCCATTCCGACTATTTCCTCTTTTAAATCTAATCGCCCCTTTACACGAGGATTACTTCTCGCCACTTCGATGTAATCGTAGATATCTGAAAACCATGCCGCTAGCGTAAGTAATGAACCAGTTCAAAATACGAACTGGCGGTTAAGCGTTTTCACCCGACCTGTTAAAGCGTTTGATTACCGCTGATGTAGGCTTTTGTGAGCGGGCTAACGAGATCGGTAGCTAGATGATATAGGTTAAATGCAAAACAGTACGATTTAAACAGTCATATAAGAGTACGTACCAGTCACTGTGAAGTAGTTTTTGCAGTTTAAGAATATTAATAAAAGTCTTCATATTGAATATGCTTTGTAACAATTTACAGTGGCTCGTCGCTTTTGATAACTGAAAAAAGAAAATTCGAACTACATGTACTCAATAATTTCGGTAGGGGTTTCGTTATGTGTATTTATAACATTTTTCTGTAATTATGTATGTCATTGAACTTCTCTGAGGCGGCTGGATAGATTTTGATGAAATATTTTATGTGTGTTTAATCGGGTGTTTAATCTGGATGATTTAGATTCAAAATTAGAGCATGGTGGAAAAAAATGTTATTTAGTACATAATTTATCGAAAATGAGAATATAGAATAATGACGCTCAATCGTTGCAGGCAAGGCAAGACAACGTGTCCAACGGGTCCACTAGTAATGTATAAAACAATATTATGATTAAATATTATAATGGCAGCATAAATTATAATGCTTTTTTTGTGGATGATTCTACACATGCCTACCTTTAATGCTTTTAGAGTTTGCTGACTGTATGAAAGGATTGTTATGCTGGGGTATTTCAGTTAAGAAGTACCAATTTTGGTATGCTGGACGTGATGCGTCTGTTTTGTAGGATTTACGACCTAATTTTTTTAATTAATGGAAGGTAACGAAAACACCGCTACTGTCATCATACCATTTTTTTATTTTTACTTTAAGCACGTCCATTCTAATATTACGGCGAACCGCCATCTTCCTTATTGACCAACATTCATGCATCAAGGTTTTTGAAAATAAACTGAATTTTATTTTTCATTCCACCCCACAAATACATCTCACATTAAGAGTTGTGGGTGGATAGAAACCTATTAAATATTTTCGGTTAAGCAGCTTTTACAAACGGAGTGATATTGCAAAATAATCTTTCAAGGTTTAAGCAATTATTATCAGATTAATTAATATCCCCTTTAGTTATACGTTTATAATTATTTAATTAGTTTCTTACTACTCAATTAAATGGTTCAGCCACCTACGTATTTACAGCTAATAGGCATGGCAATGTAGGCAGCCAATTTCACGCTCGCTCATGTGACAGATCA
Organism: Megathymus violae; assembly: GCA_003671415.1. Lineage (NCBI taxonomy): Eukaryota > Metazoa > Arthropoda > Insecta > Lepidoptera > Hesperiidae > Megathymus > Megathymus violae. The sequence goes on along the minus strand of PDGT01000050.1, from coordinate 2,694,152 downwards.
CAGAAGCCGCCGAACGGTATGGTAATGCCTGTTCCTTGCAAGGAGCAGAACGTCTGTGCGTACTCAATTAGGATCGTTACACTAATCGCTTCTCTCGCCAAATTAATTTACATTTCACGCCAACTTGCTCTTGTAACCACACCGAATAAATTATTCACACGTTGTGTAATCCTTGGCCGTTTCCTGTTTTAAAATGCGGTACATTCCCTGGCTGCACATCTCGAATATCAAATGTTGCACTCTGCGTAAATGTCGTGAATGGCGTACATAAAAGTCATCCTCAAAATTCAGGTATCGTAGGCAGTTTTTTTGTTAAAGTAAAAATATACAAACCTAAGTTCCAACAACCTAAATGAACTCAGAACAAGGCTGAAAGCTCACTGTTTAATTCACGCTCTAATTCGCTTAGAATGTTCTATTAGACTGAGTTTAATGTAACTCGACTATTCTGGACGACGAAAGTAAAAAATTAAAAGGGCACTGGGGAAGAGTAAAGAAAAGCTCTGAGGGTAAACGGCAATTCTATATAATACCAACGAAAGAGGTCGTTCAATGAATCGTTAACTGTATCTCAGACACGTACAGTATAAAGCAGCGAAGAAACGTTTATGACAGAATCACAAATGCATTTTTCGTGTCTTGAAAAAGTGCCCGACAGTTAAGACTACCCTCCCCGCGGGCTTTTTACTAAGCAAACCTGGGTGATTCACGGCTCTGGAGTTTATCGAACAATCCGTATGTTAAGTGCGAGTTACTCTTCAGACTGAAGTTATGGTATATATGTGTATATTCGAACTAGATGCCATTTCATCAATTAAGAATAGAGTAGCGTCGTGTAACCTTCGTTTCAGATAACATGACAACACACAAGCTAATAACGGCACGATACACAAATGTTAAAAAAGTTGTTTCTAGTTTAGTGAACTGTGTATATTATATACTAGCAAATGTCCTCGCTTCGCTTCCTTACGCTTAAAAATAGCATCTGCATTTTTCTCATTCTATGAATTACAAATTAAAATATTAATTTATAACTTTTTTTTATGGATGGTTTGAAATGAAACTAATTTTAAGTATTAAGTGATACTTACTGCACTGAATTAGTGAAAATCAGAACGAAATCGGGTAAGCCGTTTCTGAGATTAGCGCGAACAAATGCACAGGCAAACAAACAAAAATTCTTTCAACTATTGTTTTGGGTTCTACTGCATTAATAAAGGCCGCTTATAATATTTATTCTGAGATATAATTCATGTACAGAAATCGATCAATGAGAATTTTATTATGTGTATAGATTAAAAATTGTTAGTATTTTATTATGTAAGTAGCCGACAAACGAGCCACTCGATAAGTGGTCACCGTCGCCCATGGACATCATAAACACTAGAAGTATCACTGATGCGTTGTCGGCCAGGAAATCAGAAGTAAGAAGTAAAGTACTGGTTCTTGAGACTCCAGTCGGAGCATGACGCGTCGTTTGGCGGCTGGTTCATGCAGGAGGGTGGTAGCTAGCCAGGTAAGTATCCCGAAAAGATACCAGTAATGATAATATTAGAAAAGATAATAATACCAGAACAAAGTAATGAGTTATACATGTATACGGCTTTGAATAATTTTGAAGTATTCATCTGTTATCATTCGTATCACCGTCGCCACCACAGCTATTAATTAATTAATTAATTAATAATACTTCTGTAATTCACTTAAATTTTATCACTGCCAGTGTCATGTAATATAATATATGTTCACCTTCAATGTAATATATGTTCACCTTCTCGTACCTGCGATTCTACAAGTATCGGTTGTCAACGACCGTGTGTATTAACCTACTTCCACAATTACGATCGATTCAACGTATCTATGTCACCGAGCAAAAGGTTAATCTTATCTTCATAAACTTAAGGATTACTTAGTAGCATTTACATTTTGAATACTATAGTGTCACAAAGAATCCTAGATGTATAAGGTCGAAAGTTAATTATTCTGGTTGTTACTACCTGAAATGAAATGATATTTATTCGAAATTGGTTATGCAAATACGTTTCGAAAGTCAATCTACACATCAATAGATTCCTATCGTGAGTGGTATTGGGAGAAAAAGCGGTAAAAAACTCCCAAGAAGCTTTTTTTCCTACTTACAGTTACAGAAAGCGCTTATGGCTATATATTAAACTCATATGTATATATGTAGTCTTATCTTTAAAGTGATCATTCATCTACTTCGTATTAACCCTTCTTCATAAGAATACTTTTGAGATGAGTTTTTATTTTATTTCTGTCAATTGTAACGGAATTTTATTGTAAATATTTATACATCTATCCATGAAAGAGCCACCCGTTTTTTTAAGTCTGTAATGTGATACAGTCAGTTTAGCCTTAATTTTAGTGTTAATGTTGTGAAGAGAATTATCTTGTTAAGAAAATTATCAGAGTATTTTTTACATACATAATATTATCTAAAATGTATTGTTATACAACAGTTCATTTAATGATTTCTTTCAAGAGATCTCTAAGTGAGTCGTCGGGCCTGAGGTTGTAAATGGGGGCTTGGCCTCGAACTATTTTATCGTTCTTCGGTTTATTGCATCGTAAAACAATTTAAACCACGAGAATAGACAGACTTCACCGTTGATAACCCAGCCGCAGGAGAATGCACCTCCACTTCTGTTTTATACCTTTGGATCATGGACTTCGGAGTTAGACCCCATGATTGTTTCTGATAAACCATCCGCACTGCTGTTCGCTACTAATACAATTTCAACAAGTACCTCTTGATATGCCTAGTCAGAGTTGTGCCCGACGCTTAGTTGGTCTGTTCCCTTCTGTACGACTCAATAGAAATCGGCTCCATTAGTCCTTGCTTAGTCACCCCGTCAGCATGTCTTCTCAGGCCAAAATATTTGCTCAGTTTATTACTTGCTGCAACAAAGTTCAAGATGTTGTGTCGATTATCGCAGGCGGAGGCCATGTGTGTTCTTATTACTTGTTTGTTCTAAAACACAGATGTGTCTGTTCAGCGCATAGAGGAGCCCGTTCATTTTGGTCTCTACTTTTCAAAATGTGTCATTGGAATGCACTGACCCTCTCCAATTGTTGGGAGTTGAAGTTTTGTCGAACTTCAACTTTGGTTGGTTCATCAAGTCTAAGGCTAAAGCAGCTGCAAGGAAACTGGGGCTCCTTGTGAAGGTGAGGCAATATTTTACACCGAATCAGCTTTTAACCATGTATAAAGCTCAGGTTCGACCATGTGTGGAGTACTGTTGTCAAATTTGGGCTGGTGCTGCCAAATGTCATCTATGTGCGTTGGACTCGATGGTGAGGCGGGCAAAGAGGCTCACTGGTGACCTAGATCTGGTTGAAACCAATCTGCAAAGCCTTGAAGCACAGGTGCAGGGTTGCCAGATTCTCGGTCTTCTATATATATAAATTTTGGAGAGTGTGCACAGGAATTGTTCGAGTTAATTCTCCCATCGCCGTTCCTCCAGCGGACAACTCAACGTACGGCAGATATCCACCCTTACGTAGTGAACGTACCACCTGCTCGGACACGCTATTTGCGTTTTCATTCATTATGCGCATTGCAAAGGACTGGAATAACTTGCCCGCGTCGGTGTTCCCGGCTATTTACGATGTAGGAGTCTTCATGAGGGGAGTGAATAGGCTATTATAATTTAGTGCGTTCTTTATCTTTATATTCATCACACTTACCATCAGGTGGGATGGTTGTCAAGCATTAACTTATTTTATGTAAAAAAAAACTTGTCACCCGGATGTCCGCGTTTTCCGCCGATGCTGTTGTCGTCCCGGTTATCTTGGCATAATTAATTTGCAGACTTTAGTATCTTTCATAACTTGGAGTTCTTGGGAATTGCCTGATCTGATACGCAATGAAAACATTTACAGCCTACTGATTTAAAATTCAAATACATACTCAAGGGCTCAAATCTCGATAGGAATAAGATTTTTTAATGAAGTTACGTTTATGCAGGAAACGGGTTAAGGCTTTGATAAGAGGCTCGTACTTTGTAGCGAGACTATAAAAACTTGCAAACTGTGAGTACCCATAAGCTATTAAAGAATAAAACACCTTTTTCTCGATTAAAAAGATACTATCTGGGCGTGAACAGGACAATAGAAGAGTTACAGTTTTATTTGCGTGCTTAGCCAAATAAAAAGGCTCAGAAAGGAGCATTTATTCTGAAAGCGAAACATTTGCGCCCGTTGATACTCTAAACAGCCAAGGTCTTACAAAAGTTGCGTTTTATCACTGTCTGAAACATTAGGATGTCAAGTATTACGTTGTTAAATCAGGACAAGACTTTTGTGTATCTAAAAGCCATATTTTGATTTTTTCTTGTTATCTTCTCCTCTTTCGAAATTTTTACAAAATTTGAAAAGGTTAATAGTTTAATAAATTAAGAATATTATGTTAAATTTGTTTAATGTATTTGAAGTTATTAATGATTTAAGGCTATTGGCTTACTTAACATGCTATATAAGTTATTGAGATAAAATATAATATATATTTTTTTTAATATAATAAATGGAATTGTCCTTCAATTACTGGTTTCTTGGTCAATTCCCGCGCGTCCATTCCTTGGACAGACTTCCAAATGGACAAAGAAAAGTAAGCCCTGATGAGTCTCAAGTGCTATCCCCTCACTTTGAGCGACTGTATTTTAGCACTAATAGAGTGGTTTAGATCACGAAACTCTTAATGTTATGGAATGTGAAATCAGTAAAGTAATTCGCGGCTCAAACAAAAGTTAGGTACATCTACGGTTACTTGGGAGGCAAGTAGTAGAACATCTTTCTTATATTGAAATGATGTTATTTGTTTCCAAACAGTAATAAATAGCTTGTCCTACACCTTCTTGGTTATTGTTAGTGTTTTTTAAAGCAGTTTTTGTAGTAAGATTTTAAATTGTTTAATATTGATGTACTATTACATCAGTATAACGTGAATATATTTATGTTATGATTTTGGAGTATACATAGAGAAGTCTCAATAATTAAAGTAAAAGATACTTAACAAGTGATAATATAATTTTTTTCTATTTAAAAAAGTTTAAAATTTTCCGATGTATATTTATTTATATACAATATTATTAATGTATTTTTTTTTCGAAACAATGGTTCATAATTTTCAATCTATCACGACAGGTGGTATAATGTGTAAGTTGTTAACAAAGTCTAAATTTATAAATCAAATTTAAATATAATGCAGACCAGCTTCTGTTTAGTAGATTACATTACCTTAGGTGTATTTTTAGATAAAATTACATTACAAGTTTATTAGAGTTATTTTTATTATTAACAACCCAATACCTTATTCGCAAACCTCTTGGCCCTTTCTAAATGGCTGTACAAAGACGAATCGAAGTCATTTGTTTCGGTTAGGTTCCATTAACCCCGCAGTCTAGAGATGGGGCTTACCCTAAACCAATAACTTGCTTTGAAAATTATTGAGGCCAGTTTCAATATCTCTAGCGACAGATTCAGTAGCATTGGAGCGACGTGTTACGATACCTAGTAATGACGCTAAAATACTGTTGAGATATTCATTAATACTAGTAAACTCAAGGAGCAAAATAAACTTATGTTCCAAATAACATTGTAAGAAAATCTTCATTCCTGCGAGTTCTCTATAATGTTCTTAAATATATGTTTTGAAAATACACACTTGGCCAACTGGCGAAACCTTAACTTGGGGCCGTAACCCATCTCATTAAGGAAGGAGACCGGGGTAAAACAATGGAACAATCATTGGTTGTAATACATGAATAGATACCCTATCGTATTATTGCCTAACGCATTGTTTAAGTACAAAACATTATCTGCTGTCTTAAATAAAATGAAATAGCCTCAAGGGGTTTTTGGACTGCAATATCACTTGTCACGCCCAGCATTTGCATGTAATTGAGGCTTGGGTGCCCAATTATGTTTTAAACATATTAATTAAGTTTTAAAAACGTCTGCACTTGTAAAGTAAAATCTATAAGTAATAATCAATGAAAATCTATAAAAAAAGGTTTTACCTTAGAAATAATATATATTCTGTGGTGTCACATGAGAAGGTGTCATGGTTTTTCGAAAGCAGTGGAGATGTCTTATTCTATGCGCGAACTCTTCTCGAACTGAATTTGTGTTTCTGGATAATATTATGTCACATATAATTGGTGTCAAAACTGTCTGTTAATCAACATTGGATCATAGTAATAAAATACGTTTAAGACCTTTTTAATTACGAAGAGAGTCCCATATTGCAGAGGGCTGCTAAGCTGTTGGCAGAACAGTAAACTATCTTATGGAGAATCAAGAGCTCAAGGAATTTTTGCCCTCATCGTCCAATACCTTGTTTAACTGATTCGACTGTCTTTATTCCCAGATTTTAACTAGAATAAAGACAAAGATTTTTGTTCAGCTTATAATTGGTCTAATTTTATTTTGCGTGTAGGTATTCACATTAATTATGGGCCATATAAAATAAGATGTTTATACCAGGATTAAATTCATCTAAGGGTTTACTTGTAGGTGAATAGAACCAACCGGAACTAATGAGGGTCATTCATCTTTTCAGAACGGTCTTTCACGTAAGTCTGCATGTAGGTAGTAGCGGCGGAAGATATTTGCGAGAAAAATATTCTTTATTAATTATATTTTGTATATGGTTGGCTGGTTCACTGTGTCAAGTTTTAAAATATAGTAACAGTATATAGTACATACTAAAGTATACAGCAAGCTGAAGTGTTTGTGTATTTATAAGATAATAAGTAAGCTTATTTTCTGTATAAAATTCCAGTTTGACGAAATCAACTATCAGGAGCTTTGACTTAAATGCATAACTAAATTAATAAATGGTTATTGGCAAAATTAAACAACGCAACAAAACTAAAATACATACTAAATTTATTTAGATACCTTTGTTTTCGCAATTTAACAACAAAGATCTTGGATATAAAATATAAAAAAAGTAATTATATTAGCAATAGTGTTCGTCGAATGATCGAAGTTCGCCAATAATCATTAAATAACGTTTTGTTTTACATTTTTTTCTTTCCATAAATTTAAAGCTGGTCAAAAGCTACCAAGCAAAGCAATAAAAATGATAGCAATTGACAAACAGAGGAGATAATAGTACTGAATTTTTTTGTCTTTCCTGTCCTGTCTTTGAAGCTTTCCAGAGGTTGTTTAATTCCTTTAACAGTAGCGGCAGGACTAGGCAATATAAGGACAGGGAGATAACCTTTTTGAAGAATTTACAACTCCATTGCACTTCCGAGCCATGTTTACGTGTTTTTAGGGTACTTATTATGTTCCAAGACTTCTAGCACGCTCGCAAAATCTTATTCAGTGCGTACAGAATGCCTGTGCTAGGTATTACTTTAATATTCCACCACGCTGCCATGTAAGACCATATTGTAATGCTGCAAATACATATATTAAAGATGAATTACCGCAGGCAATTACATTTTGCATCATTATTATTTGGTATTATACTTATCATAATTATGCACTTACTTTCTATGTTTGGCCAACTGACATTTGTGTAGCTTGCTTTGGTTTTCACCCTTATGCGCCTATTATTATGTAATCGCTGGCACGGACATACAGGTAAATGTGAAAATAAAAATTAACATAGGATAAGGTTAATATTGTATTTGTACACTAACATTCTTTAGCTATAAACTTTCTATTTTTTGTTTGTATCATGTTGCTACCATCCATTAAATTCTTTATTTTTATAATTGACATAATTATAAACAGAGCGCACGTTGCACCAGCCGTATGTTCTGCCTGTCTCCGTCTGGCGTACTGAAAAACAGCGACTCCGCCGAGTGCGACCCCTTTTCGCCGTCATTTATTGGGTACTGCAACATTGTAATTTATTTTTGTGGATACATTGTCTATTTTGTATTAATACTGCATTGTTGTAGTATTTTGTATTTTATGGCGAAATAAATGTCTTTCTTCTTTCTTTCTTTCTTCTTTATTCTTTATTAACCGTATGGGATGTAGACTTGATGACATCCAACCTAGGATTTCAATGGGGTACCATAGACCAAATAATTACGCTCAGACAGGTTATACAGTTACTTACATGAACTATGAGAAAGAATTCGATTCTATCGATACCTAGGCGGTTCTGTAGTTTCTTTAGCGATGCCAGATTGAGTATAGTTAGATCGAGGGGTTAAAATATGCATACAGATCTGACACCATGTTATTTGATTATACGACAAAAGCAAATCCCTTTCCGATTGTAGAGAGGTGTCAGGCAAGGGACGATACTCTTCTGAAACTGTTCACCGCTGCATAGGAAGTCGTATTCAAGCTGGTGGAGTGGAAAAGACTAGGCATTAAAATTAACATGAATCTTTCACACGAATCTGATGTTCATATCACACCTATACCTGTTGTTGTTGACGGTACTGCTCTTGAACTGGTTAGTGAGTACTTATTTATTTATTTATTTATTTACCTAGGGCAACTGATCCTGGTAGGTATATTCAAATTTAGGGAATCCAACTCAGCTGGGCGGCATATACGAAACTCGGACATATATTTCACAAGCTTCCTGCACCCCCCGATATTTCACAGTGCTTGAAGCAGAAAGTGTTCCAGTACTTTAAGTTGCCAGTCTATGGATTCGATGTTATTACTTCTGGAACCGATATATGGGACTTTTGTCATTATCTAAGAGCTTCAAAGTCATTCATGTTAGGTATATCGCTTCTAGAAAAGATTCGTCACTATGAAATTCGTAGACGAACATGTAAACAACATGTTACCGACATAGTTTGTAGTATTAGCCGGCTAAAGTAGAATATCGTACGCTGGACTAAGCACTGATGACGTAATCACCGATGGGACAATGTCCTCAAACCAATCTACCCCTGGCTACCGTGATAACGCAGCTATGAAGATAGTTCAAATAAAACACCGAAGATGTTATCGATGCGAAATAAACATAACGTCTTCTTGGAGACAGAGATTAAGCTGCATAACAGTTCTCGCCGCATTCTCACAACGCACCAACCATCGAATCACCCGTCTTCGCGCCGACGTACAGGAGATGTGGCAGGTTGACAGGTGATCAGGTGGACCGTCCGCTCGTTTATCAGCTTTGACGTAACAAAAGAAGGCTAAATAACATTATTTTGAGGAATGCCACATGTAGTGATAAACTCATGAGCGTTCCGATTATATTAAACCACGACAAACTACAATATCGTATAATTGTTATCCATGACTACTCAATGACGGACGTCAATTGGATGTAGAGGTCCAATCCGGTGCAGTAAGCATTGTTATTGTATAATTAAATATAATAGATTTAGTAGCGATTAATTTGATTAATAATATTCTCTACTAATGTTTGATATGCTTATGCTTAAACCGCTGTGAACTTTATGGTTAGTAACGTAAATGTCAGCCATAAATGTTATGAATATAATATACCAGTATACAATATGTATCTATGGTTACAGTTCAAAATTATCCCATAGGTCCTCACGTTGAGAGTTTAATCCATTGAATGGTCCAGTTCGGATTTAGTTTACATTCAGTATAATTTTGGTTCTATATCGTTTTAATAAAAATTATTTTATTTAAATTAGTTTAAATTTACTTTGCAACTATCCGCAAGCACAATGTATGATGGTATATACTTCTATAGATGCATAGAACCACTCTCCCTCCCACAAAGGAAAACATGACATGCATTTATGATATATACAAAAGCATATACCAACACACATACCGTTACCTCAAGGGTGATGCTCTGTTTCGGAGCGAAACACGTGTTGGTATATATATCTATATATATATGTATTCGTTTTATGTGTCACTGACATCAATTTGACCATTTTGGAATTTTTTATCTTTCTGTTTATGATAAAATATTAGAAAACCTAAGGATGTCATAAAATTAAAAAAAACCTAATATTTTAATAATCATGGATATTATAATTAAATGTTGTATTATATATTGTAGTCGGCAGTATTGGGGCGGCCTAGAATACTCCCCCCAATCCCATGCTGGTAGAAAAGAATGTCGTAAGAGACGACAGAAGCCAGCCTGGTTGGTGGTAGGGCTTCGCGTAAGGATTATATTATCAGTATTATTATTCAGTCATTAATCATATTACTGGTATTATTATCTCTCCGTGAAGCCTGCCTGGCTAGCTACCACCCTCCTGCTTGAGTCAGCCGCCAAACGATTTGTCGTGTTCCGGCTGGGGGCTTGAGAGCCAGTACATTCTTTCTTACCTTCTCATTTCCTGGCCGAGAACGCATCAGTGATACCTTTGGTCTTGTCGATATCCATGGGCGAAGATGACCACTTAATATCAGGTGGTTCGTCTGCTCATTTGTCGGCTTTTAACATAAAAAAAAATGTATATGTGTGTGTAATAGTTAAATGAACGGTCCACGAGTCCATTCTCGACCAGGGCAGAAATTTTGACAGATACTCGTCAAGCTTCGACAAACTTGGTTTTTAGGTTTACAAACAATAATCATATCCCATTGTTATTTCATTTAAATTTATAAAGCTCATTAAAATCTGTTTAGTACTTTTAAAGATGTAAGCGTACAGAGAGACAGACCGCCGCGGAATAATAAAAAGTATTTTTTATTCTCATTTGTATGACAGTAGCCGTCGTCTCAATCACGAATATGTTAGCGTTGAAATTTAATTGTTGACTTGTGACTGACTTAGTGTCATATAAATATATCAGCTTACTTATATCTTAGTTAAAACTTATCGCGATTAGCTTCACGCTTATTCTTTCTCGAGAGCAGTTCGCAAGCACAGCGCGCTTGCAACTGCAGTCGGACGAACCCGACTGCACTATGACAAGAGTAATTCGAATTATCTTTAATATCAGTTAAAAGCTAGACATGTTATTATCGTTTGACAGCGATCGATTATTTGCGTTGGACACTTACATTGAAACCAATTTGGAACCCTGCATATACCGGTGTGACGTTATAATTGGTGTCGCATCCTGCCGCGCGCTGATGAGCTCGCATACGTAGACGCCGTGTGTTGCTATAAATCAGAGAGATAACGTTTACGTGCCAACTGACAAGTGACGACTACGTGACAACCGCAGCATTCATCTACAAGATTGTAATCTGTTTACAAATATAATTACAGCGTTATTACACAGCGGACAAATGTTTACACCTGCACGGTATCACTTACTTAGGTAATTAAATTTGCATGGAATGCGGGAAATGCCTATAAATATTTTCTAGTATGGCTTATAGCAAGAAATTTTATCCCCGCTATAGCCTTCTATTAGGAGTCTTTGAGGCCTAGTTTATTATTTTATAAATACCCGCGATTCAATTAGAGAAACATGATGACGTATACAAAGCGTACTCGCACCAAACCCAAAATTACATTTTCTTGTCAGGCGTTTCTTATTTACCACATGTTATTGTTTTCTGTGTTATATTTTTATGTTTTGTAAATTCTAAAAATACTTCTTATGCAATAACTAGAAAAAACAGGTAAAACATATATTTTCTGTGATACCGTTTCTGACAGGCAGATAAAATAAAACTGGTTACATATAGATAAGTATAAAAATAAGCAGCGATGTTACAACAGCGGTCTCTTGCAGTGGAGACTCGAGTTCAAATACTGCATGCACCTCTAGTTTTTCAAATTAAATGTGTATTATAAATTTATTACCAGTTTCAGTGAAGAAAAACATCGCGAGGAAGCCTGCATGCTTGAGAGTTCCCTTTAATGTTCTCAAAGGTATGTGAAATCTGCCAATCCGCACTTTGCCAGCCTAGCGAATTATAGCATTAACCCCTCTCACCGTAGGACGAGACCTTCTATTTTAATTAATTTATGGGTTTAAAGTTTATCTTTTTAAGAAATTAAAAAACAAAAAAACTAGCAGAATCAGTCCCTTTATGTAGTTTTATTTTTAGTATAAATTGGTAATCCTTTTACGCTTCACTTAGGAAAATATAATCCTTATGTTCACGCCACCCAAACGATTATAACTGGTTTTTGTCAGGCGTTTCGTAAATTATTCATATTCACCTCGTACTTCAAACCTCGTGAATCGTTCGATCTCTTATTTCAATTTCTATGAAATTGCATACACTATAGTATAATTCTTTTCTCCGTGCAATTTGGGTTATAATAGATAAGCCGGCTAGGGCGGTGAGCATGTTGCGCGGACGCAACGCTATTATCGATAAAAACAAAAAAGTCATAGAAGGCAGGTGCACGGCGGCGGTGTGGTATACAAAGGGTGCTGCGATATTGTAATGTTATGATCGTTGTTTGTCAATTGTTATGTAATTTGTTTTTTATCATTACCCCCACCTAATACCTGCAAATTAATGCAATGCTAACGTAGTACATATATCGAAGAGAAAATAAGTGTTTTTTCGCATTCGTTCTCTGAATTTCTTTAGTGACACAATGGCTACTCCTTTGTTTTGTACCAAAACGGCAGATTTTATTAAAAATAATATTTTGCCTTTGTTTTATCTATTTTTCTTTCATTTTTATCACAATCTCACATAATGACAAAACTAAATACACTCTCGATAACGCTTATCGACAACAATAATGCGCATCACTATGCCCGCCCATAAGGCCCGTGAGTGGGAGAGAGAGCAAAATACTTGCTTCACCGCTCCGACGTTTTATGACGCAAACTGCACGGAGAAAAAAATTATACTATAGTTATTAAAATTGTCGTGTTCAAATGTAGGCAAAGACTTTGTTTTATATGATCTATTTATTAGCCTAATAATTGATTACTGACACATTAATACTGGGAGTTCTTGCCTTTGATGCCGAGTATTGTAAACATAACTCATTGTGTATTGTATATGTTTTTCTAAAATCACTACTCATAATTACAGCTTCTAATTGGGCCATCCCAGCCATCACAGGGCCAATGAGCTGGCCGGCTGGAATCTGCCGCTGGCTTTGTGTGGATTAGAGAGCAGAGACCATACACCTTAGAGAACATTATGTTGTCATGTTGATATTATCCTTCATAGAGCAAGTGATAATTAATTTTGAAATTCGCACATCATTTGAAAACTGAAAGGTGCATGAGGAATTCGAATTCGAGTCTTCCGTGTGGAAGACAGACATTTAAACCAATATCATACCACTGCTTTCTACCCCTATCAATATAAAATTGTAAACTTTAAGTAACAAATTGGCCTCACACCTCTTTTATTTGGAAAATTATACTACTATTTCAGCGCAAATTTGCAAACATCATTTACATACATTACAAACCGGGTAAACAAGTTACAGTATTTTACGTGCTCGACCCATTCAGAACACTACCAGATTTAATAAAACGTTCAAATTTTACACAGAAATAGAGGGAAACTAGTTTAGCGTACGCGTTTAAAGTAGTAAGCCCGGGATATCATTTTATTAGGTTATGCCTCCAACTGAAACAATTATTGTCCTGGCCGCAGAGACAATGCAGACCGCGCGTGGTGAAAAGCGCGCTAAAAGTAGTTTAATAATGGAATCATTAAACTTGTTAAAACAATTAACATTTTTTATAGTAACGCCTGGCAAAAGAAGAAATTGTTATTTCGATATACGTGAAGTAAATTTAATTTCAAGCCCTGGGAATATAAGTAAAATTGACGACATGGTATGGTACGCCCCTATTTTATTAGATTTTAGACAATCTTCGTTTTTTTCTATATTCCTGTACGATGTCAAATAACACATGTATGAAAACACCGTCCACGCCGCATGTACCACTTATCACTATTTTCCACTCTATAATTTATAATCTTTTTTTATATTTCTTTTTAGCGCACGTAAACCTCTGATCCGGACTGCCATTCTTCGCCGAATGAGCCCCCGTAATTTCTACCTCCTTCTAACATGTGTTACCAATGTCAGAAAAACTAGCAAAATATGTAATTGATATCAGTAAAATCATGACCATTACACGAAGGAAACTAATATTAGTGGTATAAATATTTTAGTAATTAATAAAAAAAAACGTTGTACCTGTATGTATTGCATATATAGTATTTATTCATTATATTTACATAGTTATTCATGAATTTAACAAGTACAAATAATCAAAAGAAATTCTAAGTAACAATTGCAATATTATATTTGGCATAACGTATGTTACATGAAATAATTGATATCAAGAAATGATACTTGAAAGCGAATCATGTAAGCAAATATATATATATTTTTTAACATCACAAAGAACAATTGGTAAGTTAGTAATTTAGTAAAGAAACGTGTTTTGTTACGATATAACTTTACACACTTAAACATTATGAATTCTCTTGCCGTTAACGTTATGTAAAACAATAAATCTTACAAACTCATTACCCAGCCACGAGATGGTTTTTCTCGCAACTCGCTACGAAGACTGATGATTACGATTTAAAAGGATCTTGAGGTTAATTTTTACAGGTGCCAACACTTCTCACGGACAAACTTTAGATATTTACGAATATACGCCTTAATATACATAGGAATTATTGGAAAGCTTTTCAGAAATCGTATGTAACATAACACTTTAAATTTGGACAATTATTAGGTATGAATATTTAGCTTATTGGATAATGTGTCCACACAAATTCACACAAAGTATTTCAACCACCCCTCGTGGTTGGTATGTGTCTGTGATGACCGTTGACTGCAAATTGTTTTCCAAATGAACAGAACGACGAGTTTTGCAACAGACCATATTATGGGTGTCCTTGTATGTGGTTCGAGGTGTTCTAACGTACCCAACGCTCAAAATGATCTTATGTTAACTCTGATTTATTTTTGAATTATTTTTCGTAATGTTTTAATTTGATATTCATACAAAAGATGAAAATCCAGGTAAAAAGCTTCGATAATTCGTATGCAAATGGTCTCCCTTGTGATTCTTTCATCAATATTAATTTCACATAAAAGAATAAAATTTTGCATGACGCTCGCGGCGCAGACTGAAGTAAATTAGTTTGTCGAAGCCATGTTACGCTTCTATAATAGCTTCGTGCAAAGCTGAAACACACGCTGAAGGTTTTTGTATGCCCCGTTGAGTTTATTTCACCACAATGTGCGGATTTCGTCGAAAGTTCTTAGGCCTCTAACATGGCTTAATGATATAACATCTGGTAAGTACATCGTAGCGGGCTGTACTTAAAACAGAAGTAATAATTTACTTTGATACGAGTAACCCATTCAACTTCTGAATGCATTGGATATTGCTCTCCTTTTTTGACTAAGATGCTTTTGATTATGATGATTTTTTTAACGATGAAGGCAAATCATCAGGCTATACGTACTTAAAAGAATTTTAGGGTACTCACGATCTTTGTTTTTTCCGATATTTCAACCCAATAACTATCTATCTATCTATCAGCCTATTAATGTCCACTGCTGAACATAGGCCTCCCGTATTGACGCCACTTCGTCTGGTCCTAAGCCCGAGCAGCCTTTTGTTTATTTACTTACAGACTACGTATACACAACACTACACTACATTACACTATAGTGACATAAAAATGACAACTTTGCACATACGCAATAAACAGATTAAGTTTCTATCGCTTTTTATGTTCCACGAAGAGCAATGAAATTATGCATGACTCATGCATGTCGTTCCCAGCGCAAACCCGGTTACCTGCAGCCAATTACCAGTAGCTACCTTATTCACACATCATTGTATAGTCTCTTCGGACGGACGAAACAGATTTCTTGTATATTTTTCGAAAAGCACCACAAATCTTGCTTTAAATATTTAAATGTCTCATTAAGTTAGTACTGTAGTATACGAGCTCTTTTTCATTACTTAGCAGGATATATAGTTATTTACAAAGATTCAGCGCGGATAGGTGAAAATGTTAGTTGCCTACCCAAATTATAAGTTCTTATGACGTTCCAAGGTCTCTAAATTGATTACTGCTATCTAATGTTAACATTCGGGACTTAACTTTTTCTTTTAATTGCTTAATAAATATAGCACTAGCAGTCATGTTTCCAACCAGTCTCAAAAATTGGTCACCTACCGGGCTTGTAAACTTTGATACAATGTGGACGAGTACAATTGGTATTTAAGTGGGTGGTATAACCTGCTTGCCGAGCGACCTCTCACTGAAACAACTTGGTACTTTTATTTCGTAAAGTTGTAAGTAGAATGTCACCTCTCTCATTGTGAGAGGAGTCCCGAGCCCGGCAGTGGGACACTTATACAAGTGTAATGATAATGATGATGAACTAGGGTGTACAATGAGCAGGGTTTGACTCTTACATAGGGATTGTTGGAGCTTATTTCACTCTCAGATTTATATTATAGGCGACTATTGGCACTGCGTAGCTTTTACATACGGCCTATCGATTTATATAAATAATCTTAAAGTCTTTCAAGAGTCCTATACGTTAATATATGACTTTGCTGGAAACACGAAATGCAATAAGGTTATGCAAGATGAGCATCCCAGCCTCGGCGCAAACATTGTTACCTAGTCTATTAGCACGTCGACACTGCAGTTTCAATCCCTATATAGTAGAGACTTGTACATTATGACGTTAAATAACTTTTACGCTTTGCATTTACACGTATGAAAATCTTATAAGAATAATGACGTCAGAACAAGAAAAAAACATACAATGTATTAAGAACCAATGACAATTTTATAGCTTTGTCCTTTAGGTGTTGTATTATTATCTCTTACATCGAACATATATAAAAACGAATGTGAAATCTACAAAATTCGAAAAATATCCATATAAAATTATTGCTTAATATTGATTACAGAACGCAGGTCTTTGTATGGAAAGCAAACTATTTAATTTATAGAAATTGTATGCGAAATACACGAATATTACAATAATTAATAAGTTTTATTGAGATAATGATAATAATTTATCAGATAATATTTTACGTTTTATTTATACATAACAATCATTAAGAACTTCCTTACAAGGGCCAAAATAAATTTCGTAAGTTACCGCACAATAGTTGTCGGAATAGTAAGTTAAAAATAATATCAGATAAATAAAGCTCTTCTATCAATAAAAATTTTATCAATCAATCATGATTGAAATATGTCTTAAAGCAGTTTTAATTTTCACATATGAACGATCTCCATTCTAAAGATTATTTGAATAAATAATTATTAAATAACAGAGAAAATATGATCGTCAGTTTTTTTTTTATTATTTTGACCCGTTATCTGGTGTATCAATATTGAATGGGATACTACCAAATGCTTGCTACAGTGTTACTTTGTGTCTATGAGCAATAAGCAATTAATATGTCTAGAGTTATCACATTATAAATTAAAAAAAGGTTCTTAAAAAAGCGTGTTTACTATTTTCTTCTGTGCGACACGTTAGAGGCGTCCTTGGCGTTACAAATCAATTAGGTGACCGATCGGTTAGATTTCTAGCTTAATAAAATATATAAAAACACATTTTTCGACAACAAACCGTATGACGCCATTTAGTTTAAAGCTATCTCCGGGCGAAACCGGACAGAAGATACATCACGTATTCTTGATATACATATAGCCGTAAGAGAAATAGATAGAATCTCACACTGGAGCGATGATTCTTTAATGTGTCGAGTGTACTCGCTGCAGGTGTAGTAGTAGTAGTAGGTTCAAAACTACCGAACAGACGCGATCGACGATATCTTAAGATACGTACCATCATCTTTTGGCTCAAGCCTTTCGCTGTCTTTAACGTATACTGCGACAATTTTTATAAAGCACATTAGCTACCTCGCCATAGTCATATAACATAGATACCGATGAGGTCACAATTAAATGATTAAAAATAATATTGTTATGACCGCGATGAACCTGACCGACTAATTAGCAAAAGCTGTATTTAGCAACGGGAAAACAAGGCAAGCGATAAACCCTCTCTTGTATGCAAGTTTTTTGCGGTACATTCCAGTTTGTTCACTCAGGTCAACGATGCTCAGGTCAGGTCAGGACTATTATGAATATATCATATATCCTCTTTTTTTGAAGTCATTACAAGCGGAATTTAAGTAGGATCTTTAATATTCGATTCTAAAACTTTGTAAAAAATATACTTAATTCTGATTATCTCAATGGTGACCCGGCAATTTGATGGAATATTGAAAGCGCGCAGCCCTCGTCTTAATATTGACATGTGAATACTGAAGATGAAGATGTAACAATATTTATATTCATAGCAATTTACGTTCCCCAATTCAATTAATCGACGCGGAAACCCGGAATGAAGCATATATTAATTGACAGTACGGTGCAGGATAATTCGACCTAAAATTCGCTTCCTAGTGGTCTGTGCGAAAAGGTTCAGCATACGTACGAGTATATGCTAACTAAGCTTATTGTTCCTGAATTCAACTATTCAATTTGGTAGACTACGTTCGGCGCGGATTTCATTCATTGGGTATAATATTCGTGAATAAATTTGTGTTGAAAGCTGTACGCTGTTATTGATTCTCCATTGTTCAGGTGGTATTTTTATAACTCAAACATGAAATTATTTATTTCATGTAGAAATGAATCAATACTCTTATATTTTAATTCTGTTGGTGTCCAGAGGATATTTTACAATATAATAGAGAAGATGAATTGGCGAAAGAAATTTTTCTGCCCTTTATTACAGGCATTATATACCTATGTATGTATTGTATTTGTATTATTACGAAATTGTAACTGTAAATTGAGCGCAACCGTATTCGTCGCTGTTTATTGCAAAGCTTCTTTATCATTCACACACTCATCTATTATATTTTACGCTATATATAAGTAAAAAAAAACTATAACTTTCTTTAATAGAATGCCTATTTAACTTTCATTTCTCATTCCGTAAAACAGATTCATTTCCCAGAATTAATAGTATGCTACATTATTATCTACCTATAATAAAGTTACAAATATGCTAAGTACATCAGTAGTTTAAGTATCATACGTGCACAGAGGGACATATAGACAAGATATCCAAAAAACTATCTTGGCTTCAAACCGATCTAAAAATATAGATTATATTAAAATTTTCAAAATATATTTAACTTTCAGTATCGACTTGTTTACCGTTTTATTATTATTTTAAATAATTCAAATTAACTGGATTTTTAGAAACCCAACAGAATGTCAAAAATTAACGTTTCCCTTGAAGCATTAAATTTTCAGATTTATTTCACTCGTATTAATGTTCGATACATTATTTAGTTAACGTGAAGAATGTTTGCATTATTACATTACGTTCAATAAATGATTAGAAAAACTTTGCCGCCGATTTCCCTACTTGCGTTAAAAGGAACATTTTCAGAATTTATATTCCACTTGCGAACGTAACAGAATTCTCGAGCAGATTACACGATTTAAATATCTCTGCGCTAAAATAATGCAGTAGTTTTGGCCGAACCTTGTTTTGTTACTAAAAATTAAGCTATTTATTTATTAAAGCCTTTTCAAGATAATCTTTATAAGTTCTATACAATTTCATGAAAATGAAGACAAAATGACCTTAGTAATCTGAAAACTTTAGATTTGCCTATTTTGCTTTGACAACTCTAGAACGAACTCTATTAAAATTTCGACGGAGCGGACGAAAATACCGTTTGCGCAAACCTGAAATACTTTTGCTGCTACGTTTCGGCTGCCAGTTTCAGCCAGAATAAAGCATTAAGGTTGCGAGGTACAACATTTGGGGTAATACTAAATGAAAGTCGTTCGCTTATTTGTGTACCTTAGCATTAATTTGGTCTCAATTCTTACATGGCCTATTAGAGCATGGTTCTCTCCTCGCAATTGTTAACTTATTTTTCTACGCTGTTTCAATAATTGGTGAATGATTTAGTGGTGATCTCATGTGCCGGAAATTCTTATGCTACAATACGGCTTCAGTACTGCTATCTATCGTTAATAATCAGAATCGATGAATCTATCTATCTGATTGTTCCAAATTTCAGACTAAGCAAAACTGGTGGCTGTTTCATGGATAGATGTGTAAATATCTATATATATATAAAAGAAATCGGTGTTAGTTGCACTACTTATAACTCAAGAACGGATGAACCGATTTTGCTGAAAATTGGTGGAGAGGTAGCTTAGAACCAGGAGACGGACATAGGATACTTTTTATCCCGTTCGACTGCGTTTCCGTGAAGTCAGTATAAAACGTGATATAACAAAAACGCATCTGACATGGAATAACAAAACACAAATGACAGCTAAACGTAATTTTGTCTATGGTTAAGTATGGTAAAAAATTTGACAAATATAAAAATGATAGCTAAACGTAATTGATAATATAAATTTTGTAAGAAATATATAATCATCAGTAATTTGTATTCTCTTTGAATCATCATTAACAATGCCGCGACCAAGACGATCGAATCTTTCCCGACAAAGCTGTAATGCAAGAAGGATACGAAACATTGCGAATGAAATGACTGAAGAAGCACAAGGAATTGTCCGAAAGAGCGCCGCGTTAGTATGGCTCGACTTCGTGCTTCTCAATCACAAAGCGAGGCAGCCCATGAAACGGCTCGGTTGGCAATGCGAAATCGTCGAGCGAATAACAGAGATGAAGAAGTAAATAATTTTCGACGCACAAGAAGAAATGATTTGAATCGAGCAGCGTTTCGATGTGACTGCAGCACTAATTACTGCTTGCATCCTAGCGTTTGCATTGGGCCAATGGACGTTGTTTGCGAGTATTGTGACGCATTAAAGTTTTCAGGAGAAACTTCCGGATTGTGCTGCCTTAGTGGAAAAGTGAAATTGCCATTATTGACTCCGCCACCTGAGCCATTGCATTTATTGCTTTGTGGCGAAACACCAGAATCACGTCATTTTCTTGCAAACAGTCAAAAATACAATGGTTGTTTCCAAATGACCTCCTTTTCGGCAGACATTATCGAAGAATGAGGATTTAATGCGACATTTAAGGTATTTATTGTTTATTTTTGTACTTACATACAATATAGTAGATGAATAAGTTACTATACTTATTCCTACATATTATGTTTGCTGATCATATAAAAAAAATGTTTATAAAGCAGAAATACTGTCTTTGCTTTTTATTTTATAGATACAAGGACAGATTCACCATCGAATTAGATCATTGCAACCTCTCGAAGATACACAGCATAGATTTTTACAAATATACTTCATGGGCAACATGGAAGAACAACTTGATCGACGTCAAGAGATAAATGCAGCAATGAAAAGAGCAATTCTTCAAGAACTGCTTCATGAACATCATGTGTTGGTCAGGCTGTTCAAGAGTGCTTTGGAACGCATGCCAAATGATGACTACAAAGAGCAGATAAACGACCATCTGGAACACACGAACGAATATTTAACGCTCCAACAATAGATGAAGTTGCCATCCTGATTGTTGGTGAAAACTTGGAAAGACGCGATATTGTGCTTACACGTCCCGGCATGTTCACGGGTCAGAAGACCAACTGCGCTGTTTGTAAGTTTTGTGCCTGATAATAAAACGAAAAATGTCGTGTATCACAAGGTGCTTAACCGAAGAGTGCAACATATGCGCCAAAATACATGAACAATGAAGAATCTTTTAAATACTTGATTTTTTATATTTATATTTCCTAATAAAGAATTGAATTCAATAAAATCAAAAGTCTGCTTAAATAAGCAATAAATATTGACTCTAAGGTGGAACAGAGTTCGCCGTGTCATCTAGTTTATAATAAAATTCCATTAGAATTAACAGAAATGCCATATTGTAAATTTAAAACTCACATCAAAGGTGTTCTTATGCGGAAAGGTTATTACAAACTCGATGATTACTTTCAGGATAAGACTGCTTGGACACGAGTTTAATATTAAGCCAGTTTAAGTGCGTTCTGTAACTGTGAGTAGGAAAAAAACTTCTCGGGAGTTTCTTGCCACTTCTTCTTCCGAGACCACTACAGTAGGGATTTGTTGAAGCGATGGCGTAGTTGACGTTCGAAAAGTGTTTGTAAAAACCAACTTCGAATAAAATATTATTTCATTTCATTTTATTTCATTATGTGTCTTCGTACACATGGAAGCGCGTAACACAATTTTGTCACTAACGGTCACCCATCCAAAAACAGACCGCGGTCGAAGTTGCTAGATTCGGTCAATTATTTACGATTACAGCAACTTACAAATTGGAAACACCAGCTGATATTCTGGACTGGGCATTGACATTTCAATAGGGCTCAGAACAATTTGCACAAAACGAATCCACAATGACATATTGGGGGATCGACGTGTCGTATTAATCCCCACCAAATTGAGATTGCTCCTTTTTGGGGACATTCCACCAGCACGATTTTGATTGCAGCTTACGAAAATAAAACGGTTGTGTGGAAATATTCGTGTAATAGCAAAGTTATAACATTTCATGCATATATATGAATAAAATGTTAAAAAAATTCAATTTATTTGCTTACTTAATTAAAAGTAAATTATACCATCTTCACTATTTTGAGCACTCATATTAAAACATTTTAATTTTTAAATTACTTGACCTAATTTGTAAATAATCGCTTGACGGTATCTGTTTGTGACCGTATCACTTTTGAATGACTTGCCCTAATCAAGTTATTTATATCCATAATATATATTTGCTTTGTCGCGATAAATAAAGGGTTATGAAATTAAAACTTTATTAACAGATTACAATATGTTTTATAGATAAAAAGCAATTTTTTAGGTGATATTGCAGTTCATCATCATTCATCAGTTGAGTTCATCAGTGATTACTCTGAAATTATTTTCAGAGCGGTACTTACGTAGAGCCTTCAAATATTGTTATGTTAATTTAACGATTGACCTTAGTCAAAAAAAAGTCAAAACACCGTCTCGCAAGAGGTGTGTAGAGTCATTCGGGACAAAAATATTCCTATTTTAGGGCATCGTCTTGGTCGGTCTGTGGGTTAGGTCTTAGTAGGCCACTATGTAGTGTCTTATCCGGTTGATTTGCTATATCTATTTATATTTATATCTATATCTCTTTCAGCTGCGGTGTCTTGTCTAGGTGTGGTATATCGTGTGGATCCCGATTGTTGCAGACTCTATTCGACATGTTGCGGAGTCTTATGTATTGCTATGTAGATTATAAATTGATATTTACTATTTTTTATTAGTAACACGAGGATCTTTATTGTTTATTCTTTATCTTTTTAAGCTACAGGGCTCCAAATTATATAATGACCTGCACAAACTCGTGTCATGTATATCTGGTATTCTGAACCTCGTATTACTGATGCCGTTTTGATTTCACTTGGTCAGTGACCGGAAGGACGTGTGCAATGTCACGTAGCTGCGCATGTGCTGCGCCGAGTCGTGACGTAACGTGGTAGCTTTGTATGTGTTTCTAAGTTT
Organism: Megathymus violae; assembly: GCA_003671415.1. NCBI lineage: Eukaryota > Metazoa > Arthropoda > Insecta > Lepidoptera > Hesperiidae > Megathymus > Megathymus violae. The sequence continues at coordinate 2,670,779 of PDGT01000050.1, read as the reverse complement.
TTCTTCCGCAAAAACCAATATTGCCTTAGATTTAGTAAATCTTAGATATCAAGAACATTCAATAAAACTGTTGCCAGTACATCGCCATAATCAGTAGCCGACAGTCAGTGGGTTGACAGACAATCCAATCCTTTGAGAGAATTATGGATAACTCACAGGTATACATGATTTATAAAGAAGTTCTTTTATTGAAGCTCATGAATAATGAATTGATTTCATATAGATTTTAAACCTTTACGCTACTAATGTCAGACTTTATATATCAGTGAATAGAGAACCTGCCTGCCGTGTGAGAGGTTCCACTTTCAATTCCCAGTCGGGGCAGACATTTATCTATATCACTAGAATATTCGTGTGGGATGTGTTAGTGTGTGAAAGTTTTTTTTTAACTAGGAAACCGCCCCCGCTTCGTTTCGGAAAATTACTTACCTTACGCTTAGAAATAGCACCTGCATTGTTTTAGATTAAGTTTTACGTTAATAAAGGCTCCTATTAATACTGTTTCTCATATCTCCTTCACCTTAAGAAAACAATCAGTTAGAATTTTATTATATGTATAGATAAATTAATAAAAAAAAATAGGTCATCGCACTACGCGGGGCGATGAATGTTCCTAATAATTTTCACGTGGTAATGGAAAGAAAGTTCGCTAACTTTAACTTGAGCTTAACCAGTGGTGGAAAAATTCAACCGTTTTGTGTCACGTTGGCACACGTCACGTCACGTACTCATGTGTCCCGCAGCGTGGTGTCACGTGCTATTCGTCTTCGGTTGCCGCCATGTTTACGCTTTCCAAATTCAAATCAATTCAGGGTGAGCTGCGGGTTTTGAAACTTTGAATTATATTATTGTAAAATTTTCAATAAATATTTACACTCTTTTACATCTAAAAGTATCAGGTTAGGCATATAATAGTTTTATTTTTAATACAATCGTTTTTTGTCTTGAACTACGAGTAGGAAAAAACCTCTAGTGAGTTTCTTTATCCGGGTCCACTCACGGAGATTTGTCGAAGCGATGGCATAGTCTGAGTTTTGAAATGTGTTTGGAAACATTAATTTCGAATAAAATTTCATTGCATTTCCTTATCTTTAGTGTCAATTCATTCCATCTAGATATAATTACCAATATTTTACTATGTGAGTAGAAACACCTCAGAACATACTGCAGTCACAAAATTTATGATGGATAAGATAGATTTATGTGCTAACCTCATAACAATGCAGTTAAAATTTTTAAAAATAGATGTTTGTTTAAAACTATATTTTAATAACTATGGATTGTCGCAAAGTAACGCTTATTTTATTGACAATTATTTTAAATTATTTGCCCTTTCACTTCGCAAAGTGTTTTCGTTGTTGGAACAATATGTATTAGTAATAAATATAATTAATATACGAGTAGGGGAGAAGTGGTATGAAAGGGACACGTGTTGAAAGGGATAATTTAAGTAATTTGCAAAATAAAAACAATATCTGGTCAACATTATTTTTGTCGTATGGCAACTCTGATTCACATTCGTTCGCGTCTAACATCACACTCCTGTCTTTTCAAAGATGATGGAGCCGTGCGAATGTTTTTTTTAGCTTTGAAAAGTATTTTTTCTGTCATAATTGCGAAACGTGTTAAGTGTTGTGATTAATTATATGGTTCTTAACCACTATTTATAATAGGCAGAAGTCTTACATATACGATAAGAAAAGGGTCAGTAAACTTCATTTTATAATTGTATATGTTGTGGTTATGTTTTCGATATCAAAATCATGTTTATGAAAGGGACACAGCAACTGGTTATGAATGGGACATTCCTTTCAGAACTTTCTCTTTCATGATTGTTATTTCTTGGCTAACTATCGAATGAGTTTATCATTTGCAGGTTGAAAATGCCACCTAAGAAGAGAACGCGTGTAGATTCACACAAAATTGAAGAGGCAGTGAATGAAGTGTTAGAGAATAGCGTATCAGTAAAATTGGCTG
>PDGT01000050.1:2648163-2668764 GCA_003671415.1 Megathymus violae | reverse complement strand
TATTATTTAATGTAAAAAAATAAAAAATTAAGTGACTGAGTATTATCAGGTTAAATAAACTTATTTTTTATATATATTTGTATACGTATATACCGCCATACTTTATGCTCGTGGATTGTAATCACAATGAATTTCCGCACTGTAATTATAATTGTACCGTCTGTGGGCACCTTCGTCCCACATTCATACGATTTATGTAGTTTATAATAATGGGAAGAGTTGAACGAGAAATTGAAGATTCGCGAGCAGGAGCGGCTGGAGAGAGAAAAAAAGCAGGCAGAAGAGAATGCCAAGCGTTTTGAGGAAATGAACAAGGATCCGGTGAAACTCCAGCGTCTGAAGCGTAAACAAGAAAACAAGCAGAGATGGAGCAACTACTATAAGAGCATTGAGATCACAAATTAGGTGTTAGCGCCACCCCTTGAGGACATAACCCAGCTTGAACCCAAGAAGGATGCAGGTGACCAGAAGCTGTTTGAGCCAGAAATCAATGAAAACAGGATCACTTTGTCTTGGTACGACAGCGACTTGAACCAGTACCTTGAGGCGCCTGAACTAAATTCGGTGGTGCCGCTCAGCGAGGGCGTGTTCGCATACGCGTATGCGGGCGCGCGCGCGTCGCACGGCGTCACCGCCGGACGAGTGTGTTACGAGGTGCGACTTGGTGCGGTGCTGACCACCACAGAGTCCAATGACAAAGACCCAGATACCAATGGGCTCAGAGTGGGATGGCCCACAGTTGACTCCTCATTGCATCTAGGCGACAGTGAAATGAGCTGGGGCTACGAAAGTTCAGGTCGCGCCGTCAACAATTCAGAGTTCAAAGAGTACGGCAAACCTTATGCTGAGAAAGACGTCGTCGGTATTTACCTGGATTTGGACTCAACTCCATGCAAAATATTCTACACTCTGAACGGAGTGGAACTGGGCACTGCATATGAGTTCGACAAGTCCATATTAGATGGCAAGCCCCTCTTCCCGCACATCCTGACCAAGAATATGTGCTATAAAGTCAATATGGGCTATGAAAAATACAACATGCTGACAAAAACTAAGATAGTTCGTCAGAGGATAGAGGTGCCCATCGAGCAGGTTCTAGAGGAGAAAAGACAGCGCGATGAGATCTTATTGGCCAGGAAGGAGGAGATAGCTAGGAAGAAGGAAGAGCGTCGGCAGAAAGTGCGTCGCGAGCGGGAAGAGAAAAAGAAGAAAAAGAGAGAGGAGCGGCGTAAAAAAGAGGAACAGGAGAAGGATGACGCCGAGAAGAACAATGCGACACGAAGAAACAAAAACGGTCCGGACATAAACAGTTTATTTTACAAGCACGATAATAGTTTATACTACACGAAACACAACACGAGAAATTAACCATAGAATAAAGAAGGAGAGTGAGTGATAGACGCACAGGAAACAGTCTTAACATTAAACACAAGCAAAACAATAGTTAGGCACAGCGAAAGCACTAGCAAGCGTACCGTAGTTGAGCGATCAAGCGACACAGGTATTACGCGGGACGAAAGAAAGCCAACTGTCTGATGGCGAGCGCGGACTGAGCAGCGCGCGCGCCGGCCGATCCCGTTAGCGGGGTGCGAGAGGCGCGGAGAGCAGTGAAACCGCTGCGCGGCTGCCCAACCGGTGTTGGTAAAAATCGGCAAGCGAAGTGGCGCGTCGACTTCAAGACGCGCCAGGTTTGAGTCCGCGTGTGTGTGCTTGTGTGAGTGTGTATGTATGTGTGTGATATGTAATGTATAATGTATATAAAGTATAAACATAATATAATACATAAGTGTAAGTGAGTGTGTGTATGTAATATATATTATAAACTACATAAATCGTATGAATGTGGGACGAAGGTGCCCACACGTCCTTATGCTATAAATTAATATTTTTTTGTTAATACGAGTGGCTGGCGAACGAACATACGGGCTTTCAGATATACGGTTGCAATCGAAACAAAAAAAATCACTGTTAATTTTAGCTTTAGGTTGATTATAGAGGCCGGTAAACTATGTGATATAAACAATTGGGGTGTAAAAATATCCAATCCAAACAATAGAAATGAATACAAAAAGTGTGTATTGTATATCACGTTTGAACTGGTGTCATCTGATTCGGAAAAACACGATAGTATTTTCGTGGAAACCCACACAGTAACTCAATATCTGTCCGCGAAACAAGAATTTCCCGCCGGAGGTAAGGAAATAAAATAAAACCGACGAAGTCGCTTCGCGCTCACAATATATCATATTGTTGCCAGTATCACATCCCCGAGAAAACGTTTCGTTAATTGTAGCTTTGTTTGCAATTAATGTATCTACTAGTTCATTTCCCCACTCTGGTATGAGCATAGCATAAAGCCTCTGTGTCAAATATTTTTCGTAGATATTTTTAACTAATTAGTCTAATATAATTCTCTATGATTCAACTGCAATAATGTCGGAATTTGATATAAATTTACATACTCTAAGATTAGGGGGCAAAATGCCTGAATGGATAGAGGTATTCCTCCAGGCATTTTTTCAAAATCCCTTGTTTAATCGATAGATAAAAATATTCAGACGTTGTTAGCTTAGAAGTTGTGGCTAGCTATTGATAAATCAGTATAATCCACAAGGAAACCAAGACGATATCTTAGGATCCTTGCCAGTACTACATCCCCGAAGATAACGTCCAAACTATGATAATTATAGCAACAACATCCTTTGAAGGTAAATTTAAATTATGTTTAAAATAATTATTTGCCTCAATGTTTATCAGGTCGTGTTCAAAAATATATTCGTACATTCGCGACCTGCTAGGCTAGCGCTGCAAGGCCGTACTAATCGACTCGCACGAGCTACATACGCGCATATAAACCTCTCGCAGAAAAAACTAAATTGGTAATCGCACTATTTGAAAAATATTTTTTTCTTCGATTAACTTTTAGTTCCGTGCACAAATAGGGTTTTTTAAATGTCGCTGTATTCATTCTTATTTAGATACTCTTATTAAAACGGATTGACATTGTCGCATAGTTAAAATTACATGTTTATATTAGCTCTTTTTAAGCAGATTTATTTATCTAATGTCAAATCAAATCAAAACGAATTTTTCTGCCATTGTAGAATTCTTTATGACAACATATTTTAATCATACGGTAGGTACATATTAATAAATCATGCTGTCAAACTACGGTTATCAAATCGTTACCATTTAACTTACTTATGAAATGTTGTCTCCATTTCAATTTATGTGTGACAATTATAATTCTTGTTTGTTTGTTGTTCACATCTGCGGCGGTATTGCGTCGAGCTACTCTGTGGAAAATTAATTTGTTGTTGAGAAGTTGTCTGGAAGTTGTAGTTGACAGTGAACTATAAGTCGGCGTCGTTGTGATAGATCCGTGCATAATATAGCTTTGGAAGTGGTATTCATTACAATGGCCGAGAGTTAGCGACATTTGTCTAGTGTCCAGTAAACTTCGCCTAATCTGCTATTTATATCCGCCCCGGATCTTCCATCTCTGATTTAGAGACAAATTGTTCGAATAGGGTCGGTTGAGCTCAGTAACATCGGTGTCACCTACACGGGTATTTAAATGTTGTCATTTTACCCCGAGCGGGCGGAGCGACTACGAAAATGATAATATTTACAGCTTTATTATATTACTAGCAAATGCTCTCGCTTCGCTTAGGAAAAACTACCTTACGCTTAAAGATAGCTTCAGCATTTTTCCAGGTTTTTGTCGTTCTGTGAATTAGAAATACATATATTAATTCATAACTTTGTTTATTTATGGCCGGATTGCAATGAAACAAACTTTAAGTTTTAAGTGATGCTTCCTGCAATACATTAGTGAAAACCAGAACAAAATCGGTTAAGCCGTTTCTGTGATTAGCGGGAACAAACGCACAGACAAACAAACAAAAATTCTAACAACTATTGTTTTGGGTTCTATTGCGTTAATAAAGGCCCCTAATTATATTTTTTCTCGTATATCGTTCGTGTACAGAAATCGATTAGTTAGAATTTTATTATTAGTATAGATAAATGAGGGTGGGTTAACCCACCCTCTTTTCGCTTCAGATAATCTGCGCCTCACTTTTATAAACTCTACTTAAACTTAACAAATTTTCTAGATTTATGAATTAGGGATGGACTAAGAAAATTACAAAGTGGTTATCGAGGAAAAGCACAAGGAACAAAGGAAGACCAAAGAATATGGTTCGAAGTTTTTAAAGAAAGCAGGATAGACGTGAATATCAATAATAATGCCGAAAATAGAAAACACTGGAATACATTAGGGGAGACCTTCGCCAAAGAACTAATAATATCAAATAATAAAAAAAAAATAATTTATATTCTGAAATATTACAATCGACTTACTTTAGATTAGTATAATTTTATTGACATTTTATAGTCATTAAAATTTATTGTTTTATTTAATTTTTAATTTTATTCCATACTAGCAAACTGTCTTCGCTTCGTTTCAGGCAAATTACGCCTTGCATTATTTTAAATTAATTTATAACCTTTTTATCAACGGACGGATTGCAATGAAACAAATTTAAATGTTAAGGGACGCTTACTGCAACACATTAGTGAAAACCAGAAAGAAATCGGTTAAGCCGTTTCTGAGATTAGCGGGAACAAAAGCAGAGACAAACAATAATAGAATTTTAGAGATGTTTTTTATTTCAGTGTCTTCTCTCAGTTAACGTGGAATGTACTGACATTTAGCTGGGGTCACCCGTGGGTCTATGCTACTCAATCCAGTGATTTGGACTGGCTTCAATCTCGTGTTCTGCTATGGCGAATGTCTTCGGGGAGACTTTTTAGATTCGCCGATTTGCTCTGTTATCCGTTAAGAGACAGCTCGTGTCATTTGACCAATATATCCGTACGAGGTTCCGCAGCTACAATAAACTTTAGAAATATCGGTAAAAACACAAAAATCGTGAGTACCCGTTATATTTAAAAGTGTAATGTCCACGATGATATAAAGTTTTAAATCATATGTTAACTTATCTACTAAAACATAGCAGTGCCCAAGAAGTTACCTATTCTATTACTGATCGCACCTGATGATGTCAATTTGGTATAACAATACCGATTGATATTAACCGTTGAGCTTTTAATGTTTGCAAAGCTTATTTATAATGTTGACGTGTCTTCAATATTATTTTTCCTATTATTTACAAGGGATTAATCAACCATGATGAAGTATAATTAATCATGTTCGTTTTAGTATTTACAGCGAACTAAAAGGGTACAAATACGAAAACTGGATAGTTTCATCATATAATATAACATCATTCAATAACGGTGTCATGTTTTGAAAGGCGTTCTTAAGAGGAGTATTATGCCTATATTATCGTTTTTATACAAATATTTGATATCGAACATCGAATATATTTACGATAAAAATATTTTTCACATGCTTGTTACGATCATAACTCGATGATTCGTATCAATCATATGTTATCGAACGGATGAACACACGCAAAGAGATACCACAAATACAAACAACCCAAGCACAAACAATTATCTGTCACATAAATATCTGCTCGAGCTGGGAATTGTATCTGAAACCCTTCGCTTGATAGGCAGGGTTAGTACCAACTGAGCTACGAGGTCGTCAATGGATTAATAGTCGTATTAATGCTATTGTTATTTGAATCATGTACTTTTGATGCAGGCGGTCCCTACTGCGCATATGATGCATTGAAAGGTTTGGTTCGTCACAGCGTATTTTCGCGGTAAGCAACGTGACGATAATAAATAGTGCCCGACCGACCGGGTTAGGTTGTGAAGGACATAATCGATGGCTTAATCCCGTCGTGTGTTTTTGGAATGTATAGAGCTTGCATAGATAGTATAAGCTTCATATAATTTACCAAATATATGAAAAACTAGCAAAATGCGGCAAGCATTTACCTGCCTGCGCATATTTATTTATCTACTTGCAAACTACCCTCGATTTACTTCAGAAAAAATGCGCCTTAAGTTTAGAAAAAGCACCTGCATAATGCATAATTTAGAATATATATGTCGTTAAAAATTTATTTATTTGTATTTTTTTTAAATATTACTGTTTAAAGTTCCTTTTTAAAACATTTAAGAAAACTTCTATATAAATTTTTATTATCTTTAAACCTTCAAGAAATAATACACAAAGGGTTCGTAGTATCTTGGGCATGAATGATTATTTCAATGTTAAAGACACTTTGGAAGTGAACCATATCGCAGCCGTTTCTAAAATTACAGTTATAAAATGTTTCTGTAATCAACATACGTAAAATTTATAATTTTTAAAATCATTTGTCATCTCTTCTCGTGCATTATAAATCACTTCGAGTACGTATTTAATGGACAAATGATTTGAAATTGACTTTATACCAAAAAGCTACTTACGAATTAAATTATTTGTTGTTAAACACAGTTATTGTTAAATCTAAGACATGTGTACAATGAATATTAAAACTAATTAATAATTGGGGGTTTATTATAAACGCCAAACTCCTATCCTATCCACTTCGTGACCTGTACCTAGATTCAGATTAGTCACAGATTTGTCAGCACGCCTGAGTACTGAAAAGGAACGTATCATTAGTGAATGTGGCTGGCCATACATACTAGTATAGCTTTTTATCGAAACAAAATAGCTCGAAGCAGCATTACGGCCGAATAAGCTCGTATAAACTCACGCTACTTCTATATCAATAAAAAAGTCGGCAACAGTTTTTCGCTGTAGTGAAATGGATTAAGTTTAACTTCCAAGTATAAAACATTGTATTTGTTCGTGCAAAATGTGAAAATATTTTTCAGTCATGCGGAGTAATACAATTGGTGATTTCGAGCGTGCACCCTCATTCGATTGCAAAAAGTTGATGATGTCATACTTTTAATTTTGATTCAAACTATGCTTTAAATAGATACCCTGAATAGTTAGTTCGGTTGCAACTGTTCTAATAAGCTTTTTGTCAATGCTGCATTTCGCCAGCAGTTCGTTCAACATACGTTTGCCCTAATTTACTCATGTAAAAATAATATATACAGTGTATTTGATTCAAAGAAGGTAACTAAATTACTACAACGAAAATAACTACGCCGAAAGAGATTCTATCTGCCCTTGAGACCAAAACAATTCTGAAGTTGGCCAACTGCATTGCAGAGTACCATTCAATTTAATCCTGTATTTGGGCTTGGTGGTAAAGTACCACCGTTGTAAAATTAAACATAACATGTTTCTATGATGTTTCAGTGGCAGTTGAAGAATGTGGGATAAGGGGAGATTGGCTTGTACTGAGGCTTTTCCTTGCACCGCCAAGTGATAAAATTATATCACACTGTCTTATTACCATCTATAATATTAATACACTATATACAATACATAGTTTCTCGTCTGCTCCTTATAGCGTAGTGCCTTGTATCATCAGATATGAGAAGTGAACACGGTTTAAGTGGACAGTTGTTAATGGGTATCTTCTAATAATATTTATAATTTACCAGTTTTAGTATTGTCCATTATGCGGAGTTTCATTCAAGTATTAAGTTATCATTCTGAATGGGTGTGCCAGTTGGCAGGCGTCTCATTACAGAGGTTTTACAACGTTATATATCATAGCGTTCATATTGCAGAAAATTAATTAAACGGGGCGGGATTAACATTTAATGATGGAAATATTCAAGCAGATTAATTCTGATTTAGTTACTTTATATTTGACTAACAACCCGCTAAAACGAAACCCTTTGAGAAACGTAATTTTTATGTCAAATAATAGCGGCACCTGAAAAAATTGCTACTAGTTTCTTTATAGTTTTAGTAATAGATTGCCTACCTATCGTGTTACTCACTAGACCCATTTTTCCGTTTTTGCCTTACTTTCAGAGAGTCGATCTTACTTCAGAATACGAGATAATATCGGCATGACATGGAATGTCACGTATTAACACGCTGATATTTATACGCACATTACTCGTATATGCTGCGGCAATAGATTAAAAGTGAGTAACGACGATTCATTCGTATATCTTTTCAGACAATATCCTCCCACTGAACCTTAAATTTACTTTACAGCAGAAACCAACATGGTAATATTATTTTCCAACGAAGATTGCTTCGAAAATATCGTCTCTTTACTACTTAACATAATGATATTTTACAGACATATAAAAGATCATTATGGCGTTATGACTTCAGAATGTATTAAGCGTTTACTTACATGGCGTACTGGGAAGCGCGCCAGCTTCTTGCTCTTTATTTGCGAGTATTGCGTAGCACTTGAGCTTCCAGAAGTGTTGCCAGATGTGCGATTTGTTCCGATTTTGGGAGTTTCAGATTCCAATTTACCATTGATCTGGACGTCGAATGTCCAGATTTTGAATGAAGCTTTCATATTATAGCTATAACTTCTTTTAACTCTAATTTTTTTTTTTTGTATAAATCCCTTGTATCTTTTTCCATGTAGCTTTGTGAGAAAAGTAATCCTAACGGGTACAAATAGTGCACTCTACACAATTGTTATGCTTGTCAGGCATTTTATACTTCTTAATAACTATTAATTAATTAATAAAACCATGGTATCTGGTGCAAATCTAACGTTGTTTTTAAAATCTTCTGTCTCGTATTTAAGGATTCCAGACCACATTATTTTTCTATAATTCTTGCAACACTAGCTTCTAGCTGTCATTATGTAGTGTCGCATTGTATGCAAGTTACTAGGTACTGCATTAATTATGTTATGGACATGGTTAATACGACATTATTCATTGTTATATGAATATGAATTATCTGCGTAATATGAATACTGATAAGTGAAATTCAACTAAGTTTACTTAGTAATATTTTTTATAATTACGATACGAAATTATCATAAACTAATGTCATTAATCATTGTTTAATGATAACATTATATTTTAACGATAGCTATTAATCAAAACAAAAAAATCATCACTTTTGCCCGTTTATACGCTTTATATTAGTTTGACTTTTATGTATGTATGTATAAATGTAACGGAATCTTTGAATTGCATTTTCATTAATATTAAAATGTCCAAATCGTTTAAAATTACGCACACATATAGAGAAACGATGGCAATACAATAATTTCATACTTAAAGTATGATTTTGTCATTAAACCTTACCAGAAAAATTGTCGTTATAAGTTATAGGTTATATGAATGCTGAAAAGTGACACATTGTCGGGTATTCTTTAGTAATAACTTTTCTGTGAAGAACATAGGTTTTACAGGTATATAAGTCAAGCTAATATACCTTTTTTAAACCTTTTTTTTCCAGAGGTTCTGGATTACAGTTGTCGAAAGCACCTCACTTTTTTATTTTAAAGCTAACGTTTATGTTAGTTACTTTATCTTATTTGGAATATGTTTAAAAAATTACAGTATACAGAATTAAAGGAAATTCCCTCTCTCTTTTTCTTTCTCTTGATCACAAACTGTATTATTTAATATTATTTTCAATTGTTTAGTTCATTCGCTACGAAAGCGTATATTTTATGTTTTTTTGAACTTTAATTTATTTTTTAGTTCATATTTCTATGAAAGCGTGTTTTTAGTTTTTTTTAACTATAATTTACTACGCCTACTGGAAGGATATATACCTCTACATCGACAATGAAGCCTAATTTAAAAATACGTTCAGTCCCATTCTAGTTGTATAATAAGTAAAACTAGTGTATAATATGGAATAATATTTTGCTTGCGCGAATATTAAGTACTATTCAGAATATTGAACTTCGTGCGTCGTCAAGATTAAGCTGCGGAAACATCGGGCTATCAGTGATGTCCCCAGGTCGTTATTATTTGTTACCATGGAGCCTAGCCGCTGCGTTTAGTGTTGTTTTAGAATAGAATAGAATAGAATAGAGTACAGTAGAGTAGAGTAAGGTAGAATAGAACAGAACAGAACAGAACAGAATAGAACAGAACAGAACAGAACAGAACAGAATAGAATTTATTTCATCAAGTAATCACTGTAGTACAAATGGGCAATATTTTTACATTATACTTATAATTAAATATACAACAGTAAGAACCTGACGAAATAGGGCCACACTCAGCACTGGTCGCAGCAAACCACGACCGCTGGTTTTCAGGGCGACCCTAACTCGCGTAGTTCGATCAGTGATATTAAAAAAGAAAAAATCCAAATAACTAATACAATAACTTAATCTAAAAACATTAAAATCAAAAACCAATAATAGAACCTATCAAATTATTTATTATATATTACACTAATTTTTAACGTATATTAAAGATACGCAGTAGTACCTACCTGTAAACTTCATATTAAAAACAAAAGGAATTAACATAACATAATATAAAACGTATTTACACTGGTACAAGTGTTTTCTATTTATTTTACGTTAAATTTATTTATTCAGAACAATTTGGAACAAGTGTTGCAGCGACGTCCAGCAATGTATTCAGTTCGACGACTGTTTTATGAATGCCTTACAAAATAGTGGACGCTAGTATTCATAACATCGAACACAAGTTAATACTGAATTGTCTAAATTATTTTTTAATTAAAATTTTGCTATCTAAATTATTATTCAAGATTGCTCTTAATATTAAATGTATATTTAAGATTTTATTACTATAATACTGCATATATTGGAAGTTAATTATTGTACTTATTGTAATTGTTAATAATTGTTAAATTATAAAATACTATTGATAACGCTTATCGACAACAATAATGCGCATCACTATGCCCGCCCATGAGGCCCGTGAGTGGGAGAGAGAGCAAAATACTCGCTTCACCGCTCCGATGTTTTATGACGCAAACTGCACGGAGAAAAAAATTATATTATAAGCTCTGTTTTAGCACGTGTTGCCAAGTGTTGAGCCATAGAGACGGTGCTGCCATCACTAGGTCACGTGCCGCGTTCCATTTATCAACTGTATTCATGACTGTCTTCGACAGAGTATAATTACCCCCTGGTAAATAAATACTTAAATAAAAGGCGTTTTAGAAAATTTCTAAAAAATATTTTATTAAGCATAGGCAAATATTATGATATAGTTATTTAATAAAACATCGCTAACGCTCGGGTTTACCCACAGCTGCATAGTGTAGTTATATCTGTTTGTATAATTGTAAATTAAAATAAAGTTAGTGCCAAGTTATCAATGATAATTATTCAATTATAATTAGACTGAATCTGAAGATTAAATATTTATTGAAAATTTCAATGTAGGTAGGTTTTTATTAATACAGAGGTTAAAACATTTGTTTGGATGTTTGTTTGTTTATCTACTACGTCTGTCTATCTGTTTGTTTAAAATTAGATGCCTGATAAAAATTAAAACTATCGTTTTAGGTGCGAGGGCTATTTGTAAACGAAAGGTGCAGTTTTCTTGAAATAAGGCGAGGACGAATTACTAGTTACAGAATATATTGGAAACCGAATAACATGTACTTACTTTAACGATATATTTACCATCACTACTGTTTATCAGTTCGTCACGCGATCTGATGAGCCAAAACCACCTTTCAATCGGAGTGATAAGGATTACGGATAGCGATTTTCTCGATAAGCAGAGTATAGTTGAGCGACAAATAATTGTTAGGCCATGCACTGATCAATACATTAGGCAAGTAATGACGCAACGATCAATTCGTTAAGTGATGGTGATGACACGGTGTTTGTAGCATGTTGGCGCTATTATGAGTTTTGAAGCTCACTAATAATGCAGCATAGATTGAACAACACCTTGCTAGCATAAGTTTTTTTATAATTGTTTATCTGAGGCTACCTGGATTTTAGTCGTGAAATATTTAGATATGAAATATTATTTTGTTTTATCTGACATTTAAAAAATATATTATATTTTATCACTAATATTTAGCGTCTGAATATGTTTTGAGAATAATAAAAATAAAACGGGGCTGAATTTGTACGTAAAATGTTTCCGAAAATTTTAATGTAGGGAAGCTTTCTTATTGATATACATAGATACCAAACATATTTTTTCGGAAAAAAAATTATCTGTTGATTTGTCTGTGCACTTATAAAACCAGTGGACCTAATTATATATATTATTTTTGGCATATTTGGAATTTATATCGTGGGTCATAATTTAGGATATTTCTCATCATGCGAAATACATCTATTGCCGCGGAATTATCAAAGCGAAGTGAGGCACATGATAAAACGTTTATGTTGTTCGAGGTAAATAATACACGACTGACCCACACGAGCGATCGAGGGTCATTTTGTTTTGAAAGAATATTTTGGAAGTTTGAAGTTAGTAGTGATCACCAGAATATTGTTATGTGTCAGGATCCGTAGGCTCGTAAAAATGCCACAATAGTTCCGCAGAGACTTTATTTTTCTTCACACAGTCTTCACAATCACAGTTACACTCGTAGATCGCAGGTATTCGCTTCGTAGGGAGAGAACTCTTCACTTCGTATCCGGAAACCGAATGCCTTGTAGCCGACCCTGTCCGCTATTTATATCGATTTCCGGGCTTCCAGATCCTTCCACGCCTTTCGTTGTAGTAAACAACAACAACAGGAATTCCCGGAAATCGACATAACAATAACGGGTCAGGTAAACAACCCCATGTCGGCCCTCATCTATGCTAATCTAGCCCCTTTTGCTTGAGGCATAAGGGCCAGATTGGCCTGGAGTGACCCAGGTAGTTTTTATTACTACCTGTGTTTCTCTTTTATTGCCTCTATTGTTTGCCTCTATTGTTTGCCTCACAGTAACGGTCGGCCAACCTTCTAGAAACTTCGTAAGCCTGCCGACTTCGAGAAGCTTCGTAACAATATTTTAAAATATTTTGATATACATGTTAATAAACTGATATACGAATATTTGTAGCGACATCAAGTTTATTAGTATACCAGAGACCCCAATTGCACTTAGCCCTTGCACGCAGTCGTCTCCAACACGTCTGAGTCTAACGCGGTAATATTCACAGTAAAATGTTGTCTCTTAATGTTACTTTACATAACCACCTGCATAAAATAAATATGTGCATAAGTACCTGCACATATTTATTTATTATCTCAGGATGCAATCTTAGTAGTCCTATGTATATATTTAGTATGTATATAGATTTACCTTGAAAAATGCATTTAAAACATAATACGTAAAGAACCTTTATCAAATTTTCTGTTAAACATTATTCGTTGAAGTAATATAATTTCTTAGCATCCTATATCTATATCCTATTCTTAGTGTCCTTCTACCAAAACGCTAAAAAAGAAAAAAAAAAACAATTAAATCAGGTTATTATTATTTTTAGTTAATTTCAATAAATAATTATTAAAATACCAATTTAAGACACGACCTCTCAAGTAATTTTATGTTTATATTTCGGAGAAAATAGACTTTATTTAGACTTTAAAACAGAAATAGAGAAAAAAGACTAAAGAGCAATAACAAAAATTTATTATTTTAAATTTTTCTTTCTTATTTTTTATCCTTTCTATGTCTTGTAATATTAAGTCCGTTCATTTCGAATGGTCTAATTCGGGAAACAGGTCCATATATTCGACAATACGCAACTCGTCTCGTTACTTGATACCAATAAGTGAACGTAGGACTTACCTTTGATTAATGGGATCAATTTATTTGTAGACAATAGTGTTACATTTGTTGAACGAACGATTCCTTTGTTCAAATAATGTTTAGGTTATGTTCTGGGTGGACTCTTGAAATACAAGTTAAACTTCTCTTCTGGTTGCGAAGCCTGGTGCCTAACGGCTTAGGCAATGACATTATACCAGTACTTCTGAAGATTACTAAGCTGTTGGTCCATACGGAGTAATTTGTGTAGTACTGGCGTTTGATAGTACGGCTCTACTTGCCTGGCTAGCCACCATCTTTCTTTTAGAATCAACTTTGTGGTGTGTTAACGTGTTCCAGTTGCAGCGTGGAAAAGTCAGTTTATTACAGGATTGCCTTCTTTCTATTTGGCCGGGAAGTCGGTGCTGCCATAAACAAATTTAAATTTTTCCAACATCCTTAATGATTGGAATGGAACGTTCGCTATGTGGAACTGAGTACACTCAAGGTTCGAGTTGTTGACTATGAATAATTAATTTTAGTTATGTTTCAGCCATAATTATGATTAGAACAAAAATTTTATCTCACTGTTGAACAGAAAATGAGGCGATAATTTTTTTAATTTTTTATAATAAGTTAATTATATGAAAAAAATCCACAATGTGCTTGTTACTATTAAATGTTTAACATTCCTGATGGTTTTCTGAAAAGGTCCATTTATCTAAATTTTTCGAATATCGAGAAATAATCGTTAATTATAATAATTATTCTGATTTTGGATTATTAAATTGGAAATAGATAAAAACGATGTTTCACTAACAGTCATTGTTTTTCTAAAATAAAGGTTTTTCGAATCGATTTTTGTATGATTATTCACAATCAAGTGTAAAGTAGCTTGAATAATCAATTTTTAGTTAGGTAATCGTCAATCATCATGATGACTGTTCATAATTTGATTGTCTTTTCAAAACAAATATGTCGTTTTTTTAGATTTTCCATGTCGATTCGGAAAACAATTGCCGGATAAAGCATAAAACACACTGCTGTGCGATGTTTTCCGCGCCTCGATGATACCCCGCTGATCGAATGTTCCAAAAAGGGCCAATCTCAATTTGGTACGGATTAACACGACCGACGCGTTGAACCCTCGATACGTCATTGTGAATCCAATCTGTGCAAATTGTAGCGATTCATTTTGTATCCCGTGCTATCTACCTACTAGTATATAGAAATGATTTCATTGAATGGGTACTCGATGACTTACGGCACATCACTGTAAAACGTTTTATTCGCTTCATTTGTTCGATTATTGTTTCAACCGATATCAAAACAATGGTCGTAATCTGCAAAAGCGATTATTTTCTTGTACGAACATAAGTGAAATGAAATCAGAAAATCGAGGAAGGTATGGAACTGAAAGTAAATTAATAACATATTTCCGCCCTTTACGTTAAAAGGATTCGATACCCGAAGGAGTATAAAGTCGTTAGATTATAAATGTATATAGAGGTGCTATAAAACTAGGAAAATTAATAAAATTTAAATTATTACGTGTTCACAAACATTAATTTTGAATATTTGGGGACATCATCTAGATGTCAGTACGCGTGTTTAATTTAGAATCAATTAAATTGTTTTTTGTGATTTTCCGTTAATCACAATTAAAAGAATATATCGTTTCTATAAATAGTAGTTTCTCTTATTATAAACTTACTTAAGAGTTTAAGAAAAATATTCAGTCTCTCAGATGCCTTTGCAATGCAGTCTGAATGTAATAATGAACGCTTAAACACTCATATCTATCTACCTTTATAGTATTTTACTCTGATACATCATTATTTTTAACACATAAATAACCATTACCACAGAACTAACATTTATCTATTCTCATATCAATTAGAAACAAGTAGATCGGTTACATGATGGGGAACTATGGATATCATCAAAGAGTTGTTGGTTAAAAAGGAAAGCGTTAAAAACTATTGGATGATCGATTCTGGAAGGCGATATTCCCATCTGGCTCAGTAACATTGGTCACTGGTGTGAAATGAGAAGAATTACATTCCTTACATTGAGTGAGAATATACAATACGTTACAGCAAATCTGCAGCCTTACTCCCGACGCTTTCGAGTTTAAATCAATCGAGTTGATTTCGATCATAATGTCAATCTCGTACTCTTGAATGTCTACGCTAGCGCACGATCGAACGGTGGTTCAAATTGGAACTAAAAATCGTTAGGATAGAATAAAGATCGAAAGTAGCGTACTCCCCACACTTTCTGATAGTCGTCAAACAAGTAGCAGGATCGAAATCAAACGTCAAAATTCACGATAACAAAAAAGGTTCTTTGTTTGCTTCGAGTTTTGCATTTTGTTTAAATTTATTTGGGCTCGCCTTACATCATAATTTAATGTTTTATAACTCTCGGGCACTTGCAATGGATAGTGAAGAATTCCATAGGAATTATCGTTTGTCCAAGGATATGAGAGAATGTTTCAATATATTCCGCGACGTCGCGGAGTTGAGTTATGAAATAATGTGTCGTTATACAATATAATAGTTTAATAAATAATTAGTTTAACTGAAAAACATAAAAAACATACACACCAACGCGTTTTTAAAATTTGACAACAAATATATTGTCAAAATAATATGATAGATTCATGATCACAGATTAGTTAATAGTAGTTGTCACGATACAGATTAATTAAAGTGATTTTAATTACTTTTGTCAAACGAAAACACAATTTATATTCATTTCACTATCAAAATTCATATAAATAGATAGTAAATACAAGGTTTTTTAAAAGAAAGCTATTACATTTAGCATTTTTTAAATATTTATATGTGAAATATCCATGTACTTCTCGCACTTGACTGTGACGTCACTAACCGGATACACTTAACGACGCTGATAACGTTCGATCGTAAGTCGATCTTGATATTGCCTCGATTTGGTTCAGGAGTACGAACTTTAGATCGAGTTCGAATCAGGTTCGAGTTCGAATCAGGAACATAAACAAAACCAAAACGTTTTCGGGAGTAAGGCCCCTCCTGGTTTTCGTAATTTACAATACAGCGTCGACGGGATAATTTACGACAAGTAACAATATTAGTGTCGCGAACGACATGGATGCGTCATGCATAATTTTATAGCTCTTCGTAATCCACATTCTAAAGCCGATGGAAGCTACGCTGCAGAGATTTTACGTCAACACCGATCTCTACTATATTGGCTAGGTTAGTTCAGAGTTGTCTTTTGCAGAGCAACGAGCGCCGAGACCGACGGGTAACCGTGCCCTCAGAAGCACGGAAGCGCTTAAAAATATTGCTTTTTAATTTTGTTACCAACCTAACTAAATAATGCTCGAAGATGCTCAAGTCAATCAATCAATCACTTGTAATTAGTCGTCGCGCTACGAACGCATCGTTTGCTTCATTTTATGCTTCTTAATCTAAGTGAATGTGTGTAGTGTAAATAGTGATTTCCTTTGCGTCGACAGCAAGAGATGTTCTCAAACGAAACGTAAAGTGGATTGGTTGACTTCAAAGTTGCCACTCGGCTCACTCCTTGCGTTATGCCGGCTGAAAAGCACTTCGTCTTAATGAGCTCGGAGAACCCTGATTTTACTACAAATTAAATTTAGTTAATATTTAAGTGTGACAGTTAACAAAATTTCGTAAATTTATTAAAAGTATACTATTATATTATTTTTGTATATTTGATTTACAAATTCACAGTTTCAAAGTCTAATTACCCGTAATTAAAAAGAAGAAGGAAGAAAGTTTTTGTCAAAATTTATCTATTTAATACCACGGAAAAACAATTTTCATATATGTTTTATATTCAACTTGACCCCTTTAGTAGTGAATGTTTAAAGTTCCTTCCTTAGCGCTCACCTGTTTGTTATACGTATAAGAAACTCGTGTGCAAAATTTTAAGCTTAAAAACCCAGTGACTTTAGAATTTTTGTAAGTATATGCATATATTTGAGAAAAGTAATATACCAGTAGTTGGAAATTCGGTAATTTGTGCAGAAGGCTATTCGAATTTTGTATACATCTTGATGACCCCGTATCCAAGTTGGTACTGATTCTGTATGCCCAGCGAAGGATCCCCGGTTTGATTTCCAGTGGGGGCATAAGTTTATGTTAGAGATGAATGTTTGTGCTTAAACCCTAAGTGTTTGTAATGTCTTATTTGTGTACGTCCACGCCACCTGCTACACATAGAACCCTAGTGCGAGGGTGTTACTGTGTAAATGGTTATTTTTATTTTATTCACTAATAATTTTATATAGACCTGTTGATTACATGAAAGTGTCAATCTTGAGAGTCACCCTTAATATAATATATTCAAATCAACTAGAAGCCTATTAATTTGTCCGGGCCCAGGTCAACCCTGGACTATGGCCTGAACTTTATCGCTATGGATGGCTTGAGTCGTGAACACTTCTTCACAACCGGGTTTCAAAAAGGCGTTGCAACTGCAATTAAATTCAAATGGTTTTTAGAACTCACTTGTAGAGAAGGATTTTTAACTGCAATTCCTTTATACTAATATAAGTTGGTTAATGTTATTATGAGCTGCAAGTACAGAATATGAACCGAACGAACTGCATAAAAGAGTTTCAATATCAGTAAAAGAGTGAATTTGTTACAGTTCAATTAACAGCACATCTTTTAAATATAAATACGCATAAATTAAAATGTTTATTTTAACACTCAATTATTCGCGAGTGTTAATGTATGTATTACTGAGAATATAATGACTTACTCATATCTTATTAGTTAGGTTTCTCGACAAGTTTTTTTATCTTTGGAATGCCAGTATGAACTTCATTAAAATAATCATCATTATTTTGATTACATGTTATTTATGATGGAATAATAAATTCGCAAAATGTGTTTATATTTAATTTGTGTTTTAAACATCCTCCGTTTAAAATATTTTTTTGTTTTGATTTCTTATTATTTCATACATAGGGAAAAAGACAAAAACATAATTTATTCTCCAGAGATTTTTTTTGGATGATAGATAAAGCAAATACTTCAAAATAAATAAATACATACAATCATGTTACTGACATTGAACATGGTTATATACGTAAGATATTTGTTTGACGATTTTTTTACTTTTAATTTCTATTTTAAATCAAATTGCTAAAAATAAAACTTAAGTTCATTCGAATGTCTGAATGGTCTGCGGTGAATTATAAGATTAGGTGACCTGGAAAATAGGATCAGTTGGCTTTAAAGTTGTTACTTTTCTTCGTCGCCGCGAGCGTGTTAGGAGGCACTTCGTCTTAATGAGCACTGGGAGCGCGTTTATTTCTACTCAAATTAAATATTCCTATGAACTTTGTCAGCTCTCTTTGACTGCTCTTTTGCTAATGTGCATATCTACAAAGGTACTACAATTACGAGAACATTCATATTCAACCGAGTACACTGACAATAAAACTAAATAGGCAACGTGTTCGTAGTTTGGACTCATTAATGGAGATGAACTCTGCATAAAGATCAAAATAATTTTAAGCTTTTGTTGTGCAATGTTCTAATAAAAGTCATAAAATTTCGAAAACAGACCTCTAAAAGATAAATGTATGTAGGGAATTATAATACACCCGATGAAAATTACTGACTTACAATTATTATTTGTGTTTTGAAATACATTTTACTATACTGATTATACTTTATACCGGATTATATTGAATTAGAATTAATATGAATTTGTATGTTGAAAATGTCATGAAAAGTTTAACTTTAGATAAGTTCTCGAAAACATTTCCGAATTCTATTCATTAATATCTCACATACATAGTGACATATTCGTTTCGTACTGTTCTTTCAAAACCTCGATTTCGTATTCCTGTGTGCAAACAACAACGTATCGGGCCTGAAGAAGCGGTAAAAAGTATTAGGAACGGTAATAATTTACGTCGAGAACCTTTTAAATCGTAAACATCACCGCCTGCTTTGTTGCGAGTTGCGAGAAAAACCAACTTGTGGCGCAGTAAGTAATGAAGTTTTAAGATTTATGTTTTTACAAAGTGGAGCTGTTCTCAAACCACCATTCCCATCGTAGAGCCTTGCCTTTCCGCTCCCGGTCGTAGACTGCGGTTTTCCGTCCGAAAGCCGGTAAACTTTGTACATACAAGTAACATTTTTGGCGGACCCGCATAATTTTTCCATTCCAAATAAAATGGGTACGCATTGCTATTTGCATGGTACTTTGCTGAGAACTATGATGACAAGGGTTGTGTTATGAGCGGGAAATATTCATCCTTTAAGGATATTTGGAAACAAATTACATGACTATCATGATTGAATTAAATTTAAACATTAAGTGGCAAAACAAATTTAGGTATAAAAAAGAGCTGATCAGTTAACAATTGTTGGAAATGACAGATATGTATAAGTATATGTAGCTTTTCCTAATATTTTCATATAATATTATATGTATCTTAAAAATATTAAAATTGTGTTTATAATTGATTTATAATTTGATAACGTTGAGTTTAATTTAAAAGCTATAGCCTGCTTATTAATTATTTATTGCTTGTATGAATGATGTGCCTGTTAATTAGTGAGTTCACTGTTCATGGTACTTTTCACTTATGTGAACCTTTGGTTGCGTTAAAAGTAAAAGTTAGTGATGATTTTTAACCCAGTTCTAAAATTAAGCTGAAATTATATTTTTGTACCTAAGAAAGATATACAAGAATGCTCTTAATTGGAATCTGTTACGGGTATTTTTGTCCGTTAGATGGAAACGTGGCAAATATTAATATGGGCAAAACTTTTCTTTGTTAATGATCATATCACTGAACTATCTTTAAGGATAAGCTATAATTTTGTATCGCTTTATTAATCTTTATTATAATATTCATAATACCCTGATTATCCCATATGTAATGACCTCTTTTTCTTATATGTACTTATTATTGTATTCATCATCATAGGCCTCACACGTCTGTGACAGACGATATAGTCAGTGTCTGAGGCAAGATTTTTCATGGCTAAATAAGCCGATACGAGAGCGGCATGACCTTCCACACGCTCTGCAG
>PDGT01000050.1:2622783-2646964 GCA_003671415.1 Megathymus violae | reverse complement strand
GTTGTAGCTGGTGCTCTCTACACCCTAAAAGAGCAAACCAGCACCGGGGCGGATCAGTACCTTATTGGTCGGGGGCTGCCCAACTTACAGCGGGCGGTAACTGATCGATGGGCCTACCATGGACCCTCCCACTGACGGAAGTGACCCCTGGCGCCCGCACTTACGCGCATATGTGCAGACTTATAACCGGTCACTGCCACTTCCCGTGTTGGTATCCGCATGACGCGGGTGAAGTGACCTCTCCACAGACACTGCGTTGCCTGGGACGCAATTAAGGAAAACGCAGGGCTGCCCAGGACCTGCGCCACCCTCTCGGCCTCACTGGCTCGGTCCGCAGGAACGACAAGTCGATACGTGCGGAGCCAGGTCGGCTGCAGGAGTCTATCACACTATGAGCTCTGCTACACATGCCTGACGGAGACCCCATTCCGGGTTTCAGTGTGGAGTTTTCCTTCTCCAGGACCCTAGTGTTTGGGTCGAAATTTCCCTCGGTCGCCTCCTACGACCCCCACGGGAAGAAAGGGGGTGGTGCTATTCTATTCTGCCGGCACCACACGGCCAATTATTGTATTAATCATTCAGGATAATTATATTTATTTAAATATTTAATTTGCATAGTTTTTTTACAGTTATACATTATTTTATCTGTAATTTATTAATCTGTAATTACATAACGCTCTGCTTAAAATAAAATCGTGAAGCATTTGGTATCGAATTCAAGTAAACAGCTGCTGATCATTTCTTTTTTGGAATGCGTGATTGTATTTTTAGTGTAATGTGTCGTACTCCATGTAGGAAATGTAGGAAAATAAACGAGACAATAGGTTGACAGGATTTTTGACACATCCTGGTCAAAAACAGAATCCATGTAAGTCGAAATAATCATAAAACATTGTCAGTACACGTTATATGTATTTAAAATATTCAGTGTTTAAAATACTATTAATTCAAAATAATTGGATATCATATTACTAATCGATCTATACTAATGATAATTTTAATTAATACAATAATTCGTACAATAGTTCAATTGAAAGTAAGTAAATCTTTTTGAAACATTTTGTCATTTTATAAGGTGAAAGGCGCGGTGGATAGGGACGAGGTCATACGTGAGGTGACGGGGGCTATATCGCTACGTGACACAAAACATTTGGATGGTTTGAATGCGGTACGACCTGAATCGTATTCCTCTAATCATTCCATTGAAATTAGTACCGTTTTGTGTTTTGTTACGTTTACTTTACGTTTTGTTACTGGTTACGTAACAAAACAGTTACGTTTTCTGGATATGTTGCAATATTTATTCTATGCGTGTAGAGCAAGTTGACCCAGTGATGAATGTGTACAACAATATTTAGCACCCCTTTCAACACCCCAAAAAGGCTCAGCCAAAGTTTTTGATAAACTCCAATATTTTGTAGGAATATACGAAAGCTAAAGAAATTTTTACAGAAAATCGGAATAATTCTGGATACACTTACAGTTTTAATCCCGCGATTTTTATTTGAACTTCATAGATTTTTAAATGGTCGTCACATACGGCATGTACTAAGTTATTTCAAAAATAACCCACATAAGTCCATTGCTGTCATCAGTCCATCTCATCTTCTCCTTCTCCGTCTCTTTATTTCACTCAATTTATTTCCTGTTCATCGTCCTTATACATATGCCTTATATTTGATTACCTTACACATACTGCTATAGGATGAAACAGTATGGAGATCATTAAATTCGAGACGAACTCGCCGGTAAAATCTAATAGTTTATAATTGTATTCGCAATTTTGACAGCCGCTCTGCGCACCCAACTTTAATTTCACCTATCACTCTTCGCATAACGACGTCCACGGAGGGCTCGAAACTGTTCCAACTTATAATTGAGTAACAAATGTTGCAAGTGTGGATGTGTGTCGTACCGTTCATTAACATCTCGGAATAGCCCCGCATCTTGTTAACTCATGGGATTGCTCGCTGTCCACAATTTAGTAATTAAATCTCACATAATGTGGAACAAAGCTCCACGCCTTAAATGTATGTCTTTACGCTAAGATTAATTTTAACGTCTGCATTTACTTTAGTTTTCTTCAATGCGTCAATCAATCGAAGCGCTCATGATCCGAGAGCTTGTGTCAGTTGTCAGTCAGCTGAGTTTAGCATGTTAGAACGTGGTTGTTAGTTGGGTGGGTAAGCGCCAGCGGCAGTTATTTTTCGGAGGGCACGTTTAGCTATCCGTCCTGGTTGGATTGTGTCGTCAGAGGCTTTAAGGCGATTTAAAAAAAAAATCCGACACTTAGGTTGCCTGCTAATTTTTGGAGGATTGAACTAGCTTAAGACAATACTTTTTTTTAATGTTAACATCCGAATATCAAGCAGATGAAGTCGAAGTTTGTTGGTCATGGTTGTATTTGTTAAAATAATTTTATATTTTAGTATTCTTGAAAGGCCACGGCCTCTCATGTTATTCAAGCTGGGGACTCTGATTATTGGCAACTCTGGTAACCAAATGCGATATAGTGAGGTTACATAAAAAAATCATTACTCTATTACTAAATATAGCATAATGAATATAATAACATAGATAAAAATGTTTATTGAACTGTATGTTAAATTTGGCTGAATATGAATGATATATTAAACTTGTTTTATTTAAATGTTATTACGGAGAGTAAGAGAAAATGTTTATTAGAAAATTACCAAATACGAAATACGACGCGTAGCCGTACATTCATCGGCGTTGGTTTAATTAAACAACGTATTGCGTTTAAGTAAATTATGGTAACCAATTCTAATATCATAATGGCATTAGTTTCGTGGTTGTCTCTGTTTAAATTTATGTGTTACAATTATAAGCCTTGTTTGTTGTTCTTCACGCATCGGCGTTGATATTGCGTCGACCCGTTTACTGGAAAATTTATATATTGTTTCAAAGTTCAATTAAAGTTTGTTTTAGATGCGAACTACAAATCAGCGTCTTAGTCAGATGTCCATGCTTAATAGTTTTTGGGCTTACATTTTTACATACATACATTTTACATAAAACCGTATTTTGTCTATGTATGTATCTTCGAATAATCGGCCATTTTATGTTTGTTTCGATCTTTAAAACCAAAAAGTTCGATAAGTGAATGAAAAATTATAGTATTTGAAATTCGAAACTCTGTCTATAGTGCGCTCCACCTGTTTTGTTACACCATACTCTTCATTTTGTCTATTTACTGTAAGCACCAACACGACACGAGGGCAGCCAAAACTCGTACCGCAACTGAAATAAGCCTAAATCGACTTCTCTACATTAATTAAACTTCGCGTAATACACCATTTTCTATTTGTTTATTCATTATTTTGCCCAGGCATTTAAACACAAATCGATACCTATGACAAAATTCTAACTGATCGCTTTCTATACTTGAAAGATATATGAGAAAAACTATTATTGGGGGTCTTTATTACCCCAAAACAATAGTTGTTAGAATTTTTGTCTGTTTGCCTATGCATTTGTGCGCACTACTCTTAGAAATAGCATAATCAATTTCGTTATGGTTTTCACTAATGTGTTGAAGTAAGCATCCCTTAATATTTAAAGTTCGTTTCATTTTAATCCGTCCATAAATAAACAAGTTTCGAATTTATAAATATATTTTTAATTCACAGTACGAGAAACTCAGTTCCAAACTAATGCAGGTACTGTTTCTAAGCGTAAGGCGTAGTTTTTCTGAAGCGAAGCGAGGGCGGTTTTGCTAGTCTATACTAATATTGAAAAGAGCTTGTATATGAGAGAGAGTTTGTATGTGTGCGGAGGATAATCTCGGGAACCACAGCACCTATTTGAAAAATCTTTTACCATTTGAAAGGTACATTTCTCTAGATGTACCTACTAAGGATATGTATAATGCGTATATTTTGTTTTATAATTATTAAATCCGGACTGTTAAATTCAAGTGATTTATGAGAAAGATATAAAACTCGTACCTTTATCAATTATAGCTTTCGATCCCTTTATAATTCCGTACGCACCAATACGATGACAGCTGAAACATGTAGAATACGAAGAAGTAGATACGATTCGAAAAATTAGGTTACCGATAGATAATAATAACTAGAGATAATACCTTATGCGCACTGTAATTACACATAACACGTAATTCTTCTAAGAACATTGTAATAAACATCAAAAGTTGTTGTATTTATTCAACGTATTTTATAATTTCCTGTATCTTTTATCCGGTTATTTTGTAATTTATTGAATTAATTTTATTGTTGTTGTCAAGTTTTTAGCAAGTGTCTTCAATTGTGACATAATTATTACATTTATTTTTAATATGTATGTTTTTGCCCTCCTTTCTAACAAGATTTATTAAGACGACGGAAAATTCAAATTAGATTTTGTAAAAAATAACTTTCTAGAATAAACGTTGCTACAAAAGTCAAGCTGTTTGTCCAGAAAGGACAGTCTTTTGAAGTTTCTCAACGCTACAGTTTCTAGAATTCTCTTAATGCAGTCAGTCACTGGAAGTCTCTCAACGCACACGGTCACTGGAAGCCTCTCACCAAAAACAGTCTTTAGAAGTTTCTCAACGCAGACAAATGGTTGCCTTAAGTTGGCCATTGCATGCTCCCTAACACATGTGATTCTCACTCTCGACCACGAGGTTTCCGCGCGCTGAACGCCGGGGATTGCACGA
Organism: Megathymus violae; assembly: GCA_003671415.1. NCBI lineage: Eukaryota > Metazoa > Arthropoda > Insecta > Lepidoptera > Hesperiidae > Megathymus > Megathymus violae. The sequence continues at coordinate 2,642,283 of PDGT01000050.1, read as the reverse complement.
CGGAGAAGTGACAGTCAGAGAATTGTCAGTATCCGCAGGTTCGTGAAGTTCCGCAGAGACTTTATTTCACTTCCACAGTCACAGTTGCACTCGTAGATCGCAGGTATTCGCTTCGTAAGCAGAGAACTTTTCGGCTCCGTATTTGGGATCCGAATGCTTCGTGGGCTTTTTTTCCTTCTTACGTGAGGAGGATGGTGAATACTCATGTATATGTATACCAGCGCAGCCGGGTAAGCTGGTTATGTGGGACTCACGTGTGACCTAGCGAAGTGCTAAGCCTTGAGTGCCTACCCACTAAACATCACCTGAAATGGGTTTGGCCGTGCGGCCTCTAAGCCTTCATCGTATGCGACCCTTCTTTAGGGAAAGAAGGTGCTAGCGGCGCTCCCGAGGGAGCGTCCGCTCAGAAGTCAACACTGAAGGTGTTGTCGGATGGGGAGATTATGTGTCATAGTAAGGATGCCACTAACGGTTGAGATTAAAGCTTTTGACTATGGGTCTCTGGGAGGGCATAAGTGTGGAAGGGGATTTTATTTACAGTGAAACTTTGTGGACGACCCTGCCCGCTATTTACTCATATATCAATTTCCGGGCCTTCCAGACTTTTTTACGCGTTTTGCGTATACTCAATAATAATATCCAGAAATCTATAACACAATATCGGGTTAGACATGGAGACCGTATATGCCATATTGTTCTATTGCTTAAGGCATAAGGACAACTCTCGTGCTTGAATTTCGAAGTAGATGTTTTTAGTATCTGCGTTTTTTCTATGATCTCTATTGCTTTTGGCGACCCCTCGAGAAACTTCGTAAGACTGCCGCCCTCTTCTTTTCTGCCGATCTTTTGAGAAGCTTCGTAACTATTATAATAATATTTACTTCTCAGGTATATATATGAATAAATGATATTGAGATTGAGTATTATTACTTTAATTTGCGCAGAAGTCAACACTCTATCTCGGTCTGTCTGGCCTAACGGTATACAAGGGCAATAAATAGAAGGCAATAAAGCGGACCTTTTCAATCTAAACAATAAAATTTAATTCGTCCACGAGCTTGTAGTTGTAGACAAAAACAAAGGAATTAATTCAAAGAATTTAATTTGCAAATTGATAATTTTAGGACGTGATGATTATAGACTTCTTTGATTTTATTTAAATTTATCGCAATAAGGTGTTTATTAATTATGTTTCTTTAACGCTAAGATAGTGAAAGTTCTTACTAGTCAATCTAAATAGAATATAAGGGGCTCCAATTCAGTAGAAGTGGTCACTATTATGATAATTAAGCATAATATAATTTTGACGTGAATTAGTTGTGGGTTTTAGAATTATGGCTCAGGTAGAGAATCCTACAGAAGACCGCGAAGAATAGTTCTATTTAGGCGGCGTTGGAACGCTTTCGTACTTTTCTTGGTACTTGTGGGAAATCTTTGCAAGATATCGCGTTATGTGGGATTCTTATTCACAGAAATAACTTCGGGTGATATTCGATTCATTGTGAATGCGCGCGTGCCTCCCCTGCATAATATTCGTCTCCCTGAGGTTACTGGTCCCGACATCCTACTCTTGAGGTAGGCCTATATAGAGTAGTGGTCTTTTAATCTCATTGCGCCGTTTAAAAAATAAAATGTGAAATAAGACAACCATTTAGCCATGATGACGGCTAAGTCTACGGTAATGCTCAATAATTGCCTCGCACATTATCTCGTCGGAGTGTCGTTTTATTGTCGCGTATAAAAGCTGATGGAAAGGAAGGTGTTGCTTATATCTTGACACCCTTTATAGCCTCAGCGACATCTGAAATCTTTACACGTATTTTATTTGTTCTCGTGAAAACTCTAAATGGTTTACTTTTTGAAATCGTGTTTATTTGTTAGGTTTAGGAACGTGACCGGCGATTCGAGTGTATATACTTACTTGCCATTTAAAGAATATTTAAAAGATTTTCGAGCTGTTTCGAGTTTTGTCTATTAGAATCCCTACGGAGGCCATAAGGACAATCGGCTCTAACCTTGTGCTCACGGTGGCTTTTTATTGTGATTATCACTCATAACCTTGTAAGTTAGTAGAGTAGGTGTAGTCATGTTAAAAGAAAACACAATGTTTTTACATAATGTCGATTGTCGGTCGGAGAGCCAGTATTAAGGACGTCTCCATCTTGGCCAGCAACTCTACGGTGATATATTTTATTTTATGACCGTGTATGGGCGACGATAACCGCTTAACATCAGGTGGTACGTCTGTTGATTTAGCTGGTGTTCAGAAGTGGGATCGAAGTGATCTCCTAAAGTAAAGCAGATAATATCTGAAAAGAAACAGTAAAGTAATAATTACTACACCGATATCTGCGGGCGTAGATTCTAAAATAAATTGGCGATATTAAAAATAGAAAACATGTGTGCAGTTGACACGCAGTAGGAGCAAACTTTTAGAAGATTAAATTGTGAGAAAATGACACGAATTCAGTTATGGAGTGGGAATATTTTACGGTTAATTTATTATAATAATGCTGGGTAGTTTAAAAAGTATTTTACATTTTATTCTACACATTTTTATTTTCAAAAATATTTTACATTTTATTATTATAACATTTTCAACAAATAAAACTGTTTTCTTAGAAAATATTATAGTAATAACGATGATTGATTTCACTACTGTGTATAGTAGACGCATTATTATCCATAATATAAATATTATGCATTTAACAATGCATAATATAAATATTATGCATTTAACAATGCTTTTCGGCTTGCATGAAATTCCATTGGACTTTTTGGATTATTTTTTTGTATTTTATTTTCTTTTTTTTTCTGCCGATACTTACGCAACTTCAGCATTAGTTTTCGGCTTACTTGGAAATTGTTTATGAAATGCTTATAAAAATATTCATAAAAACGATTGTTTGATTCCAAACCTTTGCAGGCGCGCGCACTCGTACTACCACACACATAAATGTATACACGCACGCTTGGACCAAAGCAAGTATTAGACAGTATAATATAGATACTATACTCGCTATACCGCGCCTTTTGTCTTGGTTCGGCACGACAATACGTAGCGCACAGAAGCACACATACATATACAAGGCTTAGTAGACAGGAGTGGGGAGACTACAAAGCACCAAATAAAGAAGAGACGAAGATAATAGGAAACACTATTTACCTCATTCTCTCGCAGTCTAATTCTTATAGATATACATATTATAGGTTTGTTGTTTTGCGCTTTTTCGTTTCATTGAGATTCAAATCACAACACTGCTCTTAAGAAGTTTCAGTTAAAAAAAACAGTCCTATACAGTATTTTTTATCAAGTGTAATTAAACTCGTTAAATAATTTTACTACACATAAATTTTTCGAATCGAAATTTTCAAATCGAAAATTTCCTATTTCCTGTGAAAAATGTAAGCTTGCATTTTTCCTTATATTAAGCGGAAGGACTAATCCTGCCTATATGTTTAAAAGGTTCAGAGTAATTTACAATTAAATCTAATAAAAGATTATTTATAAAAGTACAACTATAATTCATATTTTGTTCCTTACAAACTATATTTCATTAAATTGTAAATTAGATAAATTTTGACAAATCAATTAAATTACATTACTCGACAAGCTTACGGCAAGGAATCATCATTAATGTTGAGCGATTGTCGACGTTGATGGATGGTGTCACAGCTTGCAAATTGTAAACTTGCAAAATGTTTACATAGGTACACGCAACTTGATTCATTTTCAACAAATTTTTGACATTGATCCATTGTTTCTGTAGCCAAACTTGTTGAAGTTCACGACGTATGAAAATGACTAGGCAAAGTAAAATTTACTTATTGTTAAATCTCTTTTAGAGTTTACATGTTAATTCGCAAGGTTTCGTTATATTTACTTTTTCATTATATGTCTACGTTTTTATTTATTCAATATAGGAAAACCTATAAGCTAGATTACAATGGGCAGACTTAATGTGTTAAGGCACAATTATGTCAACTCTAGACAATGGTTAGAAATCGCAGAATGTATTATGACTAAATTTTTGGTAATACTCGAAGACAAGTTTCTTTATAATTATTTTCTTAATTTTTTTTTACCTATGTTTCCCTTGAATAGTATACATTTTAGTAGTAGAAAAAATCTGTGTTGAATTGTCTTTACAAGTACCGTAAAGAGACAGTGCGATTTTTGTTACTTGTGTATATGCGTTATCTCTGGAACCACGGCATCTATCTGATTTTTTTTTACATTTTTCTGGATGGACACAGGTTATATATCGGGTAAATATAATAAATTTTTCAAACCAAACGAAGCCGTGGCAGGCCGCTAGCGGAATATAAAACTTTTAATTCGATGAAAAGTGAAGTTACAGTTATAAAATTAGTCATACTGTTGGAAATATCAAATAAGCCAAAAAATACATAGTAGTAATTACTAGTTTTTTTTATCCATTATAAATTGGGTAAAAAAAATCTCTGTTTGGACGCGGCAGTCTTAAAACTGCTGTATGTGTATTTCGGTTTAGTAAAATGATTCACAAGAAAGGTTTAAGTACAGCATTAGTTAAGTTTGTGTGATTTGCAGAAAACCTTCACATCTGTGAATTTTCCTTTTCAGGACCATATACTATTGATTAGTTATTTATCATTTTTCTTGTTTAACGCTAATGAGCGACGTACAAAATGATGGACCACCGTACCGACGGTTTGCGGTCACCGGCGCAGATGCCCGTTCGCGATACATAAGTCATCCACGATCCGTTGCCAGGGAGAACGAAAGCACAGCAACCGAAACCTAAAAATATAATATGTTGACATAAATAATCCTGTCGATTGAAGCCCCTTCTGGTTTTAAGGGTTAAAAAAGTGTTTCTTTAATAGCACTTCTTATGGTTATGCAAGCTGAGAATAAATATAACTTTACTTAATTATGTACTAAATATAAACAATTTACATATAACAAGATTTAAGTAGAACCTTGAAAGCAGCCCTCAGTAACTTAAATTGAAATACCGACGTTATTCTAAGTAATACAATTATAAGACGACGACGGAAATTGTTGCACACACCAATGAATTCCCGGTTTGAATCCAGGAAATAAACTAAATAAAATAAACACCGAGGATTCATCATAACAATCGAACGGCCTTGATATTGCGATAGTAAATAATATCTTTTGTTGAATGGGTCTTTTATTACTACCCTTTCATTCTATCCTGCGATTATGTAATTTTTATGACCGCTACAAAGCTTTTCTCTTATTTTATTGCCGAACAGTTTGAACTGTTTCTGAATAAATATTTTGTTTGTCAGAGTGAGATTATTATATATTGTAGATATTAACCTTTTTTCAATGTAATCGTAACAAACATGGTTTAAATAGTTAACGCGTGGTAATAATTATATATTTATAGCTTTTTGTACAACATTGTATAAGTTAGTGCTTGACAACAATCCTACCCCTGATGGAAAGTGGTGATGAAGTTTAACATGTTCAATGCATTAACTTAAAAAACGCTATTCACTCTCCTCTTGAAGACTCCCACGTTGTATGAAGGCGGGAACACCGACGCGGGCAAGTTATTCCAGTCGTTTGCAGTCCACACAATGAATGACGACACAAACCGCGCGACCGTATTGGCGGAACGATAATAATAAAATTAGGTTACGAAGATGTAAGTAAGTTTAAGAATTCTTAGAAATATAGTATCCACATACTTGCACTGATGTAAATTCGTTTTAAACACATACATTCTTTGTGTTGAATGCTGAAGTGCAATCGATGGTTGAATGTTTTGATTTCCTATTTTTGTGGCAGAGAATTATGTAAGTATGAAAAAACCTTTTAAACATATTTTCCCGTCGATTTTGATGATGTCCCTTATTAAATGTCTTCACAAAATATTTCTAAAAACCTGAAATATACGTAAGATCTATTACAGTAGCAGAGATGATTAAATTGTTTAAATGTTGATCGCCGTTTCACGGGACTTCACTTCGAACCACACGCATGCCTCTCATTTTTCAAAGTCATATCCGAGATAGAAAAATTAGCAAAGTTTTTTACATTTATTAGTTATAAATAAAACGAAGCGAAACTCAGTTTCCTAATTATTTTCCTCGTCAAGTGTTTAATGCTAGCGAGTGAACCGACAGTAATCAATTTATATGTGCCAGCACATTTCCACAAGTGCTTGTAAAGCAGTACGAAGCGCTTGAGGTAATTTAGGTTCTAACTCGGCTTAACTTGCAAGACGTGCATGAGTTATTTAATCTAAAAACTTGTCTCTCGGCACTTCGTCGTATCGTAAAGAGTAGACATTGCTGTTTGTAAGTAGAAACAGCAAATCAAGATTCTCAATCGAAACACGTGATACTGGTTTAATTTTCGTGCAGGTGAGTTGAAAGATCAGTAGAGGGTAAACAATGTTGTTTGTAACAAACAGAACAAAATTACATACAGGATAGCTTAAAATCTTTAAAATTTCGTAGAGGATAGACACTGTGATTTTGTAAATAGAAAAAATAATATCGCCTAGTAGAATCTTAAAATAAATACTTTCATAATACCTACAGATATTGCGGTAATGTGAAGTAAGTTTTATCAAAAAAGTTTTTTTTTTGTTAAAGACTTAATTTAAAATAGTTTATTCAGTGTATACAGAGAGAATACTATAATCATATTTTAAATATCTACGCGACGACCATATTTACATATTATGTGAAAAAAGTTGCAATGTGGCTTTATAAATATTATAATTAAAATGAAAACTAAAACAAGATTTCCAACTTTAAACATGGTTTAGATATATTTTTAATTTTCATGTAAACGAGTTCACCATAATATGTTACATCATGAAATACAGGCACATTGCAGGCACATGTTATATGTTTGATGAGATTGACTACGATTGTATTTCATTATGTTCCCTTTATTTTGAAATAGAGATATTATATAAATATTTACATTACAACAAGTATACATATATATTTTGGAGCTAATTTCATTATACATTACTTTTTTTATTTATAAATGCTAACACAAGATTTAATTTAAAATGAAATAATATTAATATTTAAACCATTTTAAATGAAGTAGAATGTTTCTAATTTAATTCAAATGCGATTTTTATTTTTTCTCTATATATTGTTTTTGTAAATTGTTGGTACTTTTTTGTTTCTACACATATTCCCTATTATTTATGTAGGCGTAAAAAAACAATATTGGAGTCTTGCCCAAATACGTTTTCTGTTTTTTTCCAATTTCATGTAAAAAAATTTACGGATACAATGCTATTTGAAAAATTCAGAAGTGGCATTGGGCGGTAGGACAACGAGCGTATTTGAGCGCATGCTATTCCCACGCCAGACGCAATTGTTGTAATAATATGTTTTGCATCTACAGGCGGTCAGGCGCTTTCATGTAATTTTGTGGCGAGACGGCCATTTTATTACTTTTTACGAATTTATACCTCATCTTCGGTTTTGTTTGCGTTTTGGCTATGCATGTATTGGACTAACCTCGTTTGTTATTACGTATACAAAGATTAATAAAATAAATCCTACTGCTTTCAGTAAGCAGATAATACCTATAGTTATACTTGATCGTTGAATATTTCATAAAAGTAAAAGGTAATAAAAAGCTTTTATTTTGGTATAATATGTGAAATTACCTCCCTCCTTGCCTCCTTGTAGGCTAAAAATGTGTCGAAGAAACGCCTTTTACTCTGTCAATGACATATATAATAAGCTACCCGATGAGATTAAAGATCTGCCTAAAAGTAAGTTTAAAATTAAACTACTGGAATGGTTATATGAACACAGATTTTATAACATTTCAGAATATTATTCATTTAAATAACTATATAATTGTGATACATGACTATGGATTTTATAGATAGGTATAGGAAGTCCATTTGACTTTAATTAATACTTTGTGTCTGACGTGTGTTTTATGTTTACAATTTTAAATCTTTTCTATTAAATTTTATTGACATTATTAGTTTAATCTTATTGGTAATTTGTTTCTTTGAATCTATATTCATTATTATTATTTTGGTAATTTTGACATTGAGTACTATTGGATTATATAATTATTGGATCTGTGTATTACATTATTATTATTATTATTTGATACATTGAATGAATGGCAAGCGGTTGAAGAAATTTTAGGATTATTATTATTATTAAAACAAAAAGTAGGATTTCAGAATAATGTTTTTAATTAGAGCCGCATTATAAATTTTAATTAATAGATTTTAATTTGCACGCCTTAAGAGGCAAAACATAAGATAATGTAATGTTTGTGTACCAACTATGCTTGTACTATGTTCTGGCAATAAATGACTTATTATTATTATTATAAAGGAATGCGCCATGTAGCCCGTGTGATGACAGCACCGTCGCTATCACTTAACACTCGGTGATTTGTTCTACAACGGCGCCTAGCTCAGGGGCAGCTGCTATGGCAGACTTCGCTTCTGGTTCTGTTTCAGATGTGCTGGACGCAAGTGTCTCAACTAGGAACTCTTTTCGTTAGTAATTATCATTAACAGTGAATTCTTATGGAAACGTTAATTTGCTCGAATTCCCAACTATATTCTTTCGAAGATTTGTGACCACGGCGTCAGCAAGGCTGTCCATACAAGACACACGATTTAAGAAATAAGGTACTTATTTAGTCAAAGAACATCAATACAGACTTCAAAATCTACATAATAAATACACAATACTACTAAACACTAAAAAGCGAAAAATAATTGAATCACAGATTTAATTCTAATTTAATTCTAAACAAAACTATATATTATAATTAATTTGTACAGCTATAATTCATATGTGACAATTCTTGGCAAAATCTGTTAATTTAATTTAATTTAAAACGCTTTAATTGATACCGGAATATATTAATTATAAAATATTGCGATGAGGCGGGAGTGAACTTAGCATGACTACTATTTTTTTGGCTTGACACCGACTAAATAACGCATATATCTTATAATATTTTATTTAAATTTCAATACTATTTTGTTTTAAGGCGTTGCCGTCCGAGAAGGAATATATAAGCCGCTTTTTAACCGTAACATTTCACGGTTATTTCCAAAATGAGGGCGGTGAGTAGCCAGGCGGGTAAAGAACGCTACCAGTGAGCGCAAGGACCAAACTAACTAATATTAATTTGGCTGGTACACAGCCTAGCGACCTTCAACAAGAGAGACTTGCACCCCAAATTGTTGTATTCACAAAAACACTTTAAGGTTATCTATACAGGAGAAAGTAGTAAGTGTAATATTTTTGTAGTAAATGTAGTATTTAAGCACACTTATTTATTCAACAATGGCTTGCGATTCGACGCGATTCCTATTTTAATTTTTTTATTCAATGTCGCAATAAAAATCTTGTAATCAAAAACACATTACACTGGGGAATCACCGAAAACAGTTGATTAAAAATCCGACAATCAGCCTTAATCCACTTAATTCTTGAGATTTACAATGTTGTAGCTTTAAGCATTCCGTTAAGCTAAGGGACTGACAAGTTGAGACCCAACTTGGGTGTAAACTTGTCATGACCTCAATCCCGAAGATTTGCTTGTATTAGATTTAATTACAAAAGTGTAAACTATGGGAATATGTATATCTGATTTCCATCTAAAGCTAAAATTACACTGAGTGGGTAGATAACAATGATATAATAATTAGCATTTTTAAAAATTATTCTTGCTATTTCAAAATCATAATCATCGCGATTATTAAAACGAAATCTTAAATCCGAATTTGGAATATGTTGGAAAAGGTTGTAAATGAATCCAGGAATATTTTTCCTGTAGAAATTAAAGGAGGGTTAAATTAAGAAACTCTTTCAATGGTAATCACTTACCATGAGGTGCCCCCATCTGCTTGTTTATTGACTATTGATAAAAAATAATAATAGGAACAGACCTTACACTATTGTCTCCTTGTTGATTGTTGACCAACAGAACTACAAACAAGAGATATGGATTAGTTTCAAGAAGAGACAAAGTATAACACTCTGCTTAGTGCGAGTAAACATTGGAACGAACTTCCTTTCACGGTGTTTTTAAATCTGAATTTTTTTGAGGAGATTGACCGATCGATTTAACGAGTGATGTCGAAAAACTTTTTTGTCACTTATTCTCAAACTGTTTTTATTTTATTTATTTATCTATTCTTCATTGTACACTTTAAAACTAAGTTACAATGGGCGGACTTAATGCCTGATGGCATTCTCCACTAGTCAACCCTTGGCGAAGGTTAAAAGTTGCGGTAGGTGATAAATAAAAATAGAAATAAACAAAAAATATAAATATAATATAAAAATATAAATAAACTTGAAATATATTACTACATATAATATAATATATAATAATTACATATGTATTTATACATAAATACTAATATATATATACATATATACATAGGCGAATCACACTATGAGTTGCTTATGGTAATATTCTCGGATATACTGTTGCGCTAGGGTTGTCATTTGCCCCCCCCCGGGGGCCGCCACCTTGTCGCGGTGGGGGGGCTTGCGTGTCCTAATGATCCCTGAGGCTATACGGCAGAGTTACTCATACCGGAAGTCGCAGGGTGAAGGACCAGACTAAGAGCGGCCCACGGAGTAGGTTCCTCCGGGTGTCCCTCTGTTGAGCGGAGGGCGCAGCGGACGGGAACATGCGGGGGCAGTAGAGCGCTCACGGTGCCCGAGAGCGCTCTAGGCGAAGGCAGCCCGCTTAGGCGGGCCAACCGTCGGGGCGTCACGGTTGTATGCGCGAGCGATCCCGTGGCGCCCCATGAAGACGATGAGGGCCCCGCTGGGTTTTATTGGGTATTCTGGCACGTAGCGGACGTACCAGCGAGTCCCACATACCCGCCGCCTCACCGCGGCGGGATGCGTAAATGCATTTCCCAGCGTTAAAAAAAAAAAAAAGGGTTGTCATTTGCGGGTGACATAAGCATAGATGAACTATACATCACAAACCATGAAAATGCATTGATCTGTCACAAAAGCGCTTATAAAAGTCTGCTGCAAAAATTGAACCCAGGGCCCATCGTTTGAAGGTAGGGTCTAGCATTAAGGGCTGCAAAATAATTTCTTAAGCTACAGGTAAGTCGAGTAGCAAAACATAAATAGCCAACAAAAGCAATCATTCAATGGGTCTAACTGTGATTTGGACCCGGAAAACCTTACTTATTTTATGCAAAGGGTCACTACTAGCAAGACAACGGTATCCTCATAATGTAGACGTGGTTTTCATTTTCCAGTCCTACGTCCGATTTTATGAAAAAATCGTCAATTTTTTGTAGCAATAAGTCAATAAAAAGGCAATCATCGAATTTATCCAATTATTAAATAAGCACTGGATAAGATCTGAAAGTTGACATTGTACGGTAATATTGTGTTCATTAATTATTATATTATAAAAAGGATAGTCGAATGTTTTCTCAAATCGTACGCAGATTTCGGATCGGAATATATTTATAGTTTACTTTGCATTACGGTGTTTATTTACGTCGGTAGTCGGTTATAGCAGTTATTTGCAGCGTGTTAATTATACAAATAATTCTGTAAGTTCGTTAACAGTAATCATACATATATGATCTGCCGCGATTGTGAACCACAAACGTTGGGTTTGATTAATTAACTAGCGGATATACATATCTACGAGTGTGTTCAGATTTATCACGACACCGATTCTAACGTACTGTTTCGACAATTGAGTCTAATTGCGAATGTTTTATTCATAACTGCAGTTGTGAAACGCTGTTGAAATAACATAATATGAACTTTCTAACAATAGAATATAGACAACTATATTCGTTTATCATTGTTTTATTGATGACATATTTTTGGACTTATACCAGCCAGGCGCTATTTTGGACCGACTATAATATATCTACTATCAATTGTTATGGATAAATTTAGAAAAAGTTTGATTTACTTAGCTACTGATCGATTGTAAAGGTGTACTTTATTTGAACATATTTAATTTGTTCTTCATTACACAGGGGTTTTAGCGTGAACATTATTCATGTCAAATAATGTTGACATATGTTAAGAATTAAAACAAATTAATACTAAGTTAATCATGGCTATTATTATTGGTTCAATCGTCGTATCTGTTCCTTTCCATTCATTCATTATTTTGTTTCATTTGATGTCATTTAACTTTTTAAAGATCTTTCGAGATAAACAGCCATGACATTAGAAAAAAATAACAGGTTAATTTTAAAGCTTTGAAATTTTACGATCGATATTTTAAATTATGTTATGTGGGATTTTTACCGCACTAAAATCCCCCGGTGACCTTCCTCAGCGCTATGTAGAGGACTACGAGATCTTCATAGGAACGCAACCAGAGTTCATTTCGGACCATTTAAGCAGACCATTTCACATTATATACAGAATTATAGTAGAATATGCATAGAAAGCAATGCTATAAAATAAATAGTCACACATATATTATATTTCAGCGTTATCTTGTTGAAACATGATCTTATTTAAACAAGTTAGTTTGCAACAGAAATTTTTGATGATACTCGCCATTGGATTAAACCCTAATACTCCTCGAATTGCAGGTCATTATGCTACCACAGATAGTAATTATGTTTATTGATTGTTATGATGGTTCAACTGTATTAAGTATTAATCTATCTTGTTTTCATTGTCATAGCAGATTACGATATATAATAATAATAACAAATTATCACGCATACGCCTACTTTACAAGTTAGGTTAGAATTTACCATTAAATTGTATGGCGTAAGGGACTCCACAAGCCGAACTCTCCTGTTCGCACCCTGCAACCGTTAATAGAGTTTTTACTAGCAAGTGAGCTAGCTAATACCTCCATTATAGAATAATTGTGAAATGTTTTTGACGTATTTGAGTTATGGTTGAATTACATCATGGCAATAACCAGCTGGCAACATTGCATATACTCTATTTTTTATTTTAATATTTTATTGTATTATAGACATCAATAGGCGTAGCTCATCACTTATTATCAAGTGGCTCGTCTCTGCTTGTTCGTCGGCTTTTGACAAAAAAATGTAATGTAAAGTTAAATCAATGAAACAATGTGAAATGTCTAACACAATAATGTTAACAAATTAAAATAAACTCAGCAAAAGGTGTTTGCGACAACCCAATCAACTATCCAATGTGTGACGTCAAACAGAGTGGAATTAGCTTCACAGATGGATTGGAAATTTGAGTTACGCCGAATTTAACCCGTTTATTCTGCAGGTCCGATCTGTGTGAGTTGTGGTCTACTGCTGTTCGCTATGCGATCAACGGAAGTTTCGTACTGTAGTTTCTTTATGTTATCAACTTGCAATCGGGCGCGAACCACGTAATGGCAAATGGCTATCGCTATTCATGCACTTCTACAGCAACAGTGTCCGTGTTTACAGTCAAGAAGAAACTTACTGCTTCTACGCTTCTGCTTGATATATTCTGTAATATCAATTTCAAAAAATATTGAAAACGAATAATTTCAATTGAGTTATATTTTAAATCTTATTTAGATTATTTTTTTCAGGAATTTCTAGATACTAAAACTTTGGTTAGTACGAGTATCATTAAATTTTTTCTTATTTTTATTTTTCAAGATATTTATTTTTACTAATTCAACTTATTATTTTGCAAATTGTGTTTGTTATTTGCTTGTTCTACTCAATTAATTTATGTAATTCATGATATTTTATTATCATTTTAATTTTTATGAATTAACGCTCTATATCATTGGTTAGCGGCTTTAATCGAGGTGACACAATAAGTGTCACAAAATATTGTAATGGTAGTTTTTGTCTGATGTGCTTGCATTAGTTTTCACTTTATTGGTACAATGTAATGAATAAATAAATAATTTAGCTTGTTAATAGACTCGCCAATTCTATCAAAACACGAAAAAATATATTCCACCGATAATGTTAGAGAGACCCTCACTCCTTGACATAAAAGAAACGTACCGTAGTGTAATGCTTGAAACAAGTTATTGTTGTTATTTTATTTAACATAGAATAAGTTAGTGCTTGACAACAATCCCACCTGATGGAAAGTGGTGATGAAGTCTAACATGTTCAACGCATTAACTTATAAGAGCCTATTCACTCTCCTCTTGAAGACTCCTACATTGTAAGAAGGCGGTAATATTATTATTTGTTATTTTAGATTTCAACGAGCTGCGTCTAAAGTTAAAAGATTCTAAAGATTAAATATGAGCTGCATATATGACACAATTTCAGCTTTATCTTTAGAACAACTGCACTCCAACATTTCCAATTTTGCGCCGTGCGAAATTTGATATATTACAAAACCGTTTCAATATTTCAAAGAATATTACAATTTACGCGAATATGTTGAAATAGAGGTGATATTTCTCATTTTATGATATTGCACACTGTACTTAGTTATATTCGAAGTGTAATTTTGCAGTGCAAGATGTAGCCGTTTGAAATTTTGGTACATACATATCTATATTCGAATATTTTTAGTAACCGCTAGTTGTTTTTACAACATTTACAAATTGGCCTGTTGCTTAAGATGTTGGGAACTGTTATACATTTGTCACTTAATGTTACTTGCACTTTGCCGAAGTCAAAGGTCACGTGAACAATATCATTAACGGTTTTGTTTTATCATGTTATAAGTATAGTCGACACAGCTGTCAATACGTTAGTATCTAAATTAAAAAGCTGCGTGGATTTTTGACAATTCAACAGATTAAATGCTTCATAACCATTTTAATATGAGTTTGATCTAGCGAACCTTTCCTATGGTGATCGAAGAAATAAACGTATTGCCTTCAACCTTCGTCCACTACACGACACTCTTAGGTTTTGGTAAACATTGATGTGTTATTGAATAGTTAAGACCTGTAGAACCATAGTGCTTCATTGCGGATTATTGGAGTCGAAATGGGTTAATCCCAGTTTCAACGTTTTGAATTAAGCAAACTCAATTAATCGCTTACGACTGAAATTAACCGATCTTAAATGTTTCATATAACAATACTACTGTAAATTTTACAAAATAGAGAAGTAAATAATGAGAAGAAGTGTGGAAGCCATGGCTATGATATTTTAGCGCACTCGCGTGAAACAAACAAACGAAAGCCACGGTAAACGTGTTGCTCTAATTGTAACCTTGCTCTTAATTATCCCGATGGGTTCGTCAATAATAACACAATAACCCATATTGTCTTATTGCTGAGCTTTGGTTTCCTTTCACTATAATAGAAATTTAGGTCGTGATCTGCCACGTTGGCCATATGCGGATTGTCAGATTTTGACATACTTTTCAGAACTTTATAGAGAACTCTGTGGAAAGATACATGTTTGTTGCTGGGTCAAAACTGTTCGTGATTTAGCTATGATATACATTCCAATTAAAGTTTACTATTTAAGGTGACACAAAAAAAAGTGGACTGTTCCATAGTCAATGTTTCATTATTTAATTTAAGGATTTTGCCTACATTCTGCATGTTTGGTAGTGTAAATTATAGATAATGCATGCTACAAGTTCACGCGCTCCAATCGGGTCTAATTTGGCTCCGTAAATTAAATTACTACCTAATGTAGTTTAATAGGTAGGCGCAGGGCTGACGAATTAAATCACACTAATGAACCGCAAAGAAATTAGTACACTGTACAGCCCCATATATTATTTTTTTATGTAAACAGCATATAACAGAGCAGACGGGCCACCTGATGGTAAGTGGTCACCACGGCCCATACATGTCTGTAACACCAAAGGCTTTGAGTTATTGTTGCCAAGAACAAAGCTGGTAAACGGAGTGGAGGTTGGCTTGGATCGATGGAAGGTGCATGTCTGATTGTCCTTTTGGCTTCTTTTCAATTCAAGTTCAGTTAATTTTATTTAATAAATATATTCGCCGCTTTCGGAGATCTTTTACTGTTTGACATTTGTGAAATCTTTGATACATTTTAACGTTACCAAATAATTAATCAGTTCAGAAGTATTATAATAAGCATTATTAATATAATAATTAGTATTATAATTTAAAGGTTAGAATAATTTTTTTTCTTAGGGGTAAATAATATTGTATTGTATTATGTATCACCGGGAATATCAATTCCATTGTTATTATCTTCACCAATTTTATTATACTTTTAAATTATCTTCCAAGCGTTCTCAAGTTGCGAATGTGAATTATGTAACGATACCATGAATAAGAAATTCGGTTAGCTAAAATAATATATAATAATAAATACGCAGAAACTTACTATATAATATACTATAGATTTTTATTCCTTTAATTTACAGCGGATTGCAGATTTTACATAACTAATATAACTTGAAGTATGATTTATGCAAGTTCTGTACATTCTGCAATAAATTAAAATATATATAATCCTATTTCAAATTCGGTAATAACTTGATAACAGCATCGAACTAATCTAAGCGATCCTATCATGACCCAAATAAATATGTCCTCAATTGGTAAACTCATTCAGAAGTTATACACATGCTGACAGACCTACCAACGATTAATATAAATATACAATAATCACAAAAATTAAATAAAATAAAAAAACAGGGTTTGACTTTGCTGTAAATTACTGAGATATTAATAATTTGACCTGATGATGCTCATACTGGAATTCGTAAATCTAAAATTCCAGCCATACTTAGGGCTGTTTTGGGGATGTCTTCTCACTTTTGTCGGTATACGATTGTAAGCCTATACTAAGCCGATGGTTGAAAAGACTTTGCACCTGCAATGGTCTATGAAAAATCGCGTAAGTGCCTGATGGGATACCGATAGGGTATAGTGCGAGAATTTAACATTCGGTAGAAATGATATGGTCGCCGCCCATTGTCCCTTTTTGGCGTCAGGCGTAATGGTGACGACCAAGGATTTTGCGACGAGACCGTCGCACAGCCAGACGGCTGTACCGTTAGACAACATGTTATTTAATGCTAAGTGATGAGGGGAACAGGATACTGCGAGGCCGGGTGTGGTACATATGTATGTATGTCTTTAGCCGCGTTTTATTTACATCACAGAGACATAATTAAATATGTGCTTTTTGTCTACCTGAATGAAGTCTATTTTACGTTGTGTGGATCCATCAGGGCTTGTCCATGTCTATTTGTGTTGGGGCTTCTTGTTGCAGGAGTTCATCAAAACAAGTCCCCTTTCTCCAAAAAATCTGCTAGCAAGTGCCCTTGGTGGTTTTTTCGACCAACACCAAAGACCCGTCCGTATCACCGCCACCACGTACTCCAATTAAAATTCAGGACACTCGACTCAACAAAAACTAACTTTGCTTTTTATCTATAAAATATTTATTCGTTGAAGTGATTTTATTTACTAAGTTTTACAATTTCTTAAAATCCACTCTGTGCCCGCACTTGTATCATTAATATTTTTCAGCTGCAGGTCGAAAATATTTTTGTTGGGCGTCTGCGTTGGACATTGATCGATCGAGTAGGCAATAAATAGTTAAAGCAAACAGATCTGATATTTAAGAAAGTATCGGAGACGTTTCATATCTCTGCAATCCTTTCGAACATGAAAGATAGGATAGGTCGAAAAATTACGCATCTTCTTTTGTTCTGTACGTGTCTTATTTCTAGTGAAGTAAGTCATTTGAATATCGAATGAATATGTGTGTCTCACCAATTTTATGCTTCAAAATCATAGTATATTGAGTTTGGAAGGATTAGGATAGCTAGTTTTATTGTTATATATTTCGAGCGGCCCATGTATGTTCGTTCCTTTGTAGCTTTGCACAGAAGAAATGTGTTGATCGTTTTTAATTATGGTACCTGAATTGAGGGGACTTAATCTTTTTTTTATTAATAAGATAACAAGAAATCGATGTGATTACTGCTAAACACCATATAAACACAAAGATTAAAAATTAAGTCGACGAAATATGTATATGAGCTACGTTCTTTTTCTACATAAATACCTACCAACAAAAGCAACTAATTCGTTGGTTAGTCATAGCATCTAATTGAATACGCAATAGAGTCGAATGGGGTTTTGGATGGCATAAGCAGGCTACGTAAGATGCTTTACCGGGTGTTCTATAGTGAACATACCCGATCGCGAGAGGACACGTGGGGAGAGAAGACGCGTATAGGTAATACAGTTAAATTCTGATGATAATCAAGCACCAAGTCAGGGTTATTTATCTAGCCAGCGCCCTCCGCCTAGAACCAACCGTGAAATGTTTTCTTGTTCCAATAGCTGTGTCGCTTGTATTAAGCAGCTCCTCCGCTTACATCGTGGCTGTTCAAGGGTCTGGGATACTTTTAGTGTGTCAGGTGTCAACGGGCAATTATGACCAATCACCGTTGGCGAAAAGCCCGTCACCTCATGTGTTGGGTATTAGCATACAAGAGATCGCGTTAGGTGGTAACCAATGTTTTAGCCCGTTCTGCTAACCGATCCTAGATCTTTAGAGTTCACGCTGCATGGAGGTACGAATGGTTTCTGAGGGGATTTTAGCGAGCAAATTGTTATAATTACCCTGTATACTTATGAAAAAGCCGGGTATACTACCCTATTACCTTACTGACTATCCAATAATAAATTGCTATAGTTTAAAAAAAGCTTTAATTACATGCTTTTGTGGCGATTTTAATTTGAACACACTTTTTTATTTCAATGAATTAAAGGAAGTTTGTGGCTGGTTTTCATTGCGGTGAAAGCGATGAGACCTCGATGGAGCAATAATTTATTTATTCCGTTGTAAAGTGAGGTAGATATATATCTTAATAATCAGAGCGTATGGTTTTTCTTCTTTTGATTTATCGTTTATCTATGATGACATAATGTTATACTTATTTACGTCTCAGGATACATAAATTCGCAGAGCGTGCGCGTAAAAAGTTTCGGCCTCATAAATAAAACTCATATTGTGTTTTTAAATCTGCTAGCGTGCACTAGTTGATTGTTTTGTTCGACCGAAATATAAGAGGTAGTGATAGGGTGGTTAAGACGTTAAATTTATAGTGTACAAGTGAGGATATATTTTTTTTTATTTTGAATAGTTAGAATAGAATTGGTTTGAGGCATTAAGGCATAATTCATGCCCTCAATTTTTGCTTTATTAACCTTGTGTTTCGTAATCGGATAATTGAATGGGAATTACACGAAAGTATATATTGAAGTTTATTATAACACTATGAAATACTGTGGAGGATTTTTAGAGTATAGGTTTTTCATGCATCGTTGTTTAATGAATGTCTTCTAAGTGTAGTCAGTGGAAAATCGAAAGTCTTTGACACCAACAACCTTCCTATTTTATTTTGCTATTTTTTTTCATTGCTTTTTCTAAATTCCGAGCCTCAAGTTTGACGAACAGTTTTTCCTTGTTAGCATAGTAGCAGTATCGTGAAAACATAACGGATTTTCTTTTTGTGAAGACTAATGGAGAATGGACTATTGGTCAATTTGTCCAACGGTATACCAAACCAATAGTACGGCCATAACCTCTACAAAAGCCTGTA
>PDGT01000050.1:2591677-2622750 GCA_003671415.1 Megathymus violae | reverse complement strand
AAAAAGTTTGTATCACAATTTATGATATAACTTACTGATGTAAGCGCAGGTATATAAGAAGAAATAAGTAAAATTTTCCAAAAACGACAAGAGAGTCATGTAAGGAAATACTTTACACAGCACTGAATACGTTTATGCTGATGACTTCGTTCACAGGAACGGCGAGATTGTTTCAACGGCAGCCCGGATGTCGCAGACTACTAGCGTCACTGATTACGTCATCAAATACTGTCCTGTAAATCGCTATATTAAGATAATTAGTTATTTTACCCATATATGCCATTTATCCATATTTTTCCGACTGTAAAACTATATTTAACGTAAAAACCTGATTTAATTATTGTTAAATAGTAAGTTATGAGAAATAACAACTACCGCGCCCCCTATGTCTATTATGAACTAGTTTACTATGATATCTCTTGATGAAGAGAGGGAATTCAAATCGGAGGAGTTGTGTTTTGTCCTTCGACCGCTACAGACTTACTAAACAAATTAGTATAGATGTGAATGAAATAAAGTTTATTATTGAATATTAATTTAATAAAGTATAGTATTAAAACGGTACGGGTTTATGGGTATAGGTATGAAAGGCTGTTTTCACTGCGTTATGTGGAATGGAGAGATTCGGGACTCTAGTATATGCAAATATTCGATAGATATTGTTACGTGTCAGGATCCGTAGGCTCGTAAAAATGCCACAATAGTTCCGCAGAGACTTTATTTCACTTCACACTCACTTCACAATCGCAGTTGCACTCGTAGATTGCAGAAATTCGCTTCGTAGGGAGAGAACTCTTCACTTCGTATCCGGAAACCGAATGCCCTGTGGGCGACCCTGCCCGCTATTTATACCGATTTCCGGGCTTTCAGATTTTTCCACGCCCTTCGTTGAAATAAACGACAACAACAATAATTCCCAGAAATCGACATAACAATAGCGGGTCAGGTAAACACCCTCATTTCGGCCCTCATGTACGCTAATCTCGCCCCTTTTCCCTGAGGCATACGGGCTGAGCAGATTGGCCTGAAGTGACCCAGGTAGTTTTTATTACTACCTGGGTTTCTCTTTTATTGCCTCCATTGTTTTTCACCGTAACGGTCGGCCACCCTTCCAGAAACTTCGTAAGCCTGCCGACTTCGAGAAGCTTCTTAACAATATAATACAGTGTCTCGTGTATACCAGTAGAGAAGGTAGTTGTTAACTGGAGGGAATAGTCGTCTTGTGAGGAGTGTTATGATGAACAAAGTCAGTCTTGTGACGGATATTGTACGGATCGGACGTGTAGCAGCACCCGTAGTTTGTGTAGTAGCGAGCGCGTGAGTAATGGTTCTCAATACCCCTTGACGTGTATACCATAACGAACACCGGATATTACATCGATCAAAACGGATGTAAGAAGTTATTACATCGACCAAACCGGATGTAAGAAGTTATTACATCGACCAAACCGGATGTAAGAAGTTATTATATCGTCATAGTCCGTCCAAAATTTCTTACCGCTACCATATATCGATGATCGTTATAGACAACTTACAAGCGTGATTTTATAAAAACGGAAATGGAATGCGGAAAGTTGCTAGTATCGGTGACCTTCTAATCTCAATACGATTGACAACCCCGTAGCTCAATTGGTAGTTTCTCTACCTGTTGCGCTAGGGGTTCGATCTCCATCCAGTGTATGTTGTCGGGTCATGGGTGTTTGTTATGTTATATTTGTTTACGTCCATACCATCCGGAACACGGAAAATCCCATTGCGGGGTTTGAAGTGTGTGAGCATTTATTTACACTTTATTCGGTAGCATGTTTACGACTGTTAAAATTATATCACATTGTATGACAATTTTATTGTCAATCGTCACGCTATGACCTTTGTTAATTAACTATAAATTAATTCACTGATAATTAATTATGAGCTAAAATATTTTTATAATATATGCAAAAAATTTTTAATTATTTAAATGCCAATTATTAAACGGTGTACCGAATTGTTCATTACGTTTGCTGTCATTAATTGGATTCCACAGAATGAGACACTAGTTTGAGGTCAATAGTATATAAAATAATAATGCCGCCTCGTTTCATATAACAAACGATGAAACAGGTGTTTGAGTAATTTCACCAAACAATATGTTTAACTTGTAATTTGCGGATGGCAGCTAGAATTCATATACAAAGAGACTAATAGGTCAATGCAATGAATCAAACTGCAGTTTTACAAGTATTATATTTGTAAAAAATATTTGATATTTGATTTGCATTTCATATTATTATTGTTTTACTAGTAATTGAATAAACTATTGAATTTTGTTATACTATACATCACAGATAAAATACTGCGATGCAAATATCATTGCTATTGCATAGCTATTGATTGGAAATGAAACCTTAAAGTTAAGCAAATAATAATTCTAGGGTAAAGAACTACATAAATACGTATTAATGTGGGACGACAGTGCCCACAATGCTATGATTGTATGTCCAAATTGACAGTCAATTGTTGTTATATTGTATGTAAGTAGGTATTAATCATTCATATTAAGACCTGCTTCTGACTTTTCTTTTTCTTAACAGAAATATATGAGGATAAGAAGGTTTACAAAGCTATTTACCTGAAAGAGTAAAAACAATGTTATATTTTTTATGATAACCAAATAATTTCATGAGACGGAAAGTGTTAGTCCATGAAAAGTTGAAATTTAAAAACCATTTAAAAATCTAGACATTTTGTAAATATACGTAAGCACGTCATATTCTGTTTTCACTACTATTTTGAAAATGTTTTTAATTTAGAGGATGTGAAACGACATAAGAAACACATATTTTAAACCAAAATAATTATAACAATCGGAAAATAAGTTAGTAACCCGCGCGGAACCATTAATTCTACGTAGGTGTCTTTGTCATTGATGTATACGTTTAGTTTTTTCTAAACTTTCACACATTCACACCCCCGCTCTAGGAATCCATGTGTTGCGGGTGGCTTGGCCATACACAAGTATGACATTACAAACACCTATGACATGAGAACAAACATTTATCTGTCACATAAATGTCTGCCCCGGCCAATCGGCACTACTGTTGTGTCACTACCAACTGGGCTATAGGGTCGTCAAAAGTTTATCTCCTTGATAGCATTCTTAATGTACAAGATAACTTAAAATAATGTATTTCTCTTGTGGCGCCATCCGCTGAACAATTGTATGACATCGGATATGGTATCAGTCGTGCAAAGCGAACGGGATCATTGCGGTATTGCTCGTGTCCATTCATTCCCTCTCGGAGTTAATTGCAGCCGCAAAGGCTATTGTCGAGCCGCGCCGCTGCTCGATAGGAAGCTGTGTGCAAGCAGTCATTGTTACGTCAAAAGTAACTAACCATGTCATCGCTATTCAGATCAGTATCGTAAACAGAAGTTGGGTCGTAAAAAAAATTATTCCAATTATTTTCATTAATGATTCGATGAAATAGGTTAAGGTATTTATAGTACTAACCATGGTGTTTGCCCACCTGTTTGCCATACCTAATTTTCTCCTTATATACTGAACGGAATAAATGGTTTGGTATACAAATAGATATA
Source organism: Megathymus violae (assembly GCA_003671415.1). Classification (NCBI taxonomy): domain Eukaryota; kingdom Metazoa; phylum Arthropoda; class Insecta; order Lepidoptera; family Hesperiidae; genus Megathymus; species Megathymus violae. The sequence goes on along the minus strand of PDGT01000050.1, from coordinate 2,619,171 downwards.
GGTGATCCAACTAAAAAGTTATTTTGTAGAAAAATTAATGATTTTTTTTGTCACATGCAACAAGTTATATTTTAAATCAATGTGTAAGACAAAGATAAATAAATAAGATAATAAATAACAAGACAAACATGTATTCTTTATAATTTGAAAGCCAAAATAAATATCGTTCCCTCCTTTGCTTTTCTCCCAAAGTGGTTAAAAATGTACGGTACAGAGTTAAAAAGTCAAAGTTAAAATTGCGATCGGTTTTAAATACAATATTGCGAATCGGGATCACTTGCATAAAGGACCAAAGGAGTTCTCTTATGAAGAGACATCGATCAGCTTAAATTTAAAGTATTTTGACATTTAGCAATGTAAGGAATTTTTTTCTAAGATTGAATCTACTAAGAACAACGCAACTAAACAGTGAAATTCAAAATCGAGTTCAAAATTTCAGGCTACTAGCGGTACGAAATACGTAATTGAATGCAGTTTCACAGCTACCCGATGAGTTGATTGTCGTGTCGTGGACGTTGAGAACTGGAATTAATAATGCATTGATACTGTTTGCTCCAGCTTTGTTTACTTTTAACTTGAGCTCAATGTTCATTGGTATGCTTTTTGTAATTACATTTTAGTGACAGAAATTCGCCGTTAAATGCAACGTTAGTAAAATAGTATTGCTTCACTGGTCAAATCGTTTAAACGCACCTTTTAGAACATTATGTAGATTATTATTATTATTATGCAGAACTGTCTGGGTTCCTCGTGAAATTTTCTGTCACCGACATAGTGTTTTTTGGAAGTTTTCATCTCCACAACATATTACGATGAGTAATGTAACGAGAACAAGAAATAAAAGGATGCGTAGAAAACGCATTCCTTGTGTTGAGGGTTGGATGGAAAAGAAACGTCGCAAACAATCCTTAAATGGGAATAAACATTTAACCGGCGCATAAACTTCTGCCACGTCTGAAAATCGATCATTAAGACGTTTGTTCTGGCAAGTTCCTAACAAACGAACCACAAGTGCGGAATAAAAATAGACAAACACTGCAATATTAAATGTCCTTCAACTGAACTCCAGTTTTAAGAGACATTTACTGAGGATTGCAGACAACTTGCGGTTTGTTGGAGAAACTTTATTTGTTAATTTGAACAGCTACTTTTAAGTATTCTAAAACAACGAATAATTTTACATTACTGAAATACGTGAGGTTCAATCGCAGCGGTTTTTTCATTAACATTAGAAGGATGGTGTTACGGATACAAGGACTCAGTGAAATTTTGACATTACGTGAAACTAATTGTAAACATATGATTATATTGCTATTAAGTTGATAATTGCAGTGCAGTTTTTAACACTCAAAACAGAGGGCCGCGAAATGCTGATATAATTAATGATGGTAATGATGAATAACTTATTTTTTAAAGATGATTTTCACTTAATCCTATGACATGTTGTGAGGTAATTTTATCAATATTACTTTGTACTAGTCCGCCCTAGCTTCGCAATGTGAAACATGACACTTACTGCATGCAAAACAATTATCGCTCCTTCTTTTTGGTCGGTTATATATGATCTTTTTAATGTTCAATAAATATATTTCCGCTGCTCTTTTCAGTAAGAAATTGTTGATTGAAAATAAGTATAAGTATATCGTGGTTCCAAAGATTATCACGGTATCATCGAACGAGCCCACATAAAAATAAACTGTGCCACAAAAATGTAATATGAACATTAATGTTTTACACCCAAAAGCTTTTAGTCCGAATATATTTTGTTGTAGCGCGTGGTTTTACAGCGTAATAATTTTTATAGCAGGTATTATATCGTATCTGTGGGAATGCGTTTTTCCTTGTCTATGCGTACCTTTGATCTATTATTTTTTCGCAGCTTTTTATTTGAATTATAAAGAAGTATTATTAGTACTTGTTTTTATTAAGGTATGACGAAGCAAACTCACGTTATCAATATATTATATTATGAACCTTGGTTTAATCAGTAGAAACTAAGCCAGAAGTAACGATTACAGAAGTGTTTATTAGTTCACGCGTACAGTTGTTCGCCCTACACTTCATCCAACAATTGCCCCTGCTCAGTGGATTCGTACTCTATTTATACCATTTTTACCGGAAATAGTAAGGTACGCTAACCCGGAAGTCAAATCATATTAAATTTATAGTACCGGAACTTCAGATTAAATTAAGCTATGAAGTTATTTGATGTTAGAATTGAGATTATTAAAGAAACAATCTTATATTAAATATGAAACTCTTAACACCAAATGTAAGACAAGTGCCAACTGACATTGTTATAAATACAGTACGTAGTACTTGAAATAGTAAATTCACATTTATAGGTATTACTATAGACTCGCGGTTACAATGGAGTCCTCATGTTGAACACTTGTCATGGAAACTTATCTCTGCTGCTTACGCTTAAGAAAGTGATTCTTAACTTACGTAGAAATAGCAATATTCGTTTATTTCAGCTACTTTCACAATGTAATGTCTTATGGTCTACTATTGCGTGGGATTCCGCTGCTTATATTGAGCAGTTTTTTATCTCACAGAAAAGAGAGGTACGCGCCATTTGCAACCTCAAGCCTAGGGACTCGTTAGAGATGTCTTTACAGAAATCAACATATTGACTGTTATATCACAATACATTTTAGATAATATTTGTATTATTTAAAATTTGACTTACAAACAAACAAATTTGAATTTAGAAAAGTGGTGGTTATTTCATGGGTCTATAAGATAATATTTAAAATAAAATTCCTTACAATTGATACACTGCGAATTATAAACTCACGTCAAAAGCATTGTTATGAAGAAAGGTTGCTTGGACATGAGTTTTATATACGAGTATAGCCATAAGTAGTAGTAGTAAGTGATTTCTGTTACAGAAACCTGTGAATAGGAAAAATACTTTAACGGAGTTCTTGCGACTTCTTGTTTGTTGCTTTATGGTTGGTTTGTTGTAGCATTGGTATAATGTGAGTTTCGAAAGGTATTTATAAAAGTTAAGTTTCAATAAATGTTATTTAATTCCTTCATTCAGTCGCAACGTATTAAACGGATGCAGGGGACAGAATAAAGCGTCAAGCGGGGCTCCAAGAAATAAACTCTTTAACCGAAATGTATTAAAAAAAAAACTCGGTAGCATTTATATTTAACAATGACTCGTGCATAACACTCGTTTATGCGTTCACGACTCAATAGTCCAGTCGATAATTACCATGACTGCCGAGCGAGGGCCCCGGGTTTGATTTACGGCATTTATGTGACAGATAAATGCTTGTTCTCAGGTCAAGGTGTTTGTTATGTCCAATTTGTATATGTTGATGACACACCACAACACAGTGCATTTGAAAGAAAAAAAAATACATTCTTCACGTAATGTTTTATTGCAACAATTGTTACATTCTCATTGTTTTTTTTTTGATAATATTCACAAGTAAGCGAAGAAAAATATACGGAACCGTAATATCAATTAAACTGTAATGAAAATAAAAGTTTAATATTACCTTCCGTTTTTCCTGAACATCGTGCACACCTCACGACCGGCTGAATGAAGTGTAACGACCAGAGTTCGGATATTTATGACTAACGAGCCTATTCACGGCGAAGCGACGCTAAATGGAGATTTATGAAACAGAAAATGGCGAAAGACGTATGTCTTGAGCGTCTTTTGTAGATGGCGAGGACGGATATTCGAGATTTTTTATATCGATCTGATGTCCAGCGACAATTTGTTATTTTTTGAGTTTATTTCAACTGCAAATTACAGAGAAATATCGCTACTACTATTCAGTAGGTTAATAACAAAACTTTGCAATATTAAAAATAGAGAAAAAAAAATTTTGCAATCTTTTTTTTTTATTGATTTGATTGAATTTTGTTTATATGTATGTGTTTAATTTAAAGTACGCTATGGAAACGTACATTGTAATTTTACACTAGTTTGCTGAACATAAATATTTCATAAAATGAGGGTAGGACCATCAAAGGAAAAACGACGAAGATTTTGTATGTATTAATATAATTATATGTTTGTGAGACCACCAAAGAATTAGGTAATTAGGCAGTTTAAATTAGAATAGATACCGTTCGTTCGTTTACTCTGCTGTCAAGATATTAAATGCCAAAAAAAAAACAGTTTTCTGTCGACGACCACATAGTGACCGTGACAGTTTTTTCTTTCCTCCAGCAACACGACTATCTTGTGATTACAAACTTTCACTCTCTTACATTTACCCACTGGGGCAGCCCCTAAGGTACTTTTTACTACAAAGTAAAGTCATCGTAATACCAGAGGGAAACATTAAAACGTATCAGACTGATTAATGTAATTTAACTTAGAAATCTCAACAGCGTGATTCAGAAATTGGTACAGCTCCATCTCGTTAATACTTTCTGGACCACATTGCTTTGATATATTTAAGAATGTCCATTACACATTGTTAACATAATGGTTGCTCAACATGACTTCTTTTTAGTTTGAAGTACTGTCACATTATATTTGTTTTCGACGTCACAACTTGCCAGTGACATCTTCGTAACTTAACTAAAGTAGAACGCAGCAAATTGGTACGTGGCACCATAACGGGGCACGTTGGGGTGAACGGTTCATAGTATCTATACTGTTCTAAATCTATACATCGTACCATGAATCGATTTGCGAGCCATTTAACGAGATACTGTGAAGGAAACTTTTTATGTCACATCGCAAATGAAGACTTACGAGAAAACTCGTAAATAGTAGATCGGTGGTGATCTGTACGGTCCACCCACTAGAGCTCTACCATGTCATTACATTTGCTAATTTTGTCGCTCAGAAAGGCGCTTGAGCAAAGGATTTGCACGAAAGTTTGTTTGTTTGTTTAACCTTTATTGAAAATTCACAAAAATGAATGTTACAATGCGCGGACTTAATGCCTTGAGGCATTTTCTACCAGTTAACCCTGATGATGGTAAAAAGTTGCGGTAGGTGTAAAACAAAATAACTCTACTTGAAATATAATATATACATTACATATACATAAAATATAAACATTCATATATACAACTCACATTTTCAATACATAAATAAATAAATATATACATATTGCCATACAAAGTGTACGGGGTTAAGCGAATGAGGTGTTCGAACTCACTTCAATAGTAATACATTTTTGATCAGCATAAAATAGGGATGCAGATAATTATATTACATCACTGTGAAGCTGTGGTAAAAATGCTGGGCTAGTGCTTTAAGGTACTAACTAATGAAATATAGTTCGTTACCAGAGTTTGAAAGCGATAAAATATCTGAGCGAGTGAATATCGGGTTTAATTATCGCAATAGTTTGATTATCTGTGGTCAAACCTGGCTTGAACCCATTAGCGAAACCCTACACGGCGCGGGATTCGCCTCGTAATTGAGGAGGGCTTTGAGAGTTTCTAAGTAAATAATAGACCAGTATCACTAAAACGTATGTTGATAATAACCCTTGAGATGTAACACAACCACAGACCACGTCAATTAAGGGAATCAGATAAAATTCAATAGGAAACAGTTGTTCTAAACTGCCGACCCCCGAGGAGAAAGGGCCCGATTTGCATTTTATTAGCATGAGATCGGAATAAAAATGTGTTTATTCTGGACCGAAAGCGAGATGGCCATCCATAAAGAGATCCGGCCTGCGGACAAAGAGCTCGTATTCTGCATTCACGTTTCATAATCCATTTATTGCCCGCGATATCTCCGAATGTTTAGCCGGTCGATTATTGATCGTTGTCATGCTTTTTACTTGAATTTTATTACGGTCTGGATTTTTATGCAAGTCCTTTCCTTGTAGAATTAATTCAAGTAAGTTTTTGCGTGCCCGACTTCGCTGTTTGATAGCAATCTATAAAATGCGCCATTGCAAATGAGTGCTGTGTTGTTTATACGCCGTGGCATAATGCTGAGTCGTATCTTTTTTTCTCACAGAAGATACAGTAGTGATACATTTGATGTTTATTTCTAACATTTATTTGAAAAAAAACCTTCGGTAAATAAAAATTAGGAATCCCCAGTGAAGATTAAAGTCGTGCAAAAATGTTTACTACTCGTAGTCTAGTCGACAAATACATATACTTCGGGTATCTGGAGTGATATTAAACGTAATATGGTGTGTCGATAGCAAATGCTCGATTGTTTTTACTAATTATAAGTTAACAATGGCGATTAATGGTAAGTGGTAATATAGCTTTAGATGGTAAAGCGCAAAAAGATCTTATTTCATCTTAACTTATCTTACCTCACTTCACTACATTTCACGTCCCCATGGAATTTTCGTTACGACATTTATTTGGGTTCAGCGATATGTAACCGGTGACTTCGAAAGTTAACTAAATATTTATTTGCGGCAACCTTTTGTATAGGTGTGCTATCAATCAATGTCTAATACGGATACTAGGAATAATGAAAAATCACACCGTCGGATCAAAAACACTGTATCTATATATATTTGAACTTGAAAATACATTGTTAAGATATTCTTACCAAAGAAACAAACAACGGGCTTACAGGTGATTCTTTTTTAATTATTAAGCAATAATAAGGAGATGGCCTCTATCAATCGTAAGGTTTACATCAGCTATCAACGTTACCAGAGCTTAAAGTATTTTCTTCGATATACTTGGAGACACGAACGCTCTGTATTCTGTAATTTACATCTTTCTGAAGATCTTATTTGCAAGTGAATGCTTGATAAATAACTTGTCATTACATTTATTACAAATGGAAAACATAAATTTGTGTGCCTGTTAATTTTCTTAGATAACTGCTGTGAAATACTAGGCTTAAGTCAGTGCAGACAGAATGAATTACGGTGATCATAACAATGTAAAACTATCCCGGGGCTGGGCTCGCATCTCCATTAACGATGTGAGGATGTGAAAGGTAAAGCCGACCACGCTGGTGAAATCCACTATAGCAGGCTTCACGTACTGGTGTGCATATTTGCTCTTGATGGTTTTCTTCACCGTAGCAAGTAATAATTTATTAAAATACTCGTGGGAGATTAACATTAAAAAATCTAGCATATCACTGCTTGTAAGTATTGTTAGTTAGAATATAATTCTGTTATTTCTAAATAATATGTTGAAACCATTGAAGCAATCATAAGGTCATAATATGATGAATGCTAAATAAAATGGCGGCATTAGCCGTTCATTGCGCGGCATGGGCCTCTAGTAATTGAGGAGTATGCGAGACGCATATCATGTTCTCCAATGTGGATTGGTCATGGGTTAGTGGCCAGATCATCTGTCATTAGACCTTAAGTTGTTAGATGGACTTCACGTGATAAACCGCTGTAAATCGGTTAAATCCATAAATGATATTAAGTTGCTTTTATTATTGAATGATCGAGTAACCATTTGTTATGTAACATTTCCTTTATTACATCACCATTTCCTTTAGGTAACATTGTAGTTAAATTAATTCATAGGTAATAAAACGCAGTGGAGGTGCATTTACAATGAAATAATCTGTCGTTTAAAGTTCTCCCTTACAAGCTTGCAAGGATCCCAATTTAATTAAATAGGATACATTATATTAAAATGATGCGCGAACATGAGATAGATCATTTTCAGACTGTAGGATCACGTACAGGACGTCAGATGTTACTTCAACGATTTTCAGTCACAACACTTTTCGAGGATAGAATGCGCTGAGTATAAGTTAGAGAGATATTTCTATTTTATAGCTTTCTTCGGGTACGTGATTGCTGAGAAATAATGTTAGAAAAGTTACGTAACAATTTCCGACAAATGTTAGAACGGGCGTTAGTCCTGCCGTAGTTTTATGACGTAACGTCGAGGTTGTGAAGAGAGGCTTGCGATTGGCTTTACAAATATGCTACGATTTTAGACCACTTTTATACCTGCGAGGAATACCGTCGAAATAAGAAAACAAAGTCGCCCATATAGGTTTTCCTGAAAGCTTTGGAACGAAGTATGTATATTCCGTGAATTTTAATTTCAGCAGTTTCGCAAGGAAAATAATGTTAAATTTTCCTGCATTTACTTTCCTATCAGTACATTTTCCCAGCTGAAGTGGCAGTGGGCGGGACACATAGTTAGGAGAACCGATGGCCGTTGAAGGGGAAAGGTTCTCGAATGGCGACCACGCACCGGGCGACGCTCAGTGGGTAGACCCTCAACGAGATGGACCGACGATCTAGTGAAGGTCGCGGGTAACCCCTGGCTGAGCGCAGCGCAGGACCGATCGTTGTGGAGATCCTTGGGGGAGGCCTACGCCCAGCAGTGGGCGTTGTCCAGCTGAGATGATGATGATGATGATGACATTTTTCTGCTTTACAATATGCGTGAACCGTAATTAAGTTAACCGTAATAAATTAAATAGTTACCTATTAAGTAGGTCCTCTGCAACAAATAATTTCCGTTTAGTTTTATGGAAATTTAAACAATGGTTTTTATTGCTATATCCATATATAAATTTTATATGTGCTATATTTTTATATGCTTCGAGCAAAATTGATAACTCGGCTTCTAGTTATTAGCGGGTTCGTGTCATGTGTGAGCCATGGCACAGATTTATTCTCATGATCGAGGACGCATTTTTATACCAAAAACCGACTAACAATCTAATGGACAACCTATGCACAATTTTAGTACCAGAAGCCTAAGCCATGTGTCATCAACAAAATAGAACGTGTCACCTTGTCAAGTAGTTCTTCACAGTATTGAAATCTTCTACACAAGTTTCAAACTACGGAGTTTAACTTAACCTCTTGGGAGATGTTTTTTTATGAAAACTTTAATCGATATCTATTGATATCGATATCTTTGCTATTGCAAAGTCGAACCGTACGAAGATCCTGGCTGGCTTAACTTCCTTCTATTAACTGGCCGATCTCTTAGTTGACCAGACATAAAAGAGTTGGAGAACCTATTGAATTTCAAAGCTTTATCCGTGCCAAGTATTGCATCATAGAAACACCGACACGATTGTCGTTAAAGCGAACTCAGTCACTCGGAACAATACTTAAGTGAATCGCAGGAAATATTTCAAGCGACATAGAATTATATACAGGCTATACACATCTTATACGTAACTTTCATTGATTTTTTCTGTCTTAGACCGCAAAAAATGGCACTTTCTTTACATTAATACATTTTCAATTTTTTATTTATGTGCCTATTACAAAATACACTCGTGGTAAATGTAAAAATCCACAGGAAACTTTCATATTTGAGAATAAGCTATATTGTTTTCGAGTGTCAAGTCTGTCAATTCATAGTTGGTTAGCCTAATGGACCTCTAATGGCTTTTGTCTCTCTTATTATGTAAGCTGACTTGACCCCAGCAGCGGGAAAGTTACGGGCTGTGATAATGGTACTGATGAAGAAAAATAAAGTAAGAACAATAACTTTTATCTAGCTGATTTTGACGTAATATCAAATTCCGTCAATATCGGTACTGCAAAACGTTCGGATAAATACTCATATTAAGGCTCGTCATTAATTAATTAAATTAGTATTGATTTATTTTGCAACAATGCGTGAACACAGTGTTTGATCCAATTAAGACAAATTAGCTCTTCCTTCCCTCCTATAAGGAGATATACACTTATAAACTGTGTTAGTGATACATTGTGCTCGCAGACTGTAAAGTACTAATGCAAAGTAATACTAGTTTAAAAACAATGGCTTTTCACAATATAACGCCTCTTATTTTTTAATCCTAGTGTGGGACCAATAAGCAACTTGATGTACATTGTTTACTTGTAATAAATAAAGATATTAAACCTAAAACTTCATAAATATTTCAAAAATTTCATTTCATAAGAATTAACATTTTGAGCAAAAAAAAATCCATAAAATTTTTGTACCTATATGTATGTATACATATAATATACGTTATCTAGAATTCGTATTTAGGGCATCAATACTATTGTATTACATATTCTTTGAGATTTTTACAATTTTAAATTTAGATTTTCGACTTTTATATATTTTAATATTAATAACTTAAAATTTCTTTAGCTAATTCGCTATAATTATCGGACGCAGTAAGAGTAGCTTTAGAACGAGCTTAAAAGAAGTTACCACTTATTAAAAATAAGCTTTATTCCAAGAACGTAGCAACATAAAAAACTAAGACAGCTTCTTTCAAAGTTTTTGTAAAGGCATTAAGAGCATCGAAAGTTTTTTCATTATGCTTAGGCCAGTAAGTACTTCTTTGTTCTGAAGACGGCTACAAATAGCAATTAGCGTAAAGCTTTGAGCTGACACTTGTTTGTTGGCTTATTAGCCTTTTGGCTTAGCCAAGTAAACATTCCCTGTCAAATGCCAAAATAAAACACATTTTGATATACAAAAAAACTTAACTCATTGTGGGTTGTTAACATTTTACTATGATACGGGTTGTCACTATAAGTATAAATATAATACGCATAATGCGTAAAACTTCACTCCACTTTAGCAGACGTTCGAAGGATAGCAGATCAAGTTTTTCCGCAGTGTTGCGAGACAAGATGTTCGGAATATAGTAACTGTAGTAGGTATTTAAGTTCGATATTTTCCTTAGTTTCCGTAGCTTAGTGGTTTAAATGTCGCTGGCCGGCATCGGAGACTCGAGTTTGAATTCAGCACGCATCTTCAATTTTCCAAATTATGAACGTATTAAAATCAATTTTCACTCGCTTCGGTGAAAGAAATGATTGTGAGAATTCTCCATACTGTTCTCAAAGGTGTGTGAGGTAATACTTTTAACATTGTATTACACACAGTTGCGGTCGTGTGTAAAGTACTACTATTTACATCTGGCTTCGACCTATCAGCGTTGGATTCAATAGAGTGGCGTCAAAGAAGCTTATTGGTGACTCAGATGTGGTTGAAACCTTCAGAGCCTCAGGTCTCGGTGTTCTATAGGATACATTTCGGTGAGTGAACACAGGAAATAAACACTCTGATTCGTACATCCCCGTTCCATTATCGAACGACTCGGCGTTCGGCAATTATCCATCCTTTCGTCGTAAACATCTCCCCGCTACGGACGATCTACTTTGTTTCGTCATTTATAACGCGTGCGTAGGAATGGCCTGCCTGCATCTATGTGCGTGACCATTATAGTGTGAACTTCATAGCAAAGTGACTTTAACTCAGTTAATGCGCTTTACAGACTTAAGACTACGTCGCCACATATCAAGTGGGATTGTGGGAAGTGACATATTTTTAGGTAATAAAAAGAAGTCTGACAACCTGATCACCGCACTGTGGCATTAACCCCTCTCATTATGTGAGGAGACTTCAGCCTAGCATTGGGTCAACTATGGATAGTAATTAATAATAATTGGTTTATCTATAATCAAGTAACTTCTGAATGGTTTTTTCGATTGATGTATTTATATATCAGAAAATGGTTCGCAGTTATTCTAAAATCCTACAGAGGCGTCCTATTACTGGCGAATTCCTTAATAAAATTTTTGTATAACGTCTGTCAGGTAAGTTAGTTAAAATACGAGTTATTTGATTAATAGGTATAGAAGCGTCATTGGTATGAAAAAATGTTCCCTCTCATAGTAACTCCAACATACTTATAAAATTATATGAATAAATAGTAATAGAGATATTTCTAAATTAATTAAACATCATTAGAGTAACACAACACTATATTATACAACTTATACACTGTAAAATGAAAATCTTATTTCCAAACAATTTATTTTTATATATGGTGTTTTGTTGGATACAATGTATACAAGTCTATAGAACTATATTAATTTAGCTTTTACACTTTGCAACAGAGCGTATGGATATTATTTATAACAATAGATAATTACATATAACTAGCAGCACCTTCCCACCTCGTTCGGGTTAGACAATCAGACATCAGTGACCTACGACATATATGAGTTATACAAAACTTTGTTTTTTTTTTGGCTTGATTAGACATTGTTTGCTGGACCTGACATCAGAACTTAACAAAGATTATTTTATTCCTGTATATAATCAACAGTTCAATAGGAGGAACCTTGCCCCCCACGCTGTTACACTTTAACAAAAGCGATTTGTGTGACAAGTGTTTGTAATTTCTACTTAAATACTTCACTTACTTATAACTTCAGAGCGGTCTTTTGTATTACTTACAATAGAAATCTTTTATCAAATATACGAAAATAAATAACAGCCAAATTAGTATCTTTTTATACCGCCAAAACAATTACAGATCTATTGTAACAGAGTGACACAGGACTGTAGTCAGGAATAAGATGAGCTGACTTCGTGGTTGGTCGTTGCCGTTTCAAATCCGGATCGTGGTACCGGATACTTGGCAATTTCGGCGTGTCCTGTGCCATCTATATGTGTAGTGAATGTGAGAAACAACTTACATTCGAAATTTTCAAATGGTTTACAATGATCTGGAGGGTAAGATGAGAAACTACTGAATGTGAAACATGATATAAAATTTAAATCTGAATTGATCTTCAAATTATATTGAAGTGAACTTCAACTGTCGGGAAATAAAATGAACTTGAATGACTTTTCTTTATCTTTATTCAATAGCGGCCGAGCTAGGTTTGTGATATCCATTAAAACAAAGAAGTTCATCTACATCTTTCTGAAAGACCCGCGTATTTGTGAAAGCCGTCATTTATAACGTTTAATATTGTCATGTAATGCATTCTATTCGAATTGTTTCTAAGTGATATAAAAGATACGCATCGACCTGGAACTTCATTTAAACGACCTTTCTATAACCTAAGGCATAATATCACCTTTATCCTTATCATAAAGTCAGTTAAAGTTTCTCGTGATAACGCTTAAAACTATTCCTTTTCCAAAAAATCTTAGAGCAGGTACGGCCTTACTTGGACCAACCAATATAACCAATAAGTTAATATACACTGTCTGGATAATTATACCATAAAGCCTTATTTTTACGTTTACTAATAAATCTGTACGTTTCGTACGTTAAAGTGAACATAAAAAATTATCTTAAAATTTTCCCGTTTCATTATACATTGTATTACATTTATTACTCTATTGTTACACGATCTTGGAGTTTAAGATTTGTTCTCGACATCGAATATTCGTATAAAAGTCCCTAATTAAAAATAAATTAAAAAAAAGTACTCGTATAATTCATTATAAGCACTCAAGAGACAGCAGGTTCTCTCGTAAGACGTTACTCATAAGATATTATGTCTGAACATTAATAATAAAAATAATTAATTGTTAGGCGACCATATTGAAGTATCTATGGATTGTAATAATCGTAGATATGATTGCAATTATCGCGTAGAGTTGGGAAATATTTCCTACTAGTAAACCGCCCTCGCTTCGCTTCAGAAAAACTACGCCTTACGCTAAGAAATAGTACTTGCATTGTTTTAGGAATGGGAATTTCTCGTACCGTGAAATAGAAATATATTAATTAAAAAAAATTGTTCATGGAGGGCTTGAAATGAAATGTTTTGGCCGTATTGGGGCGGCCTAGAATACTCCCCCCAATCCCATGCTGACCAAACAGGGTGTCGTAAGAGGCGACAGAAGTCAGCCTGCTTGGTGGTAGGGCTTCGCGTAAGGATTATATTATCAGTATTATTATTAAGTCATTAATATTATTACTGGTATTATTATCTTTCCGTGAAGCCTGCCTGGCTAGCTACCACCCTCCTGCTTGAGTCAGCCGCCAAACGACTCGTCGTGTTCCGGCTGGGGGCTTGAGAGCCAGTTCTTTCTTTCTTTTTTAACTTCTTCTAATTTCCTGGCCGACAACGCATCAGTGATACCATGGGTTTTTCTGATGTCCATGGGCGACGGTGACCACTTACCATCAGGTGGCTCGTCTGCTCGTTTGTTGGCTATTAACATTAAAAAAAAATGTACTTTAAATATTATGTGATGCTTATTGCAATACGTTAGTGAAAACCGTAACGAAGACTCTTAAGCCATTTTTGAGATTAGCGCGTACAAACGCACAAACTAAGTCACAAATTCGAAAACTATTGTTTTTGAGTTCTATTGTGTTAATAAAGGCTTTAATAATATAATTTCTCACATAACCTTCATGTACAGAAAGCGATCAGTTAAAATTTGATTTAATCGTAACTCACATCATACATGACGACCCCATGGCCCTGTTAGTAGTGACCCTGCGTACCGAGCGAGGGGTCCCGGGTTCGACTCCGGGCCGGGGCAGACATTTATGTGACAGATAAATGTTTGTTCTCGGTTCATGGGTGTTTGTGATGTCATGTTTGTGTACGTACACGCCACCCATGACACGGGGAATCCTAGTGCGAGGGTGTGAGTGTGTAAGCGTTTATTTATTTTATTTATTTACCTTAGGGGATTTTTCTGTGAAAAATTCAAAGGGCGTTATCTGGCTTTGAGTCCAAGCAAACTTCTTCTTCTTATGAAACTTTCCTTAACATAAAACAATAAGTAAAAATGCAATGCGTGCCACTATTAACTGTTCCTTTTAGAGTACATTAATTTGGACTGTTCTTGATTGAAGTCTAGTTATAAATCTTCATTATATGTTCTTCTTTCTTCAAGAAAATATGTAAGAGTAATCTCTTTCTCTATCGCTCTTGTGAGTGCTACAACAAACAACAATTTGGGTTTTTTTTTCTCTGTGTTCGCTTCTTCTCATCATATTTTTACACACAACGTTTTAGTGGATTTTGCTGGAAAAATTCTTAAATTGTAAGTATATTTTTATGAAAGTCAAAATGGTGTCCCAGTGTTAGTTACTGCGGTATTACTAAATTACACTAACCAGTTAAATCACGATTTTCTCTTAAATTCTAGATTAATTTTTCTAATTATCACGGCACGGCACATAATTGCTCGGATTTTTCTTCCCAATATAGGGGGACCCTAATTCACCATATGAGCCAAGTGTGAATCGGCAGGTAATTCTTTAAGAAATTTATAGAGAACTTTTAGGTACACGTATCCCTTACAATATTTCTTTTAAAAGAAGTAAGTGAAACATAACTTTGAATAATTATAGGCACTGGATTCTAGCAGTCTCCAGTGGATGTGGCCAATGTTAAAAAAACTATTAATGTTTATTTGTTATTTCTTTCTTTGCGACATGCTACCACCATTCGACTAAAATCGACTGTAGAATTATTTTTATGTATTTCGTTTACAACGTTAAAAAGCCGTTTAAGAAGTAATTTTCTTCTTGGCCATGTACCAGTGAATACTTTTTATTGCTGTTGTCTATGGTGATCACATACCATTAGGTGGCCAGTATGCCTCAAATTAATATAAAAAGTGTTTTTATACTTATGAAATCAAAAATTAATGGTACACAAGAAGTCCATTTTAAAATTGCTTTGGACTTCAAATTAAATCGTTTTAAATTGTCGTCTCTCTACAAACGTTTCTAAGTTGCGAATCCATGACTCTCTGCCAAGATTCCGTGACACGACTGTCGCAATAGCAGATTCAGTCATTCGAAACGGAGCTATGAGAAAAGTTTGGAACAATTTGATATTATTATTAAATGATTGATTTAAAGTCTAAATATAACTTGGTACACAGATTTTTGATTCCGTTGTGCTTAGGAAATTTTGTCAAATTTAATTTAATGTATTGAAAATTTATAGGGTCTGTAATGGACAGAAAAAGTTGAAATTTAATGCACTTAAAGAGTTTCAAGTATTAGTTTATTAGTGTCAGATGTCAAATGTCATCCGTTATCCTGTCAAAAGTTTACCGCATCGCTGCAGTATCCATTTAACCGGTACAAAATTTCGATAAAAGAAAGAGCAGACAATTTTATTAAATGTATCGAATAAATGTAAAGAAGAAATGAAATCTGTTGAAGAAATTAGATTAGAGGAGTATTAAAAAAAACCTGTTGTCGCGATTCATCTCTGTCAACTCGGTGCTTTCATATTTTGGCGTTGTTAATTACCTGTATAATCTTGATATCAAGTGTTACACTGCAAATCCATAATTTAGGGTTTTGAGGGATTTAACTTTCAATATACAATATTAAACAACCTTATGTGTCTCATTTAAAACAAATACCAAATTTCTGGTAAAGTACAATCTGTATTTAAATCATAATTATGTAAGTTTCACAATGGCTTCAATTCCTTTATTGCGGGTTAACGATACAGGTTCTTATGTAGCTAAGGCCTCCGATATAGTTTAACGACTGCTATCTAAAGATAACAATTGGGATTGAAAGCTCACCTTGCCCTTCGAAGCACTAAACAAGTGACCAATCCAGTGTGGTCAACACCCGAGTTTACTTGGCTCGGTCGATCACTTATGATTAAGACAATCCCTCGAGATAAATTTATATTAATTTTATATTTCGCTTTCATCTTTGAATTGTTGAATCATTTTAATTTATCTCAAACATATTTTAGTCTTATTAACTTAAATATTATCGTTAACAAATACTTCATCAATAGGAGCTTTTGTAAAATCTAATTCGGGCCATATATTTTCATAATGTAATTTGAATATTTAAGGAAACCTTATTTTTTATGTAATTGCCTATAAAAGACGAGAATAATACTTAAGGATCATAACTTACATTTATGTGAATACTAGTAATTCGCCCTTCCTTCGGTAAGGTATATTAGTTTTTAAGTTAAAAAAAAAAAAACTCTGTCACTTTTCCCATTGTACTTTTTCTCAGCTATATGACACTACGAATATAAATACTTATATCCGCAGTATTGTAGGTGATATAGACATATCTCAACTGAAAGATAATGTTAACTAACACACATTCATATCGTTATACAATTCCTATTATTGTTATTCAAACTATTCAAATGTGAGCTCGGTTTACTGAGCGCCCGCCCTTAGTCCTTCAGGTAAAAGGTGGCTCAGTGTCCCTATTGATAAATACAGAGTCTCCTAACACGTTGCTAACTATAGTTGCTTTGTTGATCGCTTCTTGGTTTTGTATTGTGTTTCTGTTAATTTTAGTATCAAGTTTATTGCAATATCGGGGAAGATTTTTTGCCGCTACACCTGTACCTCCTATCACTATTCGTACTATTTCGGTTGATATTTTCCAGAATCAGGTTATTTCAGTCTTCAATGAATGATATTTGCTTAATTTTTCTGTTTCTTTTGCTCCCATATTGTAGTCTGATGGTATTGTTATGTCTATTAGGTACGCCTTAGTATTATTATCATGAATAAATTTTATGACTAAAAATGCTTGATTTAAAAGACAATATATTGTAAGTTTCAATGGTAGCGTTATAATTTGTAAGTATTTTTATATTCATAATATTAATAAACTTGCCGTATAAAATATTAATATAAAAATACTTACAAATTATAATGCTACTTTTCAAACTAATGGTATGCCTATATTGGCAAAATTTTATACATTTATTATAATTATATTATAAATTCAAATAAATTATTTAATTTTGAAATTTAAAATATGAATCTCTCAAACAAAAACTGCTCTGGCCGAAAACTGATGCCGGTACAGCTATAAACAGCAGATCGTGTCATGCAGGCAGTGGCAGGCAGACAACTTACGAATTGATTGACTGGATTTGATTACCAACTTCTATTTTCTTTTACTAACTCAATTATTCCATTACAAAAGAATAACGACATTTAAAACCAATACTTATATCATTTTATTAAATGGTTTTTAAACCATTAGCTTTCCGTTAAAAGACGCAATGCTTGCTGGTTGGCTGCGTTAAAATACTGGTGTTAATGAATCCTTATCGAGGGTATCCATATCCAAAGGGCATGAATGTATGTACTATCAGGACACATAACGTTGGAGTGCCAATAAATACGGTACAAACACCATTACATAGCAAATTCTTTCTTTCCTTTCACCTGGGCGGCGGATGAATGCGCAAACTCGTGCAAAAGTTGCAAAACAAAGACGCTTGGTACATTAAAGGAACTTTTTATGGCCTCCACACATTGCTCCCAATATCATGATTTGGTTACTCACATTTTGTATTTCGTCGTTATTTGCTTTGATTGCTTTTGTTCTTTATAAACAAACAAGAGTCTATTGTAAGTCTCAGCTCAGCAAAATCGATGATTTGACATAGTTCGAGTACCTATAGTGAACAAAATCTGGGAATTGCTTGCTTCGTGTGGTGCCTTTTGAGTTTGAAATAGAAGTTACTGAAATATTTTGACGCCAAGTAAGGCTTCATTGCACTTAACAGTATTTTTATATGAATTGTGTAATCACGTTATGGTGTAATAAAATGTAATTGAAGTTCCCTAAATACATACTACATGACGAACTATAATTATGTAATAATAAGGTTTTCTGTGATTATAAAATCAATTATATCATGATTGATTTCGATAATCTTATTATCCACCGTTGTTTCTACTATGAACTGTAATATTTGGACAAGTTAATGAATTATATGACATGTAATATTTATACCTATGTGTGTACATTGGCAATAGTTCAATATATTAAATGTTACATAGAAGTAATAATTCATTTAGTTCAATTTATTTTATTCAAGTCCAGGAGTAGACAAGGAAAGGCTAGTAAATAGATAAATAGAAAAGCCTACTCACTCTTTAATTGACATCCGCATCGTATGCGGACCAAGTCGTATTTTGTACACGGGTTTCTTATATAGCATAGGGGAATACTAAAAAACGAATTTGACAAAAGTCCATGAGGCACTCGGCTAATAAATGAAACATAACTAAAATGACTCAAAGTCTAGGATTGCCTCTTAGTTAATTATGATCCTTGACGTGGCTATTGACATAACAAAAAGAGATTTACAGGCAGGTATTTGTGCGGGTGCCTTATTAGAACTGTTACGTACTCGTAGTTACACAATATTCGCGGTGGCTGTACGTTGACGGCTTTTTTTGTAATGGTATAAGTATAAACTATATGTGTGGTTGTCATTATACAGTAACATTGGTTATCGGACACATTAATTTTACACATAATGTAGTAGTTTCGTAATAGCCCGTGTTAAAGACATGAAGTTCTTTGTTGAAAAATAACCGCAGACTATTAATTGATAGGTTTTGACATGAAAGTAAAAATTATAACAATTTATAAACATATTTTTAATTTTCTTGCTTTTTCATGTTGGCTAACGTGCATAGTCAAGTGTGTTAAAACATATCATGGTCATTTCAAGCAAGACTGCAGAAGTACCATAGTAAGACAGGTAAAGATGTTAAGACGAGATTAAATTAAATATTACAGATTCCAGCGACCTCTAACAAACGAGACCGATTGCCATTATTACATCGATTGGGGCTGAACAATGGAAGGCTTCCGTTAAATCCTTCTAATATTGACGGTGTCGTTACCACACCGAACAAAGGTATCTTTACTAGAACTTTACTATCAATCCAATCCGTAAAATGTTCACAACAGAACAGCCAATTCATTAACGAGATTGGTGGTTGGTTCTAAAAGGACACACTAAGCAGACACACAAAGTATTAGAGGTAAGCTCTGCACTACGCTAATTGCAATTTGCGGCTGTCTTCCAAACCAAGATATACTCCAACTCCGCATGCTCAGACATTAAGGACTTGTTTTAGTACCATTATATAATTTGTGAGCAATTATTGCCTCGTTCAAACTTTAATTATACATACACAATATAGTATATTACACATATTATATTGTGGAAAATTAATGAAGCTCACACATTGATATTGTGGTGGATTAAGCATTTATGCATCGAAGCAAGCGGGGGGAGGGGGTTACTTATGAGAGGCCATCCGAGCCCATGAATTGGATAGATAGATAGAAAGATAGATAGATTAATTTCCATAAAAAATTTACTATGAGTGAAACAGTTAATATGCATAATATAGAAAATAAGAATAGGTCTAAATCAGGCTCACCATTAAAAATTGAGAGGATTTTATTTATTTGCCAATACAGTATTTTATTTGCAACACTCATAGTAGTCAGATGAAATTAATTCAATTAAATAAAAGCTAATTGCAAGTTGTGGCTCCCTTTGCTACAAGAAAATTGTAACAACCCTGTTTGGTAAGTGTAATGAAAATCTTTGAAGCGTTTTTTATGTTTCCAGTTCACTTGAATGTAGTCTTACTACTTACGGAAATAATAATAATTAATATTACATTAAAAACGTACAGGTATTAGGTAATGTGTGTAGTTTTAGCGGGGGTTTTAATCTGCGCTGCTACTTTGTATAACTACCAAAATGCCGGTCCCTTGTTGAAGCTGCGTTAATACATATAACTTGTTATTAACGAGTTTTGGTAGTGTTATATTTTAATTGGCAATATTTTTCAGTGTTAAATACACTCTACGGTAACCACACTATCCATCTGTGTCGAAAGAACACGTAATTCAATTGTGTATCTCGGTTTCATGAGATCGAAATATTCGAATTTCGCCTTATTCCGTTTCAATTGAGTTATTAAGACATAACTGCATAATATGGTTTGAGTTCAAAGTAAAGTAAGTTTTTAATTAACTTAATAATTAAGTTTTATTATAAAAAATCATATAGTACCAGTTTAACAATAACTTTGTTTATAACTCTTCAAAATTCCTAGTATAAAATGTTCACAGATAATTTAATTTAAATATGCAAAAGCTACATCTTCTCAGCGGAAATGTATAAGATCTTCGCGCGGAACTTCGTAAGTAAAGAAGACGAACTAAGAAAATGCTATTTCCCCTTAATATCCTCAACGTTGAGACGTCATGGTCGAGACGGAATGGAAATTGTTCCAAGTTAACTATTTGTTTTGAGTTAAATTAACTAGTTCCTGAGAAGAACAGGATATTGTTAATACTACCTGGAAGACATCGTTCGGTCAGTTTATTCGTATCGAACACTCAATATCTTGGTGTTGGTACGTCAGTGTGTTCGTTTAGATGTTACTAAAAGCAATGATTTTATTTTACGTCTTATAATCGTTGCTTTTAGTAAGTTCTTCTTTACGAAGAATAAGTTATAACTTTAGACTAGTGATTCGCGATCGTTTCTCTATAAGAAATTGATCGTGTAATGTTAATATCTACCAAGCTACTTATATAGCAATAAGACAAGAATTCTGCCGCTGTGCCATGAAGGCTGTCAATCCCTACCACGTCTATTACGTGGCGCCTTCTAACAAATTGTGTTAAGCCAGATATTAATCAATAAGCGACGGGCACCTCAAACAATAAATCTCATGTATTTGGCATCAGAAATGAAATTAGAAGACTAATCTAACACGGCGCTCTAACGCATTATTACGGTAAGAACCGTCGAAGCAATACGTCATCGCTACTCTATAATCTAACAATTATCAATTGCTGAAGGAATAACAATCCATCTTGTTTGGTTATTTTACTTACAGGGGTTAGTTAACACGAACGGTAATGTGGAAACCGCAGTATTAAATAAAAAACCCTGTAAACCCTCAAGGCTACAAAAAACATTACAGTTACATATTAAGTGATAAGTTCATATTTATTATAGTATGATATTATTATACTCGTTTTATAATTAAAATCATATGAAAGTTATCTGCAAATCTTTACGTGGGTCTCAATGCTATTTTACAACTTAAACTTTTTCACACAGTCGGCCAAGGGGGTTGTCTAGACAGATCAATCCGGCGGAGAATGCAAAGGTTTGTGTGCAGGGAAGAGCGTTGTACGGGTTGGGGAATTTTACAGTCTACTTCATTATACAATTATACATGTTAACCACATTGTACACAATCATTTAGCTATGATATCATTTTATATCATATAATAATCCTGTTATTCTGCTGCCATATGAATAAGTCTTTTATACCAAAAGGGCATTACCAACGCTTTGCCGGCCAATCTATAAACGAGGGACTGTGTTTACTGACTTTTCGACACTGCAATCAAAATATAAAATATTTTATATATAATAAAATTTATTATATACATAATAAAATAAAAACACGGGTTGCAGTTGTCTTGCCCCAGGCAACCCACGTTAAGCGGTGTCGTTACCGAGACTACATTATTCAGTACTAAGTTATTTATTCGCATCACAAGTTCTTCTCACAAGTTCATCACAAGTTCTGAAATTATTAAATTTGTAAATGACTCTCTCTCTATAATCTCTGCTATGTTACGTGTAGGTAATCTTGATTTAAACGTTTTGCGGACGTAAGAGGTTTGGTTATGGGTTGTTCAGAGTATGAACGGTCCCTGCGGGAACATAAAGTATGTCTAATTATTGTTAACATCTTGAGAACGACCATGTTTTACGACACATTATATGCAACTTAGATATTAATGTTAGTTTCGAAACAACCTTTGTAGTAATGTGTAATTTTTTTAACTTTCAAGCGGTTTACAGGATGTTTAGTTAAAGTTTGATAATATGACTCTGTTTTAAGCTTTATTTTGTTGCTTATCAGATACGTAAATAAGGATGGTTGTTTTTGTGATATTACGACTTAAAAAATAGAAACCGCACTGGAAACTATTGTCACTCATTTTTATCAGGCGTTTTGTTTTTCACGTTCATCACATACCTACCTATAACTAAACTTCTCCGGTGAATGTGTCGATAAAACCCGTATGGATTAACTATTACATATATACAGTAGTTTTTGAGATTATCATATAGATACACGACATAAGCATGCTTATTTTATACTCCACCTTAAAGATTCGAAAATAATGAAGATCAAATTTAATGCTTCTGTTTAACATGTACTTCCAAAATTGAAAAAAAAAGAGTTACAAATCAAATTTAGGTTCAATTACATAAGGTATTAAAATAAATGTAATTGTGTATATAAAATGTTTCTCATTACAAATAAACACCGATAAACGTCGAAGGATTATGCTAGTAGCCACTAAAAAATAAAATGTTCGATAATTTATTTAAATCTTCAGTAATCGTAAAGTTTCCCCTTCGAACAGTTGTCGTTTTATAGGCACGAGCGTACGATCTAATTAAATATCCAGTGATTTTCTATTAAGGTCCGGTTTAAAGAAAATCTAAGCGGCGATTGTTCTCATCCGGCTTAACTTAATTGGATCGTCTAAGGCATACACTTTGTGTGACTCATTACTGAAATGGTATTGCTATAAAATGGACCGCTGATTGAATTTATAACATACTAGTAATACCCCATTTGCTTTAAAAATTACTTCTAATGTTTAGAAAAAGAAAATATATATTTTTTATGTTTTTTATAAATCTTGTTTTCTCAATTATATTGTTTTAGGGATTGACGAGCCACGTGATGGCAAGTTGTTACCGTCGCCCATGGACATCAGCGAATACCAAAGGTATCAGTGATGCATTGTCGGCCAGGAATTGAGAAGAAAGTAACAAAGAAACATATCTGTTGTGATAGCTCCATAAAGCAATCTAAAGCTTGTAGCCTACCCTCATAATACAATGTCCATTTTACATTTTATATCCTATATAGCACGGGAATAATTCATTGATTGAAATGAATTGGTTCCAATGAAACGTATATTAAATTTTCCCATATGTTAACTTTCTTTTCTTCTCTAAACTTAGAGAACTAGTGAAGAACGGTTACTACAAACAAACTAACATTATCTATAACTAAAACTATATAACTATATAACTAAAACTGTCACCCGACGTGGTATACATAAGTTTTTAACCTTAACAATTTGCTTATATCAAGCTAAAAGTAAACTATCCACCGTACTCTAATTTATGTATAATACGTAAGAATATTCTTCACGCCGAAAAGTTTAAATACCTTGAATAATATTAAAACTTTTCGACATTACACCTTCTACTTACTAAACTCATTTCACGATACAAGAGGTTTAAGCCTGCGATGTTTGTTCCTTCTTTTCATTGCGAGCAACGTAAACTTTTTAAGTTGTTCGTGCCGTGAAAGTGTATAATTGTGTAACCCGTATAAGTGTAATTGACATTAATGTAACATAATTTGTAGCAGCGTGTGGCCTGAACGTTATTTTCCTACATGAAGACTGTATGTTTGAAGTCATTATTTAACTGTTATTTTTAAAAAGTTAGCAACGTGCGGAGTTAGGTTCGTTTAAACCGAGGCGGGCTGGAATAACATTGACATTATTAAGTAGGGTTTGATTACATAAAGAGGTAATGATAACATGATCAGTATGATCTGATGGCACAAGAATAGGATGACGTGAGTAAGTCAATAGAATAACATAGAAGTAATATCATTAGTATATACAAGCACAAGTTATGTGAATATAATTATCACTTATTTTGGTGATAAAAACATTGTGAAAAATACGTGAGATTCCACCATGATCTTCTGTATCGTATTTGGCTAGCGTGATGGATTATTATACCTTACAGAGGAGATCCAGTCCTAGCAGCGGCAAAGTGTTAGGTTATGTAGATAAAATAATACTTTTGTATACATTATCATAACACTTTATTACCTCTACGACTTACAAAGTGAATTCTCAATCTAGTGACTTTTAATCGTTTGGTTAATGCTGTTCTCTGTGTCATTCGAGGAAAATCAACAAAAGTCAATAGTAAATTTTTTTTTTTATGTTAATAGCCGCCTGACGAGCAGACGAGCCACCTGATGGTATGTGGTCACCGTCGCCCACGGACATGAGTAAGACCAAAAGTATCGCTGATGCGTTGTCGGCCAGTAAATGAGAAGGAAAGAAAAAAAGTATATTTTTAGTTAAAGTTTCGAACCGCGTGTATTAATTTAATTTTGTTTCACTAATATAACAATATAAATATATTATGCCCCGTTCAGCTCCTCTTTTAGTTTTGTCGGCATTATTTATTATCACATGCAACAATTTTGATTTTTGAAAGTGGTAGTGCGTTGTTGATAATCATGCTCGACAGAGTTGTGTTACACTATGTCTTCTATAACGCCTCTGGCATACAATCGGTTGCCTGACACAACGACAAAGTATAATCGGCAAATGATAATATGATAATTATTTTACAGTATCTCTCATTAAACTGCTCACAATATAGGTAACATGTTAATGAACGTTGCTGCAGTTGGAAATAATAACGCTTTTATAAAATAAGTAGCGGTACCTCGTTCCAACATAGAGTACCGCGCTGTTATAAAGATACCGGCGGTAATTATAGCAACATATTTGTTGCGGGACGTTGACCGCTACGGCGCCGGCGTGGCACGGAAAGTGTTGTGTTCAAAAGCAACGTCGCTCTGGTCACCGTGATTTCCTTAGTAAACTACTCACGTATAACCGAGCCCGCCACCTGCAAGGCAGTTAACCTGTGGTCTAATCAGAAGCGAATGCGACAGTTATATACATGTCGGCACAGGCCAAAAGAACTTTGTGTGAGTCTATGGTAATTGAAGTAAAAAAAAGAAGTATAATGTTGACTTAAGTAAGGTGACGTTGACAATAAGTTTGACGAAAAGATGATTTTGAAAGATATATTGATAGAAATCATTAGTTTTGTCTCATTCTTTGGGACCAGCATTGGCTCCAACCTAGTTGGCATTATTTATTGCAATCGGCCGCAGCTCTCTAATACAACTGTAATTAACGTAGGTTCCACGTCGGTCAGCCAAATTAACGTATACAAATACTTAAGCAAACAACAGACCATTGTATTGCTACCTTCAAAATTATTACAACCACAGATTTGTTCCACTGCTGGTTTTAGGTGTCCCCTCACAATGAAAGAATGTAAGGCCATAGTAACGTGGCGTACGTTGTACGGCCATTGACAAACCTTTGAGAAAGTTATGGAGTGCTCTCAGTTTCTTTCAACGTAGCAAGCGATAATTTCCATATGCAGATAATTTGAAAAATTAGAGATATTGTCAAGGTTTGAACTCGAGTGGGAATGTGCGTGAGAACGACATTATAACCATTACGCTATCACTGCTTATGTACAATACTATAGGTAATTTTGAATTTTATCCGTATCTTGTATCTTGCACCACACAAAATTGCCGTTCAAGTAACTATTTGTGTTTACTACAGTGTACAAGCTGCACAGGAATGGTATACCTATTACAATATTTTACCTCCGAATAAAGAATAAAATTTTTGTTACTTGCATGTGGTTGTGAACTCCATGAACGATTTTAACCGAACTCCACGCTCATCGATTCTAATAGTAGTTTTACGAACGTGCGATACGTATATGACGAAGCTGGGGAACTTTTTTACCATTACAGGTCGCATTTAAAGTAGGCAAATAGAAAAAAGGTCGCATGACTAGGTTTAGGTCTATAAATGCGACTGTGGTGATACTATTGATGGTGGTGTGTGGTGATGTGGTGATACTATAACAATAATAATAATTGAAAACCCAATAGAAGTTTTATTTAGCATTTGTTTGTTGTTAGATGGATACTCGACAGCATCTTTGCAAATATTTATTAGTTTACGAGACGTTACAATATTTACAGATGGCAAGTCAAAAGCGTCTTTTTAATATAATTATAATAAGAAGTAGTTTTATTAAATTCTATGTTTTTAATTTTCTTTCAGTAGCGCAATAATAGTAGTAGTAATGGTGGTAGTAGTGAATGGGTTGCAGGATCTCTTGTATTCCGTTTTTGTGGTTGCTTTTCCGACAAGTACCTAAAATTAATCCAATTGAAAGGAAATAATAATGCTTCAACGTTTAATTTAATTTCACTCGTGAGTAAATAAAATTTTGTTATCCTATGATTGCTGAAATCTAATAAACCGGAATAATTTTATTTCATTTCACCTTTAGGACCTTTTCAGCGTACAATCTTTCGAGTGAAAATATTTATGTTTCGGTGATTGTTAGCATTGGGCTCATTTTCAACATTTGCGATTTTTCGTTTATTTCGGTGGAATTTTTTATTTTAAATCTTAATTTTTTTTACCTTCAAAATATGCTTTATCCTATTTTATGAAATGGTTAGTGGGCACTAAATATCATGAACAGTCATTGAAAAATATGAGACTAAATGCCACCGAAATGAAATGCACCCACCGAAGTCAAACTGTATATATTTTTTGTAAATAAATAACTATAAAACATGTTTTACTATTTAATACATGATTTTTCAAAGAAATAATTAGGGAAAGTGTATAGTAATTAGTGGAAAATAAATGAAAAGTTAAATATATATGTATATATATTTATCAATACGGGAACTGTTTCAAAACTTACAACCTCCAATAGAGGTGATCTGGTGCGGGAAGACAAACAATTTTTCTAACTCATGTATTTTAATATTGCAGTTAGCAGCAATCTACTAAAGGAAAACAAATTTAAATCCCTATTGTTAAACATAATTAGTGTGAAACACAAATAACTAAAACAGAATAAGCAAAAGTACCTACTTGATAGCCAGTAGGCTAAAACTATGATTAGGACAAATTGACAATCTCCATTTTTCTTCGTAAAAGAATCGAGATTATGATCATAAGAAAATTAATATTTATATTTTTATTCTTTCTTTTCTTCGTCTTTCTTATGTTTTCCCTTTATTGTCTCTCTTCTTCTGGGATTTGGCATTCTGAAATCAAATTTCAAAATTAA
>PDGT01000050.1:2575516-2586402 GCA_003671415.1 Megathymus violae | reverse complement strand
TATGTCGGAGATGGTCATTAGTATAGACGTGAAACGAAACTCAGCATGATATTCGAGTGATGGCAGCACCGCCGCGATGACGTGATACTCGGCTAACATCGTGCTACAATAGAGCCTAGCTAGTGGAGTGACGCCGGATGGAGCCACAGTTTACATTCTGCGGTCGAAGAGATCGGTACCTCTGCACTGGGAACTGTTACTTGTTTCGTTTGTCCGGCGTGAAGTGTTTGTTAACAATTAATTAAAAGTGTTAAACGATTATACGCCCACGCTATGTTCGACAATGCTGCCAAAACTACTGGCATTTGCCGATATATGTATAGCCTTTATTTGAAACATACTTTACAGAAATGTCTCGGCTATGTGACTAATCTAAAAACACAAGAAGTTTTCTCGTTTTTAAATACGGAGACAAAAATTTCTAAAATTTTCAAATTATATAATTTCAATGTGCATGTCATTCAGTATGTCACTCGATATTCTTTTATTTTCCAATTAACCATTCGGAAATTTGCAGTAACATACCGTCACGCAAGTGATCCTATAATGATTTTGCTTTATCATTTCCTCCATGGACCCTTAATATTACGTGGAAAACAAATTAAAGCACATAAATTTTACACAAAAATACGTGCGCAAATTCGACATTACCCCAACATCAGGGAACATACTATATATAAACAGTATCGGTAACGTAATTCAGCGATTGATTAATTGAAC
Organism: Megathymus violae; assembly: GCA_003671415.1. NCBI lineage: Eukaryota > Metazoa > Arthropoda > Insecta > Lepidoptera > Hesperiidae > Megathymus > Megathymus violae. The sequence continues at coordinate 2,585,682 of PDGT01000050.1, read as the reverse complement.
GGCGTATTTGTGTTTTTACGTTTCGACGTACCGAAATAATTTTCAGATCAAGAGCGTTCGAATGAATCGCGGTGTAAAATTTAAACAGCTGACAAATTGGAAATTTTCAGGCGCTTCTTTGTAAGTGTTCCGAATTCAATTAGACCAGAGGCACTCAACTTTAGCGGTCGTTCGACTCCGTTTGAAATCGTATAGCGTACTATTTTTATGATCGATGAAGGTCTGGTATCAGCAATTTTCTACCCAGGATTCGCCAGCCATTTGACGTATATAGAAGAAGCTAATAAAAATTGTATAGCTTCTAAAGTAGTTAATACTCTATTTCATTACGTAGTTAAATTACATAACAGTTATAATCAAAAGCTAGTTAAATCGATTCAATGATCAAGTAAATTATTAACCTAAAGAACACGACGGGGCACCGTAGGAACTACTTTGCAGGAGCGATCAGTGTTAATTAAGTGTGACTATCGGAATTAGAGATTAAACACCAACAAAACATGATTGTTACTGGAAAACATTGCTTTCATGTAATTAAAATTCCGATTTATGACACGTCAAAATCAAATTATTATGTTGAGTAACGCTGTTAAATGAAATCAGCGTATGCAAACAAGACACAGTAAATCAATCGTGTTAATACCTCTTCCCTGCGAACTGACTATAACACTTCGTATTCGTCTCATTAATACGTTCAATAACAGTAAGTTATTTATTAAAAATAAAGGAAATTTAAAATTAATGAACAAGCATTTCGCATACGAAATGCACTTTTACACAAAAAGTGCAACAAAATTATTTACATGCAAACTAGTGACCAATGATGATATTGCAAATAACATAGGAAGTCTGGATATACATATTTATACAAATATATTTATGTTTATCTGGACAAATAAATCCAATAGGTGACCAAAAGTTTGTATTGTGAGACGAACGAGGATGATTTGTTTGTTATTGAATACCGTCAAGTTTTATGGTATCATCATCGTCTTCATTATTATGATTATTGTAATGATACCAATGTTATGTGATTTATCAATGGTAACCACCGTCGGTTAACATCACGACCATTACAACAGACAATCTTCTTCAGGGCAGAGTGAGCAAGGTTGGTGGATACTCCTGTATCCAAACGAATCGCAGGGCAAAGACGTTAGCTTGATACTTTGTATAGATGGTGATAAATTTGTTTATTTAATTCAATATTAATGAAATAAGTTTTATATTCAATTCTTTAACTGCGGGGTACACGTATATTTTTCCCTTTGTGATTGAGGACGCATCGAGCGCTGTGATGGAAAGAATGTTTGTCAAAACAGTTAGCTCTTGTAATGCGAAAATTATTTTCATAACGTCTTAATGATGAATAATTGAATTCACAAACACATCTTCGGACAATTTCGGACAATTCCCAGTATGTATACCAACTATAGACATCTATAATATTAAGTTAGTCAAGACGCGATAAAATAAAGTTATGGAAAAGAGAAAAGTTAATCTGTAACGCGGTACATTACTCACTGTCAGTTTGACAGGAGTCACTTCAATTGACGGCTCAAATTGGAATAACTATAATTATCATTTGCTGACTGAACGGTGAAATTTTGACGCAATTACCGATGTCAAATATTTTTGGATTCGGATTGGCTTATACATATTTATAAAAGTATTGCTAGGAATTTATTGAATATTTGTATTATTTTGTAATTGAATATTGAAATAACCGTTCCTTGTTATGTTTCCATAAAATAATTATTATTTTAAGCTTTTACAATGAATACAAAAGCATTGAACTGTGAAATTTCTTTGCGAACTTTATTCAAATTATTCGTGGATGTACCTATATTCTCGGTATCTCGAGACAGCGTTGAGGTCTATTGATCTATTTCGTATAGAAACTAAATGCATTTTTCATGTTGCGATTCTAACTTTTGCAGACTCTTTGCTCTGTCTGCCTCGGCAAAGGCACCCTGCCTAAGATTGTATATTTACAGAACATGTAAGTAAAATTATTTTGAATTGAATAATGTTCGTAAAGTTACCTCGCCAAAGCTAAGAATATAAAGCTAATAATAAAAAGTAAATAAGAGGGCCATCAAAACGATTTGCATTTTCTAGTTTCACAGACAAGGGATTTGGAAATTATCAGTTAGTGCTTTTTCCACAAATATCTTTTAAAGTATGATTTATACAATGAATAAATATGTATCTCTTACAACGAGCCCTTTAATTTCCGTATCACACAATGTATTTGGTATAAAATTTATTTAAATTAAAAGGTCCAAGTCATTATAATATATGTATATCTCTAGCTATTACCAGCAAATACGTCCGCGTAGATTAAGAGCATATTGATTGGATTAATGACTTTCTTAAGGCAATTTTTTTCCGGTTTGTAGATTTTGAGTGATAAACGGACAGGTAGTAAGAGATTATATTAGTTTTGCTTTGAATCTATGAAGTCTTGTAAGAGTAATAAATAAAGTTCATCATATTTGAAGCTAACAATAACAGAATTTCAGCTTGTGATACGATACATGTAATAGTTGAATAATCAAAGTGATCATTTGCGGTTAAATGTTTTGTTTAGTTACAAGTTACAGTTACAGTACAAGTTACAATACCGGTTAAAATGGATCGATTTCAATTTGAAAGTCATGTCTGGCAAAGTATTTTAATAACAAAATAGGACGTCCCCTACGGCGCAGTAACATTAAAAGTCGTACAACAAAGACGAGATATTTTTCATTTTAAGACCAGCGTAGCCTAGAGGCCTCGAACTGACTCATTTGTCATCTCACGAAGCAAAGTTATTTTATAGTCCATTCATTTTCAATTTTCAACGAAACGAAAACAAATAGCTTTTTATCGTAGCAATATCTCTTCATGTCATTATAGTACCTATGCGATGTACTTAATGGAATGATTTGCAGCGTAAATGCAAATTTGTCATGAGTCACTCTTATATTTTTAATTTGGATATGGGTGTTGATAAAAATTCTTTTTTAAATATGACTTTCAATACATCGAGTCAAAATTGAGAATGTGTTTAGAGTGAATTAAATTTAGTTCGTTGAATCTAAGTTTATTAGTCAATTTATCCGTCAAATGTAGTCACGATTAAGTGTAAATAAAATATTTACTTCACAATTAATGACAACATAAATTGAGTCAGAATTGATCATTTGTTTAGAGTAAAATAAATTTAGTTAATTTAATCTAAGTTAATTAGTTAAATCAACTGTCAAATATAGTCATGGTTAAGTGTAAATAAAATGTTTACTTCACAATATTCTAAGAAAATTACTCACGCCTTCTATTTGCCTTTTTTAAGTTTTCCTAATCCTAAATCATTTTCCGACAGCATTATTTAAAAGATGTCTCGGCAGTCACTTATCAACAAACACGGCGATGAAATCAGCTTTTAGAGAACACGATAACATGCCTGTATCTGATAGAAAGACCAGATTTCCATTCAAGGATTGGTTGAATGCAAACACTAGCATAAGTAAAATTGGATTGCAAATAACGAAACACGGAGCAAAAGAAAAATGCTTCTCTTTATCTCCCGTATGTAAGAAAAGTAATTTTTAATAGATGGGATAAATAATGAAAGGAAATAAAACATATAAAAATGAATAGTAACTTCGATATGACGTTGTTGACGTTATGTCGCGATATTTTATAATATTTAAAATACATGACCAATATCTCCCTAGCTATTCAATAGAATTTTACATTTACAAAAGTTTGATGACAAACAAGAAAAAATATTTAGAAATTACTATACACTTTAATTTTTGTATGACTTCAGAATAACAATGCAATCTGTGAAGGTTTTTATTTGTTTCTTGTTGTAACAAAATCAGGCTTTCAATGACATACAACAATCCACAGTGCATTGCATAAATTGTAAAAATTATCCTTGACCAACCCGCGATGTAGTCTTTTCAATTTATTGCTCTCGAGTATATATTGTTTCGGCCTTTTGTTAACTGAATCTTTGAGACACAGTAAAACATGTTTTACAAAGAATAAGGTTAAGTACAGGTTAAACCGAATTTACTCCGTGAAGCACGTAAAGAAACATTCGTATCAGTCCAATAAATAAGTCAGGTTAACGAAGAGATACGGGTATCAGTCCAATATACAAGCTAACCAATGGAGCAAAACATATCGTATAAGGGTAATAAAGGACAAGTAGGAAGTTTACTGAGATTTCGACGCAATGTAAAACCTTCACTTGAAAAACTTAAGGTTGACGTACAAAAAACCTGAAGTTTGTGAACTGTTTAACTAATTTAAATAATATAATTTAGGATATCCTGAATTTAAAGAAATTAAATTTATAATTGTACATCAACTTTGAGCAGGTAGGCAAAGTGCCATATCCAAATTGTCCATGTCCGTTATATTAGTGTAATGCAGTAAAAGTGCTATCGATAAAGATACACGAACAAAGTGATTTCCCCTTAACGGAGACAATTAGAAAAGTGTTAATGGACACGATATATATATATATATACATTTCATTATATATTACATATTCTTATATAAGATTCGTTTTGTAATTTAAGTTAAATAAAATTACTTATCAGTCTTGTAGGCTAGATCGTAATCATTATAGGGAACAGCAATGTGCACTAATTAGCATTGATAACTATACAAATTTATACTTCCGCGCTGGCACCGAACACAAAATTTTTATCAAAAAGTTCATTAGTAATTTTGAAATAAATATTGATGGTTTTCAAATTGTTATCAAATTGATAATATAATGTGTATACATTTTATTATGGCATAATTAACCTTAGTGGCAGTGGAGTGCAGCAGCAGCAGCAGCAGCTATTTGACGAAATTTAAATATTATGTATTTTATATTGAAATATCATTCGTATATCGCACCTTTAGAATGAAAGTGACTTAACTCAAAACTCCTGCAATTCCAGATTTTACTATAAATTTACTTAAAAAAGCCTACTCTAAAACCCCATGGTGAAAAAGAGCCCGAATTATGAGTGAGAAAGGGAAAAAGGAAAAACCTCATACATCAGTCTCTTTAAATTTAACTCAAGACCATACATTTTTGAAAACTTTCTTCATCATTTCCCACAAATTGCAATTTTTGAGTTAAGTCCCTTTCATTGTAAGGCTGCGATATTATATTTGATTTTGGGGATAACGTTGAGGTATAAATTAGATGATTAAAAACTAAAAAAACTTCACTAATAACACTTTAAACTATTGTAGGAATCGAAATTTACTCCTAAATACGTTAATAGTGCTGAACCCTATTTCTCGCGAATTAGGATCAGACTAAGTCGGTGCTATTTTTTCATCTTTGTATCCAAACAAACAGAGACATCGTTCTTGTTATTTGATTGTGTTATGCCTTTTCCTCTTATGTATAATTTTTATTATCTTATACAGTAAAAAATGCAACGAAGTTCATTCGCATCAGCGTGTCGACGTGGCAACTTTACGCCGAATCTTCACTATCTAATCTTACATGGCACGCAGTCACGTTCCACTTTCATATACATTTCGGAGCGAAATCGTGTCGAAAATATCCAGACACCCTCTCCCTTATATCAACAATCGGGGGAAGAAAATTGTTTTTATGGATTCGATATGCTTCAATTTCAATTGGTGTCGGATCTGTTCCCGTATTCGGCGCGAACGGAATCAATTTGCGTCTGAACGGGGAGGAGTGCTAGAGAGCCTTCGCTCCGTGAATTTCCTGATTCCACTTCATTTGTAGTAAGGTCGCCAAGAATTTATAGATCTATACTTATATTTTTAATGATCAGTGATAGTTCAGCGTGATAGTGTTAATGCGTAAAGATATAGATATAAAAGTTAATTTGATAATCTCATTTGTCATTAGTGCTTGTGAAATCCTGCCGTTGCTATGATCCATGTAATTGTTTCGAAATATTGGTAGGTATAAAAATTCGCGAGTTAATTACAGTTCAAATGTATTAAGTCTGAGATTATAAATGACTTTGAACTTTTGTTTTTTTTTTAAACTATTCTTTTATGTTCTATCTGCTTTAAGGTTCTGTAGGATGTGCAATAACTCGCGTGTCTGTAGAGCAAAACATTCATGGCATAAGCCCATTATACTAGATGACTCACTTTATGTATTATATATATAATCATATCAACCTTTAATTTTGTTGGATCGAATCGGATGTTCGGAATAATTAAAGAAATTGACTGAATTGACTAAATAACAGAAATTGACTCATAACAAATATTATGAAGAAATATTAAAATTAAAATTATACTATGATTTTATCTTCATCGAACCCAAAATCTTTTTTTCAAAAATGTACACCAGAATTTGAGGATCAAAGTTACTCGTATCAGCCCTTTCACCAATTTTTCAGTACAGTAAATATCTTGAACATACGAGTGCACAATACAAAATGTAACGAGCTCGAAACTGAAGATTATCCCTTCCCGGTACGAAAATAATTAGAGGCGTCGTAATTCCAGTCGGAGCAGAGTCGGAAGACGAAGTTGGCACTAATTTCGCAAATAAATGGACAATTTGCCGGGAAACTTGTCGCGAGTTACGCCGGGGCAAACCCACGGGCAATGGTCTCGACTTGCGTACATAATATTTCAGTTTTTTGTCAGTACCTTATTTTTCTGTGTATGTATGGGTAATTTAGGAAATAATCATAAATTAATACTAGTATGCACTCCGTTCTTAATTCTTGTTTTGTAGCAATTTGTGTTCTGTGTTGTTGTTTTTGTTTAAATTTTGGCATGTTGTCTTATTTTTTCATGAACTTCTTATTATTTTATAATAACTTTTATTTTATATTTGTAGGAATGGAGAAACTGACAGGTAATTTAGCAACAGTGATATAGTTTAATTTATCTTGATAACTTTACTTTTTACCATTTTATTACATTCGACTCACATCTCACACCTTGGCAGACTACAGCAAACAGAATTTATCCATTCATTCTGTATTACATTACTCATATCATTCCGGTTATTCTTTACAACTGTCGTCAAGCTTCTATGCATGCATCAAGCTTCTATGTACTCACCGGTCGCCCTTTATTTTCATTAATTTTTCTCAGATAATTGTACACACAACAATAATTAACTAAGGTACTTACTAAGGCTTTAATTTTATAATTCAAAATTGAAATCAATAAAAAAATGAAAGATCCCGGATCCCCATCACAGCGTCACCTTCTATCGGGTCCAATTGTGACTGTAAACCGTGAATACCCACTGGAACACTCAAATTTTTTATCAAAATCTGTTCAACTGTTTGTAGAGAGTTCAGTAACAGATGTATAACATAGTATCAAAATAGGCTTTCAACTACTTACAAAACTTATATTATGCTTTTACTGATTGAAAATACTACAAACGAAATAATAGTACTTCTACTACTAGCCGAACCAGTTTTCTAGTTTGTTTTTATGCATACTATTTAACTTTGCAGACATTAAAATTGAAGATAATATAACTTTTGTATATATGTGTATGTCAGAGAATGGAGTCTAGAGTAGACTAACCAAACGTAAGCATGTCCGAGTATCCGTACATAATGGAGTCACGCTTGGATACGCCATGGGAGCGGGCGGCATGTTGACAAGGATGCGCGCTTCAAGCGAACGTGTTTGTCCGTTGCAGTGAGAGATCTAATGAAAATAACATTAATCACGCGAGGCTCGGATTACCGGTTATGTCGGATCTTAATGATAATACATACCTTCCGGGTCCTATTGCGAAACGTTTGGCGGTTTATATATATGAAATTTAAACCCCGACTATTTCTATTCATAAGAATACGAAATTGCTAATTTCGGATGTCATCGATTACAATAGTGCGTGAGAGAGGGACAGATAGACAGACAAACATATGAAATAAGGGTTCTTTTTTTTCATTGCTTGAACAAACCCCTGAAAATGGCGGACGCGCTCTGAAGTTTTGCTTTTTTATACCCTGAGGTAAGATATTTTTTTCATTAGCAGGGTACTCGTAGTAGTCAAACGGCTCACAGTCTTGACTGGCGCGAAGAGGCGGTCGGCGGCAAATTAATTCATGCTACAGTTTCTCGAACGTTTGTATTTTATTTTTCTATAGACTTTTCCAATATCTTGTTGCAGGTTTTTACGACAAGATATATTTTTTGTTTTCGCGTACACAATAATAGCATAAAAAATCTGTCTGAATATCGTCTGGAACAAAACTATCAAACTAATTAATTGGTTTTGGCTTGGAACAATAATATTGTATTTTTAGTTTGTGGTTTGAAGTGTTGACAGTGAATATCTACTAATGGGGTACTCTGTTGCACACTTCGGAAATAATGTATTTTTTTAACATGATAAGCAGGCAACCGAGCTGACAGGCTGCCTGATGGTAAGCGACCACTGTCGCTCATACACATGAACAACACCAGGAACGTTACTAATGCTTTCCCAACCTGGAAGGAAGCGATAAACCCACTTCTTGAATATCCTCATATCGTAACACCATGGGAATACCGCTGGGGGTAGTTCATTACTCCGTTTACACTTACCTGGTAGAAAGTGCCGTGTAAACCTTACAGCAGGGAAATGCTACGATTGAAGTTGGTGTTTGTGGAATTTGGCATTGTGGCATGTTGAACAGTGATGGAAACTAGCCGCCAGTATTAAATTAAACAGTTGTTCAGAGCATTTCCCAGTATACAAGCAGTAGAATACACATAAAAAGCTCACGTTCTTTCGCAGTCAAGAGATTCTTAGACATCCACCAGATGTCGACCAGACGAATTGCTCGTCTTAAATATTTACTGTATTGTGAATAATTACTACTTGATTTACTTTTTGCCACTACATTTATCAGGCATATATTTTTTTGTTTTATTCTTGTACTTCGAAATTAAATTTCTACAGTGCTAATCATACGAAAATTTGCTCAGTAATTTTTGAAATTTTCGTTTTTTGACAGATTATGTTATGTTATACTCAGTGAAAATTTTTATAGAATGCTGTCGGAGCCGCAATGAAAATAACATAGGCCAAGCGCATTACGATGTCCAGCGATTTACGAGACCAGTCCAGTGGACAACTAGTGGAACGTTTCGTCGTTCTGTCCTAGGATTGGTCTACTGTAAGACATAGCCGACAACAACTAATCGGTGACCTTTGGAACCCGTCGGCCCACGCACGGATCCTCAATCAAACATTCGTAACATGTATTTCTTCTGTTATTTTGTTTCTTTTGTACAATCTTTTGTGGTAAGTTATACAAATTACTCATCGAGAAACCGCATTTTTGTCTGGAGGAAGTCTCCAGTATGGTCATTCGAGCAATAGACATCCTTTACACCCGCGGCCACATAAACCATAAAATAAATGTATCAAGTGAATTTTTTTGACATCGGGGATTAAAAACGATACCAGGTCTCTGTGGGCTAGATTCTGGTTCGGACTGCCGAGTGAGAGGTACCCTACCGAAGGAGGGTTCGTTGTACTTGGATTTATGTGACATGTTATTATTAAATGTGTGTTCTCGGGACTTGGATGTTTGTGTGAGTCCCATTTGTGTCTTGGACATCCATGTCACCCGCAATACAGGAAATTTAGTGCAAAGTGTATCAGTAAGTGGGAGGGTGTAAAAATTATATTATATAATTATGTTTGGCACACGTTAAGTCTGGAATATAATGTAGTATCCTTATTGTACTTCAATAAGTTGAATTGTCTACAAGTAAAATAAGTTACTGTCATATTATATATAATATTCAGTCAGTATTAAAATGAATTGCGCATTACATACTTTTGTAATTTAAGCCGTCGTCGAAAATTGGAGTCGAGTTTGGTTCGTTACTGCAAAATGACTGAGATTGCTGTGATTGAATGTAACACAATACGCGTTTAAAGTGCCAGGAAATCTCTTACAGCCCCTTACAGCTTTAGACGAAAATCTCGTTCGTGACACCGTTTTACTCTCTAATTTGACCTTTTAATGTGAATTTCTACAAAATGACACGTCGACATCTAAAATATTCATTTAAATTTTTAATTTACTTGGATAGCAGTAACACGGAAGTGATTAGGACAGCGCTTTGAGTTCTTAATTATATTGTGTCCATTTTTTTTTTTTTTTTTTTTTTTTTTTTTTTTTTTTTTTTTTTTT
>PDGT01000050.1:2554146-2575194 GCA_003671415.1 Megathymus violae | reverse complement strand
GGTCCACCCTCCGTCCAGGATGAGCCCGAGATATTTCATTTGGGGGCTCATCCTGACTCTCCCCTCTCCGATCTGAAGGGCAGCCCCCGGTGGAGGTCCCTTACGGCCGGTCCCGCAGAAGAGCAGGGCTTCGGTCTTGTCAATCCTGACACGAAGCCCTAAACTCTCTATGCGGCTGATCACGAGGTCGAGTCCGACCTCGGCCAGCCGCGCCGCCTCCTTGTAGTTTCGTCCCCGGGAAATTATATTGTGTCCATGCTTGGTATAGGTGCGACCCAACACATTCAATTTGTTGGTAATATTTCAAAATGACTTATTGATTGAATTTCTTAGATATTGTTCAATCATATTAATTCAATCAATCTTCAATGCAAAATGCCATTATTTTTGCCCTAAATCTTTATTACGGGCAGCAATTTTACATCTGCAAACGTTATCTTTCTCATTACCATATTGAAAACTCACCACTCGCACTGTAGGTTTCAGGTTATCTTTCTCAATGTGCAGATTAAACTGTGAAGTTTACCACGCTAAGTGTACCTTGGCGAAGACTATAGAGAAAACTTATGTATGTAAGTTTTCTCACAAAGACTTGTTCACCGAATGAACCTTAGACCATTCTCCAATAATCTTTGATCAACATTTTTAAAATGCTGAACATTTCGAAGTGTACTTTCCAGTTGCAATCAATCAAAGTGAATCGGTACTTACAAGATTTCGAACCTCATTTTATATGTTTTTTAAAACTCCTACGTCGCTCCAAATTCACGAGATCATTAATAAGGATGAAGGTTCCACGGCGACAAGGTACGACAGAAACTAAGTATGGACTTCGTACTTGAAAAACGATAAAATATACGTTAGATGCATTTGGTTTGTTTTAGAGCTATCCTCGTGGTCATCATCTCTATATGTATATAAGAAGTAATTTTATAACCTGAAAAAAACCTAGTCATATTCATTTGCTTAGAATTTAAGTTAAAAGTAGACCTGTGAAACGGTGTTCTGAAATATATTTAAATACAATTCATTTTCTTGTAATATAGGATTTTTCAAAAATTTATAAAATTACTGACAACTTGTACCTTTATAAGCATATATTTAAGAAGTTTTCTTTTCATTCTTCAACTAGATGTTACTCATGACAGAGTCCGCGTGGTGTCCTTTAAGTTTTACGACATTTTAATTAAATGCAACTCATTCGACTGTATTGGTGCGGCTTGGAATACACGTACTGACCTCAATCTCATGCTGCCAGAAGAGTTGTAAGAGGCGACAGACACCGGCCTGCTTAGTGCTAAGGTTTTGCGTAAGGATTATATTATCAATATTATTGTTAAGTCATTAATATTATAATTGGTATTATTATCTTTTCGTGAAGCCTGCCTATCCAGTTACTACCCTCCGGTTTGAGTCAGCCGCCCCAAACGACTCGTCAGGTTCCAGTTAGGGGCTTGAGAACCAGTGCTCACGTACTTACTTTTTTCTTTCTTCTTCTTTCTTGGCTGACAACGCATTAGTTATGCCTTTGACGTCAGTAATGTCCATGGGCTACGGCGACCATTTACCATGAGGTGGGTCGTCTGCTTGTATGTCAGCTATATTTATGGAAATTATTAGTGAATGGGTGAGTGAATCGACTATTCATTATAACCCAAACTTCCGCATCACATCCGTCGAAGTACTTTGTAAGGAATGCGTTCCTATTATTTTACAGGGCAGATTTCCGGCAAGCCTTACCATGAAAAACGGCGTGCAAAACATGTAATTCTCAAAATTGCCTTACTTTTTTAGAACCTTTTGAGAACGATTTTTTATTTTTTACACGTCCATCGCTACCGTGTGATTTTAACTGAGAACATTTTTCTTTACTTAAATATTGTTAGAAATGGTTGTAACATATGTTTAGTAGAATACACACCTAACACTACACCACCTAACCACCAAAGTGACAGTTAGTTATTGTTATGGTTTTATTGCTCCGTTGCTGTCGATATTCTGTAACAAGAATTAATATTTTAAAATTTCTAAAATATGAGCGAAAATGAACATATTCATATTGTTATTATTCACTCTCCTTTTAAACACTTCTACATCACAAGTAGCCGGGAACACCGACGGGGGCAAGCTACTTCAGTCCTTCGCAGTGTATTTGTTCGTACAGGCGGGAAGTTCACTACGTAAGGATGCACACCGTCATGGGGGTATTATTAAAAAATTCACACGCATTGTAATTTAACCTTTTCCCTATCAGGTGGATTTGGGCCCGCGTGCGTGTAACTTACATGACAAAAAAGTATAGGATAACATGCGCGACGCACGCATACGGGTCAGAATCGCAAACGAATACAATTTTTGTGATAAGAAAATGGCCCTCAATCAATAGTATCAGTGTGACAGTATTTATAAATCTTGCATAAAAATTATTAAACTGTAAATTTTTAATAATTCTAACACAATGTAATGAACACAATCACAGAAGGGCTTAATTTTAAATACATACCAGAAAATTAAATTTACCACAAAAGCTTAATAAGTACTCTAACGTACAATCGAAAATAAAAGTTTTATAAAAGTAACATTTTTAATTTTCTAGAAAGGGCTTCTAATCTATTCCAAAGGCCTTATATTAATTCCCTTTATCATTTTAAATTTCGCAACACATTTAATTAATAAGTTCGTTTCCAGCGAAATGAGTTGGATTTAAGAGGCTTACTTAATGTGAAATTTGAGTTCCAGAAAAACCCTTTTACTCTCCGGCGATTACTTAAATTGTATGATTTAGATAAAAATGCGACGTGATATTTTTCTTAAATACAATTTGATGGTAATTATAAATCATCACTGAACCAACTTATACATATTAAGGTCACAATAATGTTATCAATAAAATATATATATTTTGCTAATTGCAAAATACACAAGGACACACAATTCGCACCCTCTCTTTATAATATTAACGTAGATAATTAACGACTTGGTTTGGCTTTCGCACTTCGTGGTTAGCAAAAAAAATTCTAATATGTTTAATTGATAACATGTTTCTATGACCAGTGGATAACGTTGTGTGTCTGTTACTCTTTCATTCTGTCAACCGAAAACTATCAAATTCAGCCTTAAATTTTAATGCAAAATCTCCAACCATATTTTACGGTGAATATTCATTTTATTGTTTCATTCAAAACTCCTCCTAACGATTCATTAGCCAAATCGGTCGAGCCATTTTCAAGTGATGGACTTTCATACAGGTATGAAATGCAAGCGATTTTTATTTATATATAATTGGTTTTGATAATAATGATAAAATAACTTTCCAAACTTGATACGTGAGTTACTTATTGGAACTTTTAAGCAACGCGCTGAAGCACAGCTTATAAGTAATAAAATATCAATAACAATGACGCCTAGAAATAATAGTTTCGAAACCAGATCCGCGCAGGTTAACACTTACTTTGTACTTGCTATATATTATTTAAAAGATGTGCGAAGGAGTTATATCGCCGTTTCTTCCTCTTAATGTTAAAGCATCTTTTTGAAACGGTAGTAAAAGCAAAAAATGACGTGCATAATTGTATTTATAGAATGACTAAAGTTTAAATGATTTTGAATTAAAATTTGATAATCCAGTATCAGGGAATTCGAACGTTTTCACCGTTTGATACGTAGATTTCGTCACAGATGCTAGATGCTAGCTTGCATTCTGTCTGCTGTTTACGATTTGTTATTTAGTTGGCAACACTTCACACGTTGACACTTCTCGATCATAAAAGCGTAATTACAATGGGCACCAAATAGTTTGAGAGGTATATTTAATGTCAAATTTCCCAAGACCGAACAATTTAAAGTAATAGTTAAACTCTAGGCCCATATTACTAGACGAACTTTATATCGTTTTGATTATCGCTCCGTTTGAAGTCCATGTCAGCTTTGGCAGACATTTTTTTACTGGTTGGAGATGAGTGGCGTCTAGAAATTTTTTTGTTTTCATCACGGCAAGTAGAAATCATAAATTTAGGTTCGGAAGTGTCGGGTTCAGTGTAGGACTGACTTTGTGGAAAAGTTATTTTAGACGAGGTTATTGATTAAGTCTCGATATTCTGAGTCGACACGCCAGTTGCGTTGTTGGGTTTAATGTTAACGTAGAAACGTTAAATCCAATTTTTCATTAATCAAATATATGAAATTTTGTAGTCGATTTGTCGAATACATACTTTTTAAATTTTTATTCAGTGTAATTATATCGATTATCATCGAGTAAATTGCAAAATATACATTACAACGTTTACACGGTTCTAAATTTTTTTTTCAGGTTTAGTTTTTTCATGTAATTAGTTGACAACAAACAGACGAGCCACCTGATGGTAACTGGTCACCTACACCCATCGACTACAGCAACATAAAAGGCATCACCCAAGTGTTGTCGACCGAGAAGGAAATGGGATTTTATATACTTAAGTGCAGTTTTATACGTAAATTTTCAAGTGAAAAATAATTTTATATCTTCAATTTACAGTAAATAATGTCAAATTTATATTTTAATTCTAATATCAAATAGAAGTTTAAATCAAATTATTAATAATTGTTTTGCTCGATTGCAGTATTGAAGCGAGCTCAGTTTTAAATTTAATATTTCTGCAGTTGATTTTATGAATGTATAATTTTATGATATAAAGTCATATTATAATTTGAAAAGTATTTTTAATGCCGTCCGGATCAATCTGGTTTGAATACATTTTTGCAGAATACTGTAGATTGATTAACAGCCATCATTAGTAGCTGCACAATGAACCTGGTAAGTTATAATACGAAATAGTGTCTATTTCTACCTTAATATTGTCTTAATGCGTTTAGATGTCTCAGGTGAGGGTTTATTATGGTTTGATGAAGTGAGGGCGTGATCGAGCACTTGTCGGGGTCGTCTGAATCTTACCTTCGTGTCTTTGTTAGAATACAAGTAAATGAATCCAAGTTGCTTTTGAAAAACCACTTTCCGTACTGAGCTTCGTTGAGTAGTTCGAGATCGTTATGGAGGTCTACATTGCGTATATACCACGGACAACCCCAGGGAATACGCATGAAGCTATTTTGAGTAATCTGCATGTTCGCAGAATGTCTAGTAAGTTACAATGAATTATTCTTTCTGCTAAAATTCATCCAATAATGAGTCAATGGCGACAGATCGTGGCAAAAGTAAAATAAAATATAATATTAACAATGTTGTGTTTGTTACTTTTTTTTTAATTAGGTTAATGAAGCATTTCTTTCAGAGTAACTGAGAATCATTTAAAAAACTTTCGACTTTCATATAAACTTGGAACGAGTTTAATTAAACGAAATGATATGATATTTAAACTTTTCAAATTAAAAAAATTGTTGGAACATTTAGAAATTCTTACTATTAAGATTTGAAAACTAGATAAAAAGATAACTTACATTTTCTATTTTTTAATGTTTTCGATTCAATGTCGCGAAATTTTGAAATATTGTTCACGTTATAAATTAACCACTATCTTTATTATTTTTCTATTGTTAAATACAGTTACTAACTACTAAATGTAACGTACAGGAGCAACTTACTAAAGTACGCTCCAGGGTACAAACTCTGCTCTGTGGTGGATGGCTGATGGGGTGATTGTAATCAATGGTAAAGATTATTTCGGCGTACCAGTTTAACATTATTAACTTGAGGGTGACCAACTTAAAACTAATTAAATTTAAACTTTACAACATGCGACGAAAACGTCTCACACTCAACATATGCCCTGTAGCATGTCTCCTATTTTCAATGCTGATCTAGTTTTTAGAGTGGTTCGCTGGAGTGATGGATTGTGGAAAAATATAAAACAATAATTCTGAGAAGAAGTTCGAAAAAATTTATTAACATTTTGTGTACCTGTTTTTTATGTTTGTGCAGCCATAAGTTCATTGTTTTTGTGCATAGGGTATGGCTCAGAGTTGCTCCCCTTTAAATATGGTGAGGAACTTATAATGGGTTCTAGAGATAAGGACTGGAACTCCTCAACGGATGGGAAATTAAGTCGTCTTTATTACAAGTTTCTTATTAAATTTAAATCTTATGTACATGAACTTGTTATAATTTGGAAATTAACTTATCAGCCTGAAAATATTATTTAATATAATATTTAAGTCAATTTTACTTAGTATTTACAAGATAAATTAAGATTTCGCAACTAGAGGTTATAAGATGTAAAATATCTGTGGCTGATGTAATAATCAGCGCAAATGTCCACAATAGAGTTCCCACTTCAGGCCCACAATCTTATAATTGTATAATTACTATTATAATAGTATTATAATTGCACGATTTACAGTTACAGTACTCTTGTATTATGTTCGTGTAATCAAAAGTGAACAGTTTCTTTTACATTCGAAAATGCAGGAATTGAGAATAATAAATTATTCGCTTTTTAGAGTTGATACTTTCGATGACTAAAATTGAACTGTTATAGAGTATAGTTGTTGTTATAGTGTATCTGAATATCCGTCTTAATTTTTTTACTTGAAATAAATTTTGTATTTAAGGAATAACTTCGAGGTTTGAGGTTCAAATTAGGAAAATAGGTAGGTATATCCTGTATATCTTGTCGGTATACCATGTAATAGAAATGAAAGGGCTCATTATGAGGAACACATATGTTTTTTACTCTGTATCGGGAAAATGCTGGGGAGACAATTTTGAAAACATAATACAAATAAAACTCAGCTGCAGTTTTCAGGAATGCCTATACAGAAATCACAAATCCTATATCGTGAAAAAATACAATATTACGGAAATCTAGTCCTCACTACTTCATTTTGGACTTGATAGTCTTTTAGTTTATCTGCCCACGATTATATAATACATTACAATGGTGGAAAATGGATCATGACTGACTGAAGAGGTGTGTCAGATGAGCGATCTAGTCGGTTTTGCTCAGTCAACGTGACACGGCTTGTCCCCACGGTGTCTATCGACCAATGGAACAATTACTGCAATAGCACTTTCGTTTGTGCTGACGTAACATGAGACATTTTGAGGGGTCCATATTACGTTCTATTGAATAGAATATTCCACTGAAGCATTGTTGAGTATCTTGTAGTTTACTTGGGGGTGGCCATGTGTAAGTGGTTCCGGCTCCGTTTGTTTATTATGTATCATTCAACCTTGATACCTTATCTCTTCTGCTTATGGTGCACCCTGATGAACGGACGAGGAATCAGATATAAATGGTTACTAAGCAAAGACTTTCCTAGTTCACTGTTGCGTATCCCAAGCAAGACGCGGGGAATCTTGTTTAACCCTATATAATTTACTTTATGACTTATAAAAATCTTTGCTATTAAGTAAGAAAAGTAAGTAAGATCTACTCTATGATTTGTGACTATTTTGTTAATTTACAAGTAAATTATTATAATAAAATGTGGGTATAAGGAAATTCATTCCAAGTAACTATTGTTTTGTGTTGTGCAAAACCAACCTTGATCACGTAATATTACTTTTAATCGTGCTTACCGCGATTATCTTTATTGCATCATCTTTTCCAAGACAATTACAACAAAAACCATCTCAAACATGTTATTTTGTATACGAGCGGATCTAATAGATCCATTGGCTGAACATCTCGATAAAGTTTATGGCTTATAAAATCTTTGTTTGTTTTGAGATTGCTTTTATACAAATATATTGTCAAAATCGTTCACAGAATAAATATACACGATAAAAAATATGTACATTATGTTTTCATAATAAACTAAAAACTTGAAATTACTTCTTGTAGCTTCATTTAAAATTTTAAATAGAAATTTTTATCTCATATAATTTCTTTCCGTTTTTCAATGTCGTTTGTGAGAATTTTTCTTTTTTTCTTTTTTCTCGTTTTTGGAAAAGATAACGCTTTTTTTTCTCTTATTTTTCTTTTTAATTCTAACATTGACATCAATTGGACCTGGTAGTAGGTGTAGGTAGCGCTATGATACTAGGAATAGTAGTAGGAGTACTAGGAATCGTGTTTTTGCTCAACCATCGAATAGCAAGCAAGCCAACGTTAGTTCATTTCGTTCTTTTAATAAAGCTACAAGCAATAATTAATTTTTAAGCAATTTAAGCAACGTGAGAACAGAAGACAGTGGACGTGAGAAAAATTTAATAAGCACGCCAGTGTTTTTAATAAGTTCTTCAGCTCGATTTAGAATTAAGTAAGAGTTGATCACTGATATTACAGAATTATCTACTCGCTAAGAAGAAGATTACAAAATGACTACGTTGTACACTATAAGGGCTTGATAATGGATTAAAGATAACATCGTTTTCACTGACTACGGCTACTGGTACTGCGTTATGAGCCGAACAGTTAAATGGTAGTTATCATGCTGAACTTAGCAATTTGGCAGGAGAATTGCCAGTTTCAGCTACGGAACATAGCCAAACAACTTGATAAATAGTTTAGATCTCTATTTTGGTGTATTTTACTTTTTAAAATACTGTAGTGGGTTCATACAGCTAATTACTGGACGATCGTCGGAAAGCTTGTGAGATTTAATTGTTTCTTGTGTGTCAATAATAATTATTACTTTAATATATTTTTCAGAAATCTAATAGGAACTCATCGATATTTGTTAAAATGATAACGTATTCAATAAATTAAACTCAAAAGCAAAAACTAATCGAATCACAAATTTCATTCAAACAACAATACTATAGATTGTTTAATTTTCATATAATTATTATAATTCCTGTCAAAACTAGTTACTTATTAATATAAATAATATTGACAAGGTTTAGAAACTAGTGCTGAGCTCGAAACACAAGGATACTTAAGGATTAATTAATGTTTTAATTAATACTTTAACTTACAGTATGATGCGATGAGGTGGAAATTAATTTAGCTTATCTACCTACTTGGCTACTCTATTTGGTTTAGTTCATTAAGGTACGCGCAACTTCTCAATTACTGTTTGTTCCAGTAGAAGTCAGGTAGAGGAAAACACTATGTATTGTGACACCATTCAACGACAGTGTTGTTTGTAGTCTGTCCCTTAGCCGGGCTATAGAAAATGTTAACACGATAGGTTAGCTTCACAACAAGCTTGCAAAGCATTTGTTTGGTCAGGTCTGCTAGTAATTACAATTTGTTTTTTATTATGTTAAAAGCCGACAAACGACCAGATGAGCCACCTGATAGTAAGTGGTCACCGTCGCCCATGGCCATCAACAAGACCAAAGGTGTCACTGATGCGTTGTCGGCCAGGAAATGAGAGGAAGGTAAGAAAGAATGTACTGGCTCTAAAGCCTCCAGCCGGAAGACGACGAGTCGTTTGGCGGCTGGTTCAAGCAGAAGGGTGGTAGCTAGCCAGGCAGGCTTGCATTGTACTATACTTGTACATGAAGATTAATTCTAATGCCTCAGTTATCAGTTATAGTCATTTCAAAGCAAATAACATGCTTTAATAAATTTATTGTTCATCTACTACAGTGTTTAAATTCTATACCTACTTTATTCGTTGCCCTAAAGTCAGACATTATTTTTAACCCATGGCGGCCCTATAGGATGATAATTTACTGAATTTAATTGAAAAACCGTCAATTTAAACTGAAGAATTGGATTGTAGAATTGAAACTGTAGATGTTTAAATTCTAAGTACGTAAGTTGTAAAAATGACAAAAAAGATACGAAAAACATTAAAAGGAAAAGTAAATTTAAAAGATTTAAGTAACAGACAAAACAATGTCTATTTGCTATCACGAAGCGTAGAGAGTAAAAGGTATTATGCTGTCGTTCAAACCAATTTACTTGGAGCCTTTAACGAAAAAACTTTTATTGTAATTTCGTTTAAGGCAAAAAAATAAACAAACTCAGTAAGGAAGGCAATCAAAACTTGCTTAAACAACGTCTCGACGCTTAGGTGAAGGAGGTGACGCGGTGGTGTTAATATCGTGGGTAGTCTACGCGTATTTGTTGAGGTTTTAAATCAAATTAAGCGGTTAAAACCAATCCATATTGTATCCTAAGTATGCACCTCAGTATGTGCCAACTGAAATGAATATGTCTTATTTATAGATCTAGCAAAATCGACCCCTAAATGGATGAATTGTGGTCAAAATAAAAATGTATAAAAGGCCCCCTAAAATGAGTATCAATTGTATCGGCTACTGCTACGATTTATAAAGAAATGGGTTTTCTGAAAGCGTAGGGAGATCGGGTAACTACTTTATGTACAAATCTGTAATCGGATTTTCGTAACGGAGTCCCGATTTTTCATTGAAATATTAATACAGCAAATAGACTGCTAAACTGTCACTCACATCAATTTACAAAATGAAATACGAAAGGCGGCGTCTTTTATTTATTTTGTTAGATAATAAGTTTTACTGCTCCTTTGGCGAGAAACATTTGGTTTTGATCAAAAATAAGGAACTTAATACTGAAGTTATTAATTTCGTTTTCGCTTAAATAATTGCCAATCGTGGAATCAACGGATATTATGCTTTTTAAACGAAACTTTTGTCGTATTTGAGAAATGTCATACTAAAACAGACGAAACAATATTAAATTGATTGTAAGTTCTGAATACTTAATTCTGTCTAGTTTCTTTATTTATTTTGAATTAAGTTTTAGATCCAGAAAATTAATTCTCATTCAGACATTGTATTTATTCTGATAGGTATTCATTTTATTATATTGCAATGTTCACGATACATAATGATAATATTTTTAATTTAATAATACTGTAAAAATATAATTTTTTTAACCACTCAGAACAGATTCTCTGTGCGGGCAAAGAAGTTCAAATAATAATCAAGGAGATTTAAGAAGGGATCCTAATACGTGGAAATAGAACCTGTAATACTGTTTTGTAATCACGATCAACTACATCATCTGGTACTACGTACAGCTGACTACTACAACTTTGTATAAAACCTTAACATTAAACCTTTGTGCAATATATGTATAAATTTGTCTATCTTTATATTCTCACATGGAGACCTTATAAAAATTATTTTAATTTTCCGTTCATGTTCCGTCAAAAAATATATTTTGAATATTAAAATAGGTAAATGTTTATGATATTGCTTAGGTATGCGTTGACCATTTACCCTCAGACGGCTCGTATGCTCGTTTGCTGGCTTTTTACATAAAAAAGGACGGTTATTTGAAAGCCGAATTTCTTGTATATGACATTCAGATTTAATATAAGTAATAAATAATTTTCAATTATGTATTTAAATTTTATATTTCAAGTACAAGTCGCTCAAAGATACATTCTTACTCTTGAAGGCTAAAATTAAATAAATTATTTGGGTTTAATGCATTTAATTTATCTTAGCAAAGTAAGTAGATTGTATATCGAGCAAGTAAATAATCTACGTTTATTAGTCTACTAATTATTTATTTACCTATGCGATAATAATTATATCTACAAAAATTTTCACAACGAACACACATAACTTTACTTAAACGCGAGCATTAGAAAAGCCTCTAAAAGCATTAATCACATTGTGTGATTAATATTAATATATCAAGAATACTATTTACATGCTCAACTACCTTATGTCAGCCTTACGATTAAGATTACGGCATTTATATTTGGTGTTACGTAGTTAAGTAGCTGAACAGCGGTGACCACTGACTTTCAGGTAGCTTGCATGTTCATTTGTTTGCTATTGATATAAAAGAAACAGCAAACCCACGTGGTAATGCTTCTTCAGTTCAATGGAGTAATTACCTCGTAAGTACCTTGTGGGCGGAGTTCAACAGAGTAAGTGTAAAGGTCCTTGGTTAGTTTAGTTTCGTATTTATTTCGCTATACAACTTGCTAACTTACTTCATGAAGTTCGTCTGAAACTTGGTAATTCAATGAAGCTTGGTCGGGAAATAATATTCGTGGGAAATTCGAAGCGACTGACTGGTCACTTGATTTTATATAGACACATTTTAGATATACGTTTGAACTTTGAAGGCTTTTGTTATTCATATTAATACATAAATTGTATACAATACATAATAAAATAAGTTTAACAAGTAATAGACCGTAAAATAGGCGATAACGAACTGTAGAGTATTTTCAAATATATTGTAATAGTTTTTGAGAAAGCAGCAAGACAAGGAAGGTCATATTTTTCTGGAAATATATGAAAAAAACCATCATTGTTAAGTGGTGACTGTCACTCAAGGATATCATTGACACCGAAGGCATCACCAAGGCGTGAATAGTAGGAATCTTGAAACCCAATTATTACTGACTATAACACATATAGAAAGATATATAAAAGAAATTCAAGGTTAATTCTAAAAGGAGAGATATCACTACTTTACACAGAATACCGTTAATAATTAGCTAAACAACCCTACCAAAATATGCTTACTATTAATAGTTTTGAGTCGATACAATGCCCGATTGGAAACGATAAATACTCGCATTGGTCAATTTGATTTTGGGTTCAATTCATGTTTCAATTCAATTTTAATGTCAATTTTAATAGCACGCTTAACCCTTAAAGTTTTCTCAGAATTTTATTACACTCCCCGGAATATATTCAGCTATGTTTAGCTGATTACAATGTATTAAGCTCGCGATTTGTACCTTAATAAACTTTATTTTGGTCAAATAATGTAAAATAAATAAATAAATACATTTTACTTCACACACCATATACAAAAACGACAGAGGGAGAGAGATTCAACTTTCGCTAAAATCCTGAAAGTGTTTGGGAAATTGACGTATTGTCACCGAGCCGAGGAATATACGCTGGGGACAAGTGCAATTCGTACCTTTTGCCTTTCAACAAATCTGATAATTGTCATAGATTAATAAATTGATCTTTAATATGTAAAGGTGATTGATCAAAAAGATCAAGTATGCAAAAAAAAAACAAACAAAAAAACTTTTTTGCTGATACGAAAAACAACTATTCATGGTCAGTATTCAACAACGGTATATAACGCCATATGACGCCGAAACAGGCGTGTCGAGGGGCGAGGAGACCATATGGCCATGACGAATATATTAAAACAATAAATATTACCAGTATATATGATATTTTCATCTTATTTCATTAAAAGGTCGGGTATCCGTCATGAACTAGGCAGTTTTATTGCACGAGTCCTCACCCAAAGTACCCGTGTAAAGGACGCGTAATGTATCTGTGCTTTGAATACGGTATTTGCATGCACGATACTTATTGCTTTGCTACCGAAACTCGTTTCGTATCCAATTGAAAGCGTTTGCCAAATTCCTTGTACTCAATATTGGTTTGGCAAAGCCGGGTGTAGTTTTGCTATAAATGGTAAAAATGCAGTAGTAATAGGAAGCGTTGTCGACTCGCAATAAAGTCGTAGTCACAGCGACCTCTGAGCGGCTCCTGTTGTCAAGCAGTGCTTTCAAATACTACTTTGTTTGTCGAATGGTAAATTTGCATTATTTACCCACTGCTTTATTGTTTTAAGTTTTGTAAGCTCTCGTACGTCGAATTGACTTGGATTGGTCAAAATTATATCAACAGATTCCTATTCAATAATTAGGTTATTTTGATAAATGCTGTCTCACTTGGTGTTGTTTTACTCCTATATTAAAAATACGTTGCCCTAAAAACTATTGTATGAAATCGTTTTTATTAGACTGTGACCTATAAAGTGTAATATAATAATAACCCATGAATGCCCCGCAGTTTAGGTCGTCTTTCACAATGTAATTCGTGAAAGCCGTAACCCCACGCTGGTAAAGTGCGGATTGGCAAAATTATATTTACTAGTGTATACTTAGTGGACAAAGTTTGACCAAAGCCATTAAATAATGTTCAATTTTTAAAATGTTTCTTGATAACACAAAAGCTCGTCAATAATTAACAAACAAAACGATAAAAGTTCGGTTGGCTAACTATCAAGAAAACGGGGTATCTACAAGTTTTCTCTTCACATGTGAATATTATTAAGTTTAATAATAAATAGCAATCTATCTCAATTTTATTCGAGTTAAACAATTAATTATTGTATATATACATTTTTTAGCCTATGTTCATTCCGAATAATACATTTTTCAAAGGGTAAAAAAAAATAAAATTTCAAAGAAATGCCGTGATTCCAGAGATTATAATAAACGTTTACACACTCACACCCCTGCACAAGGATTCCCTCGGTTGCGGGTGGCATGGATACAAATATGACATTACAAACACACATGAGCCGAGAACAAACATTTATCTGCCACAAATGTCTACACCGGCCGGGAATCGAACCCGGGACCCCTAGCTCGGCAGGCAGGGTCACAACCAACTGCGCTATGGGGTCGTCATATCATAATCTTCCAAACATACACAAACTAACAACATTTTTAAATTTTCAATGCGTCTACGCTAAAAGATTTTACTCAGGAAGTGACAAATGCCTGGGAGGTATAGAGATTATTAATGTAAAATACACGGTCCTGTACTAAACATGATTGTTTCAATGTGTCAAAGAAAATATGCATTATATGTCTAGGCAGCTATTGCCAGCGACCTACCAAAGACATCGACCAGGCTGCGTAAACTCTGCTGGAAAACATTAGCCTTAATTATTTCGATCTAGACACTCAGACCGCCCAAATGTAAACGAATTTATAAGTACGGTTAAATCTGAAACGTACTCGTAAATAAAATATAAATAATAAGCGGGTCCTCGTTTCGTTCTTGACCGACAAGACGTTATTTGCCTTTAGTGTTACGAATATCCAACGCAGGGACTTGCCATCCGGTAGCCTATTTGTTTTTCGATAGTTGAAGTATTTTTTGAAATGGTCCATCTTTAAAGTTACTTTTCAATTAAATAAATTATCAATTTAAATAGACAAAACTTTATACAGATTATATGAGTAGGCTATTAAATTCCTATAAGAGGTACGCACTCAACGGGTGCAATGACTAGAAATTCTTGCATGCCTTTATTACGTTTTGCAAAAGGTATATTACATTTTGAATTTAAACGAAGTAAGTATTCATTTTATTAGAATTTTAATAATACACCTACTAGTATTGATATATAGTTTTTTATTTCTTTAACTATCTGTTGTTATTTTTACTTATTTTTCTACGTAAATTAATAATTTTAGAGACTAAGTCAGAGTTATGCTAAAACATACATTCGGAGTGGTCAACGAATCACGGAGACAACTCTTGATACTGATGAATTATTTAAAATACAGGTACAATCAATAAAATTAATCTTCCTTAATTATAAATAACGTGTTTTAAAAATATTTAATGTTAGATGACAGTGATACACTATTAAGAATGACCTTTACTAAGTATTCATAAAACTTCTGGCTATTGAAAACTTGTCCCTAAAATTTATACTTAAATTTTGTAAAGTAGTTGAATGGGTTGGAGTACAAAACAAGCTATTCAAAGCTGAAAGTAAAGCTATTAGAGTCGACTTATGAGACAGTAAGTAGCCCTTACTGTTACACAAAGGAGGCTTTATATACCTGGATTATCTATAATATTGTTTATTTTACTTTAAATGCAACATTTAAGTTATGTTAAACGTGTAAATGTTTCATCGAGTTTGTTATGCAGATATTATGTTTTGTAAAAAAAACGGTATTTAAAGGTACCAGTAACTGAACTGTTGGTCAAAATACTTATTGTAGTTACTAAGAAAAAAAAACGGACTTTATACAAAGCCATACCCTTTAAAAGCATGTAAGTTAATAATAAATATGTTTTATAAATCTTTTAAAAGTAGTAAACTAGTAACCGTAGTAATTTTCTGAAGCTAGGCGCGGGCGAGTTACGAGTACCTATATTATTTACAAAAAACTCATAACCGTTGTGTTTTGTGAAATCGATTTGGTTTTTTTATTCGAAAAAAAAAATATCGATGATTTCTTAGGCCGTAGAGTGGAGGGCTTGTTGTTTCAGAGGCCATTAGTATCACTGAAATTTTGCCACATAAACTAATATTTTCAAACTATTTTTTATTGTAAGCATAATATTGAAGTGGTGATGCGCTATGTTTCTACTAGTGATTGGGAAAAAAAGTATTTTTAATCTACCTTTTTTTATCATGATAAAACCATGGTTTTAAACACTCAACGAACAGATTCAAAACTTTTAGATAATTTCTTAAATAAATTAAAAGTTCACATTTTATTATTACACAAAGTGTTCTGATTTTTATTAATGTTAGGTTTTTTTTTTAAAAACTGGGACATGTCTTAACCAAATTCTGATGGTAGATGTCACATGTTAAAAAACTTACTCCAGAATCATTTATCTACCCCGATCAACACCACATTCATTATTATATCATCACAAGACAACATCAGGTTAACAATAAGGATTATGGAACCATGCGCAGTACAAAAATGTAACGCAAGTGCTTGCACGATTGTTGATCTTAAAAAATTCAATCTTTCATAAAAACTCATAACGTTATACCTGAAAAAGAACCTGAGAGAAGTTGGGCAAGGAACATGAGCAGAAAGTTAACACGAAAAAAAACACATAAAGCATTAAAGATAAACTCAAAGGAAAGAGAAAAGAAAAAATAAGAAGACTAAAGCCAAATACGTGCAAGGGATGCAAAAGTTAAACATTTTATAATTTATTTCAGAATCAAAGTCAGCCGAATGGTTTTGTGACTTTATGTGGTAAAGCCAGTATTTCATGTTTGCTCATATTTTATTCATTCTTTATCCTTTGAATCCCCATAGGCCTTAAAACACAAAAAATATGTTTAGGTTTTTTTTAATGTAATTGTTATTCGGATGAATTATCATGTGATTTATAATTGTTTCTATGATTATGATAACATTTATTTTGGTAAATAATAAACAATTATTGCATACAAAAACATATATTACTAAAAATAAAAGGTTTATACTTAATTGATTGTTGTAAGTTTGATTTTCATTAACATTATAAATGATTGTAAGCAATAAAATAGCTTATCACTTAGATTGTACGGGTAAAAAAGATGTAATTATGGTTAAAAATGATACTCCTGTATTTTTAAGCATCTTAATAATCTAAATAATACATATAATAAAATTCTAACTAATCGCTTTCTGTACATGAAGGATATATGAGAAGAACTATTAGGGACCTTTATTAACGCAATAGAATCCAAAAAGATAATTGTTAGAATTTTTGTCACCTTGTCTGCACGTTAGTGCGCGCTAATCTCAGAAACGATTTAACCGATTTCGTTGTGGTTTGGTTTTCACAAATGTCCTGCAGTAAGCCTCACTTAATATTTAAAGTTCGTTTCATTTCAATCCGTCCATAAATAAATAGGTTATAAATTAACCTAAAACAATGCAGGCGCTATCAAAGCGTAAGCCATAGTTTTTCTAAAGCGAAACTGTTTGCGAGTTCATAATAATAATAATAGTAGTATTATTGCTCATTATATTAATTCGTGGTAATAGCGTAGCGGTTTGAACGTCGAGATCTCACACTAGAGACCCGAGTTCGTATCCTGCACGCACCTTTAATTTTTCAAATTATGTGTGTATTATCAATTAGCACGTGCTTAGGTTAAGGAAAACATTGTAGCGAAACCTTCAAACCTGAGAGTTAAATAATATTGTCAAAAGTGTGTGAAGTCTGCAAATCCTCACTTGGCTAGGGCAGTGGGCTCTCTTTTCTTTCATTATCAGAGAGGACTCGAATCCAGCAGATGAATTATTACGGGTTGCAATGAATGATGCTGTTCAACGTAGTTATAATGCATATACTTTATTCCAGCGTATTTTCCTGCGTCTCTCTGCTATAATATTGTTACATTCATTATTCTTGTATCATACAGTCAATTCATTTATTACGTCCGTTCGTAATTTGATTGTCCTCGATGATAGTTCGCGGGCAATCGTCAGTTGGTTGTTGGTGTGCGAAGTGTGTGATAATATTACAGAGCGAGTGGAATAAAAGTAATTGTGAAGAATCATCCATCTTTTGTCTGAATTCTTTCCGGCGTAGCAACAGTAATGCTGAACGATGCTTAAGTTAAATAATGACCTACAGAAAATATGTTGTTCATATTGAATTGTAGGTAATGCCATAGATTTACAATATCTCACAGCCCAACGATTTTGTCATGTATACAATTATGATTACTATATCGAATTATTCGGGGTCTAACGAATTTGTCATAAACCTTAATAAATCGACGTTGATATCGTTCGATGAAGAACTCTCTATACCGTTTCAATTACGAGGGAATCTTGTGACTTAAAGACCGCTAACGGGTGAAAATTACAATGATATGGAAGAAACAAACGCATACATACATATAATGTAGGTAAATCATCTTACACGCTTACAGAGGCATGCGTATCTATTAGAAGTCGATTAAGAGGACATCGGTAGCTAAATAGTTAGGCCTTAGAACGGGACCAAATCCGTTGAATGGAATTATCATCACACCGTTTAAATACAATAACAATACATATTTCTTACCTAAGCCGCGAAATTTGCGTTCACTACTGTTATTGATTTTAATGTTTTGTGATATGTGGAATAAAATCGGTAAATATACTAAGATCCATTATACAAGCAAAGAGTAAACGATTTGTTGAGATGCCTGTAAGGAGATATAGTATGTATATCAATAGTAATCAGTACAGCTTTTGGTTTAGTACATCGCTTACTAATAACGAATCCTTACGAAATCTTTTCTGCAGTCAACCCTAGAAGACGTTTATTCTAAGTAAACAGGATTGTCTAATCTATAATTTACACGCTACCCGCATTATATTTTTAGCTTAATAAATCACATGTCACCCTCATAATAAAATTTTTACACTTATATTCTACGTTTCAAACTAAATTTATCAATTTATTTAACATTCTGGCCTCTTCCAACCGGAGAATAAATATTGTATATTAATAGCCGACAAATAATATCATGGGCCGATAATAAAACGGAGAAGCTATTGGGGAACTAATTTTCCGACAAGTTGAAAACGGGGGACGGAGAAGAAGAATGGCTATTAGCTAGCCAGGCAGGTAAATAACCTAACGACATGACATGACATGACGACATGAAGACTAGCTACCTACAACAGAAAAGACTTAGTGACTTTGTCTCATTTGTTTTGGTAGCACTATGATCCGAGGAGATCGGTTTAGGCTCAAGGTTGGAGAAGGTCCGTTACCCCCTTTTCTATTCTATCGTTGTATCATGTAACAATTCTGCTAATTGATGCAACGCCTTAAGTTTTGCGGGCACTTTTTCAACCGTCAACGTCCACGTAAATTGTGATATGAAAATGTATTAGCAGTCATAAGTTAAAATTACGAACATTATGAGAACCGCACTTTCTTATTACTTCAGAGAACTTCGGTGTACAATAAGCGGAGATGGACTGCCGTCTGCATGCCAAATGAGATATAACATATTTTACCGCCTTTATATTAACTAGTAATCCGCATATTGCGCGTAAAATGAGACCCTTTTTTACTTCAACGCAGTCGTATAACTCTGAACTAAGGTTATTAAAAGCAAATAAACCAAAGTTATATTACACATCATAAGTGGTCCCCGAGGGAACACTGACGGCTATCCTTTCATATAGCCTTTAATTAAATTGTTATACGACCTTATCGTACATGTAGAATATTAAAAAAGGACATCCCATATGTTTCTTATATTTAATCGTAATTGAAATTTATTGTAGCATTCCTGTCATATAAATTTATATCTATTCGAATTCTGTCGAAGTAAAAAATAAGTGAAGAATTCTCATAATAAACGTTGATTGATCGATAAATGGATCTGTGATTTATATCTGTTGATCAAAGGCGGTTGCAATGCAATTGAAAAAAAAAAACATATATTCAGTAGCAGTAGTCATGAAATGTATGTGTGTCGACTTTGTGAGATAAAATTATCGATACCATATAATTATTGATCACCAAAGAAGTTACGTATAAAGATAAACGATACTTTTTGCGCGATAAAAATTTCCTCAGATTTACTCTCAATCATTTCCTTCAAATGAGGTAATGTGATCACTTTGATGTCTTTTATACTGAGCTGAGTTACGATCGCAGAACAAACCCATTAAATTTTCTTTCGTCATTCTCAATTCTTATACGAAATGATAAATAATTCATCATTCCCGCCTTACTTAGCCTAAGTACGCCATATTTCACAGGCCCTTCCTTGGATGCGACATAAAATACAGCCGAGGTAATCCTATCCATCCATGATTTATATCAAAGAAGGGTCAATGTGGAAGATTTCATAAACGATATATCATCGTTTCGTATGCACGAGTTTCAGATGACACCGGTCCTTTTATAACAATTTTATCTACTTGTTACTGAAACTAATATTATTTATTTTAATTGTTATTGAAATAACAAATAAAAATAAAACAATAATCCTATTTAACATCAGACAAGTAAATGTTTTTTTTTGGAGTTTGTTTTTGTTTGGGAGTTAACTCAGGTATGGTTGAGAGTTGAATGAATCATTAATCATTAAACTTTGTAATCAGACTTCATACTGCGTAAAAGCTTTCAACAGTTTGATGGGCCACCGTCACCGCTTGAGAAAGTCTCTACCGATTTAGCTGATTGTTTTTTTGTCAGGACAAGGTTTGTAAGAATCAATCTTTTCGCAAATCCACTAAAAATCTGAATAAAAATACAATGTTCAGTTTGACGACTTTATTCAATATATGTATCTTGCTAAGTGTACTTTCAATTTTTTTCATTGGTAAATTGCATCCATGCGAAACCTGGACGGTTCCCTAGAGTGAAATAAATGAATAAAGCAATTTGTAATACATTTAATTTTACATTTACAGCTAGATCGCTTTAGGATTGGGTTGGGAGGCGGAGATCGCCACCACCGCAACTTAGTCCGATTTAAAAAATAGTTGACTATTCTTACGTAGTACTAAAAGAATAAAAGGACGATTGCCGTTTTTATTCCATCATTATTATGCAAGAATTTAGTAAGGCCGTAAAGTCGGGACCGTAAAGTACTGTTACGTGTCAGGATACGCAGGTTCGTGAAATGCCAAAGTAGTTAAATAAGTAAACGTTTACACACTCACACC
>PDGT01000050.1:2534500-2554128 GCA_003671415.1 Megathymus violae | reverse complement strand
CCGCACTAGGATTCCCTGTGTTGCGGGCGGCATGGACATACATAAATATAACATCACAAACGCCCATGACACGAGAACAAACATTTATCTGTCACGTAAATGTCTGTCCCGGCCAGGAATCGAACCCGGGACCCCTCGTTCAGCAGGCAGTGTCAATACCAACTGAGCTATGGCATTGTCTTCCGCAGACACATTATTTCACTTTCAGAATCACATTTACACTAGTAGATCGCAGGTATTCGTTTCATTATTCCTGTAGCTCGGGACCAGAATACGAGCTACGTTATCCCCTGCCTGCCGTAAAAGGCGGTTAAAAGGGGACTTCCAGGGTTGCGAGCGGTAAGAGTGGGAGCTCAACCTGTCCGGCTAGCGACCCCGGGAAGGCCGTGTACCGTCGATAAGATCGGTTGGTACAGGACGGGATATGTTGTCCCTCCCGGGTAGAGCCCGACAGGATCACCGTCGTTCATTGGACTCCGGTTGCGTTACTACGGAGATCCTGGAGTCCTATATTTAGCGCTGGGGAAGGTCCCGGGGGGGGGGCAGATTTAGTGCGGTAAAAATCCCATATAGTATGGCGTCGTTTCCACGGCACCGGGTACCGTTCGAAGGTTCCCCCTCGAAAACAAAAATAAGGTATTCATTTCGTAGAAAGAGAACTCTCCGTTTTCATATTCGGGATCCGAATGCTCCGTTGGAGACCCTGCCCGCTATTTATATTGATGTCCGGGCCTTCCAGACTTCGACTTCCAGAAATCAAAAAAACAATACCGGGTCAGGTAAAACCCTTATTTATCGCCTGAAGTGCTCGAGGTAGATGTTATTAGAACCTGGTTTTTTACGGTCTCTCTTTTTTTGGCCGACCTTTCGAGAAGCTTCGTCATAAAACTTTTATTATGCACAAGTGACCCGCCCCGACTTCATTTGAGTTGAAAAATTTGTTACATTTACTTGATATATGTTCATCAAGAATTATGTTTCTTTCAAATGTTAAAATCTCAAACAGATGCCGTGGTTTTGAGGATAACTTACACAAACTCACAAAATGTACACTCTCTCTTTATAATATTAGTATATACTCATAAATGAATTATTTATTACGTTCTGTAAGAATTACACAATGTAAAAGAAAAACTACTTCTAGATTTAGCTGTTTCTGTGCCCATTATACTTATAATTAATTGCGAAAGTAATCAACAACAGAATGGACTTTGAACAATATCTATAGCGGTATCAACAAAGGTCTGTTTATAAATAATGTAAGATAGTTCGTATCTACAGTACATCTTTCTTTGGTATTAAACACTAATGAATTATGATTAAAAGTCCCTAAATACGGTTTTACGTATAAAGGTTTCATAACGTTTATAATATGTTTAACGAAGGTGGACCTTCGGCTGACTCAGGTGATTATGACTAGGGAGAGGTCGTGCTGCAATTGTTCTGTTTAGAACTTATGTATATGTATGTAATGTAAAAACAATGGTAGTGATTCAGGAATACGACGGCGCCATCTTTTGTCATAAAGTAGAAACTTGCAAATATATAACAAAAATATAACATGTATAACACGTATACATTACTTGGAGACTCTTTGTTATTACAAGTATGTACATTCTAATATATTTTAGATAACTTGCACATTTCCTGCAAGCTAGTGTTTAAATACGAAAATAATCGGACCCTATTTATGTAATTCCGTCATAATAACAAAATGTCTCTATTCTAATTTTGATTTGTTCTTTGTCTCAAGACACTTTTAAATATAATAGGTACACGGAATCTGTAAATCTTAATTACAAACTTTA
The DNA here is from genome assembly GCA_003671415.1 of Megathymus violae. Taxonomy (NCBI): domain Eukaryota; kingdom Metazoa; phylum Arthropoda; class Insecta; order Lepidoptera; family Hesperiidae; genus Megathymus; species Megathymus violae. The sequence continues at coordinate 2,552,320 of PDGT01000050.1, read as the reverse complement.
CACAGCAGTTTTCATTCTTATAGCGGCTTCACGATAATTCTGGATTAATTCCCACAACTTTACTTGAAACACTCCGTTCTACTCACAACTTTTACTTTGTTTCTGACAACATTGTTCGATTGGAAGCCGAAGTTTCAGTGAGATTATTATAATACTTGTATGTTTAATTTCTAATTTATAACTTAAGTAATCAATTTTTTAATACTAAATTATTAATATAGTTAGGTACTAATCAACATTTGTTAGCTTATGAAATGTTGGTGTTTCAAAAAATTTTCGATTCATTTATTATTTTTCCACCAATGTGTACCTATAATATTTAGGATAAACTATGCCATGCATAAAGGTTAACGAAAAAGAATTTGTGTATATAAGCGAGTGGTTGTTTACAAAGTTCTTGAAATACATGTAGTTAGGAGAAATAATACGAATGTTTCAAATGGCATCTACAACAAAATAACTGTTCGGTATTATAAAGGCCCTTCAAAGATAGCCGTGTACCGTTACTATAACAGATTTAAGTATAGAAATATATGTATTTGAAAGATGAAGAAAGAAGTGATCACCTTTTGATAGCTGCTAGGAATAGGCATTTATGACATGAAGACATTTAATAGGTACGTATTACAGATCGGATCGGGAAAGAAAATTTTGACCGGTAACCTTTTCACTGTATCAGGTTTTCTCGTCTGGTCTATTTTTACATGTTAATTTACAAAATAGAAGACGTGTCAATGTTGAAAGTTACACTAGGTACTAAATATATCCCCCCGGGGGTGCCACCTCGTCGTGGTGGGGAGGCTTGTGTATCCTAATGATCCCCGAGACTATACGGCAGAGTCTCGACTTTACCGGAAGTCGAAGGGTGAAGGATCAGGCTAAGAGCAGCCCAGGGAATATGTTTCTCCGGGTGTCCCTCTGTTCAGCAGAGGGCACTCCGGACAGAAACGCGGTGGTGTATTTCGGGCCCGAAAGGGTCCGAAATAGGGCAGTAGAGCGCTCTTGGTGCCCGAGAGCGCTCTAGGCGAAGGCGGCCCGCATAGGCGGGCCAACCGTCAGGGCGTCACGGTTGAATGCGCCAGCGATCCCGTGGCGCCCCATCAAGACGATGAGGGCCCCGCTGGGTTTTAGTCGGTATTCTGGCACGTGGACGATGTGCCAGGGAGTCCCACATACCCGCCGCCTCCGCGCGGCGGGATGCGTAAATGCATTTTCCAGCGTTAAAAAAAAAGGGACTAAATATTTAACAAGAAATATTCAATACAATGAGTAATATACTGTTTTTTCACCATGACAATCCTTGACAGCACCGTGGTTATAACACTGGATCACCTATCCTTTAGACATGATTGGGTACCATGTCACTTCATTATATTCCCTGAAATAAAAAGCAGTTCAAAGCTATATAGTTTTCATACCTAGTAGCTGTACCAGTGTTCCAGCTCGATGACGCTCGGTCAAGCGTGTTTGATTGGTGCGTAAGGTGCATCGGAAAAATAGTCTAGAAAATTAATGCATGAAACTTTTATTAAGAAGCAGGTGGAAAGTTCTTCAAAAGATTTAACAATAAAAACTTGAACTATAGAACTTTATTTTTAACGGCAATAATTTCTTAATAACTGAGTATTTATAATAATTATTAATTTTTTTCATAATTTTATAGCAACATACAATGTTTAATTTGTCGAATAGTGCTACGCTAGGTAGTTGACATGGGTGGGTTTACGAGTAGATGTATGTAACTTGCAAGGAAGTATATGTGCTCGGTACCTACCTTATCCGCGCAATGTCATAATATTTTAATTCCATGGACTTTGTCACAATATATGTACAACACATTATTTTACATTCGTAGGTGTGTTTCATTATAAGCAATTTATCAAACGTCTGTTATACATTTCTGTTTTAATGAGAGTTAATAAATAATAAGCATTAAATTATAGCAATTTGTAATATTTCATAGTTTTCACAACAAATTGAACTATTGCATTTAGATGTATGATTTTCAGAAACTACAACTTAATATGTATTGATTTAACATTATCAACACGTGTACAAGGTCTATGATATGATTCTAACTTATGACAAGAACAGATTTTGCTTGATAGATATTTGACCAGGTTTTAGTTAAAAAATCTGACAATATTTACAAAGGTGCCAATTATGACAGTGACAACAACCAAATTATATAATTGCGATAAGTTTCTCAATAAATCATAGCTCAAATTTCCTGGGTAATGAGAAGGAGAGAACTTCAAAGGAAACTCAGAAAGTGTTAAGCAATTAAAGTAGAAAGTAGTGAGCCCAATAAAATAAAAAGGTGAATTGAGTTTATGAACTTAATTGGCCACGTTAACTTAATAAGAAGAAATTGAGGTTATGTACGTAAATTTTATTGCAACTGAAACTCAATAAAATGTATTGATTTTAAAGGGAGATATATTAGTTAATTACGCAAGTAAAGAACTTTACTACGTCACACGAGTTTCGTCGGTTCAAATTTATGTTACAGATACTGTGACTTGATAATATGGTCTCGCCAATTGGTTACTAAAGAGCATCTCGAGAAGGTAATATTGCCTAGAGCTCTAGTTCGATAGAGCCTCTTGCATTTCATTAGTGTATGAAACCGACTGATTAGTTGGCAAGTCTAAATAAAATGTTTACGAACAAGTCAGACTTCTTTGGTCTTAGCAATTTTCATTCTGAAAAGAATGCCGATGACGCGGCAGTGCAACAGAATATGTTACAATGATAGTTACCAGGTATAAAATAGTCTTCTTGTCTTCAGCGACTACTATAGCTTGTATCATTAATGTCTTTCAGATAGCACTTTTTGGCAGAAAGTCGGGCCGATTAGGCTAATGCGAGCCATAACTAACGATGAGATTTGCAAAAACCACATCAGACGCCCAGAGTGATTGCTTCATCTATATCAATAAATCTCTGCAAAGTTTACTGTTTGAGTAAAGATGATAGTACGAATAAAACAGCTTTATATATTACCCTAATTATAGTAAAAACGATTATGTATATTATAGACGTGCTTAAATGAACGAAATAACAACTTCATTATCTTCTGTGAGGTTGTTTCAAATCTTGATCAGATCCAAAAGAATAATTTGATTACTTATTTCGTCTTGATAATGTATGCTGATATTGTATAACTATGGTTTATAAAAATACAGTTTGATATTAACTTGAATACAAACCCCATCTATGATTGTCTGTGGTAGTAATTAACCAACATTTTAACAAGATAAAAATGTTGTGTGAGTATGACTTAAATTAATCTGGTCCTAAACGACTAAATATCAAGATTACTTACATATGGTCAAAATTTTTTTAATTTAAAGTTTACTTGATAGATAACTCCAATCTACATAGACTTTATATCATTTCTTCATCGTCATGGTAGGATTTTATTGAAATTTTTGACTGTTGTACAAGCATAAATTACCTTCACATGTGATTAGGGAAGTCTTTAAAAATAATTGAATTTGATATTTTTTGTATAAGGCTGTAACAACTAAAGGTGGAAATAAATAAACGATTTTGCTTTGGAAATTCCCCTCGCAGTCAAATTGTACAATATGTAGACATGATGATTTAAGTAGGTATTAGTTGAATTTCCATGCTAACTACAGCTCGAGGCGAGATGGCTACAGCCGGCAAAATACAAGATTCAATTTGCTGTTAATAGCTAATTTATTTCCCCCTCGTGCCGTGTACACTCAATTGCATAATGCTCTTATGTCATATCTCTCCTGCTACCGGGGTTTTCCTTAAATATTAATGGGGTTCATTTGGGAAAGATGGATTTCTTATAGTTATATTTCTAGAAGTGGTCAAATTATATTGAAAATGATTATAGATTAGAATTAAATGTACAGAGGCAACGAACGTAATATTGACATAAATTTATTTAATTGTAAATTGAAATAACAACTGATTCGCTAACGGATTTAACTCGCGTAGATATTAATGTTTCAATAAAAATAATATTGACTTTAATGAAAAATATTAAAATGTTCCGATATGACGAACTAACAAACTATTACAAAAAACAATTCGGAAACTATAAAAGGCTTATCTAGTTATAACAATAACGATTTATGTGTAAAGCAAACCCTAAAATGATTTAACTTATTGTGTTTATCTTGTAAAAAATGTAAACTTTAATTTAACAACACCTCCCCAAGTAGCGCTAAGAATTAAGAGTTATAACGACAGTGCAATGAAAATTATGGCCTTCAGATTCATTAAGTTTACAGTAGATTTATTTTAACTAGTAATTATTAACAGTGAGAGTTTCATTATTTGCGTAAGATTTGATTGTCTTGACGATATTATTGTTAATGAACCTCAGGCAGAACATTTATTTAATTAAATCAACGCATTGTTGAATCTAAACAGACATTCGGTCCACACACGAACTCGATAAAATATGTCTTCCTCAAACTTGTCTCTACTGAGAAATAAATTTAGTGCAAAAGGCAGTGCATATGAGACAATTTATAAGAGGCTTAATTTATGTCACATACAAGTATAACGTTGACGAGAACACAGAAACATTCATAAGATAGATAGAACCTTATACAAACAGTCACTGTCTATATATATGGTGTGTTTATCACGGTAGATTTTTTCGGGTTTAACTGTATGGAAAAAGTTAATTGATAAATTATAATTTTAAAGTTTGGTGCCCACAGTTATACCATGAATAAATTAATTGGCGGATAAATTAGAAAATTTAATAAAAATCATATCGGCTATTTATGTGACGAATATTATATCTATACAAATAATTAAATTCTAAGTGATCGGTTTCTGTACATGAAGGATATATGACAAAAACTATTATTAGGGCTCTTTATTAACGCAATAGAACCCAAAACAGTAATTGTTGGAATTTTTGTCTGTTTATCTGTGCGTTTGTTCGTGTTAATCTCAGAAACGGCTGACCCGATTTCATTACTGTTTTTACTAATGTATTGTAGTAAGCGTCACTAAAGATTTTAAGTTCGTTTGATTTCAATTCGTACATAAATAAATAAGTTGTAAATTAATTTAAACTATGTGGGTACTATTTCTTAGCGTAAGGTGTGGTTTTCCGAAGCGAAGCGAGGGCTGATTGCTAGTAATATAATAAGATAGAACTGATTTGTGCTGTTAATAAATAAATAAATAATCTTTAAGTAAAACATATGTTCTTGTTATAATTATGTCTGTCTGTCTGTTATAGTATCACGCGGAACATTGACTAAGTAAAGTTGAAGCTTGTAATATACATATGTCAATTATATTATTGTGTGTGCGGAGTGATTTTAAACATTTATTGTTCATTTATTTTTAAGTATTATGTGTCAAAAAACAAATTGTTTAAAAAAAATGAGGATAAGGATTTCTAATAATGTACTATTGGATTAAATTGTCGTAAGAATAATACAGGCCATTGTTAGCTCAGGACATTAGACGTAGCATGTCACATCGCTCTGAGTCTTAAAAACCTACAGGACAGTCCTAAGTCGATAAATTTTTGTATGGAATCAAAAATATTCCTGGATATAATAACATTATGTAACCATACACCAGATGAATCCCGTTGAGCTGTCGGGCTACCTTACAATTAATAACTACAGACTACTGACACGATGCTACCCAAATTCTCATTCATAATTTCCGTCATGTAAGTAATTATACTAGAATTTAAAATAAACAGCTTTAAATCTAAATAAATAAATCCTATGATTTATTCTGCAAGAGAAACTCAATTTAATAGAACTAACTGTAGGTCCAGCAGCGCGCGATAGGAAGCGATAAATTATTCCGACGTGGGCCCGCTAATAAATAAGAATGAGGAGAATTAAAGAAGTGGGCACGTGGAGGCTCCATGACAAATGCTTCTCGGGTCCCGCCGAAACTTGAGGTAAATCACAAGAATAATAATGCATACAGAGGTGTAACTTCGTACAGGATTATCAGAATCTTTTGACGGTAACTGTGACGGACACAAATTTGTGTTGTCTTTTTATGTAATCAAAAATATAAATTATACATTCGTTATTAGCTTTGAATATTTAATCTCATAACCAGTAAACGAATCGTTCGATAACACTGAAAAGCATGCTCGTACCATCAGTACATGCACATTCAATATCAGCATTCGGAACAAGTTAAGAACATCTTACATACATCGGACATAGAACATTATTATATGCACCAGTGTTCTTGGTACGGAGCTCAGTGCAATCCAAAAGGGGGAACTAGAATGATTTTCGATTCTGTTGGTCAACAGGATACTTTTAGATAAGAGAAGGTTAATTTAAACTCAAGGATTAATATAGTCCCTTGCACTTATGTCATCCTTTCTATCACATTTCTTTTCTAATCATGTCATAAGTCGAATATTAATTCATTACACACTGAATCGTGAAGCTTCAGATGAAAACCAAATATCATAAAGTAAAATCAAAAACACCAGAAGACTGTATGAAATACCCTCTGTGCGAACGTTTAGTCAATATGAAATCTCGGAATACCCCCAAAGTTATTCTCGCCATCCGTTACATTTTATTTGGGTCGAGAGTTTAATGAAAATGATAAAAATATTCAACAGTGCCGCTCGACTTTCTGTAAAATGTTTCCAATATTAAGCTTACTATGAGCAACTTATTTCACTACATACTTTTACTTGATAAAAGAAACATCAATATATTTTGATGAACATCATCGTTCCCTATTACTGCTTTATACGGATTTAAATAAATGTATATTATACGCCAACACATTGATTAAAAGAAAGAGTAAAATGTGTGAAAGGGATAAAAGGGTATCTTTTTTAACCGACTTCAAAAAAATTAGGCGGGTTCTCAATTCGTTTGTATTATATATTTTTTGATATTTATCAGAACTCCATCATTTATTAACGGATTTGGAAAATGTCTCTTTAATTTGAGAGGATCCCGTTTGGTACTACTTAAATTTGAAGAAAAATACTTCGCCTAAGAGTGTTAAATAGGAGACAGAATCAAGAAATTCAACTTCTTCAAATTGAAACGGGTTTTGTTAAAATAGTTACTTGTTCTAAATGAACTTTATGGTAACCACCAGAATCGATCATCATTGCAACTCACAACTGTCCCACTGCTGGGGTTAGGTCTCCTATCATAATGAGACGGATTATGGCCATATTCCTCCACGCTGATCAAGTTCGGGTTAGCAGATTTAATGCACTATTAGAAACGTTATGGAGAACTCTCAGTAATGCTTTTCCTTATAATGTTTTTCTTTGACTAAAACAAATGATAAGTCATTTGTAATACACACATTATTTGAATATTCTCTTTGAAGCCTCGAGTTTCCCGCGCAATAATCGACACTCATACCACTTGTCTATCACTGCTTATGCATCGCTCGCTGTACATAACTGCAATATAAGTTTTGTCACGGATGGGTTGCCGGCTAGGAAGAGGTTAACACGCTTGTTCACTGGCTCTTTTAATTTTGGCCTATCTATATTTCTAGCCGAAAGTCTGTAACGGTATCACTAAAATGATATATAAAATATAATAAATGTGGATGTATAAAAATAGTAACCGATAATAATCTTAGTTGAAGTATGAAACATGGAAAGGGACCGGATGGTATCGATGCGGAAGTATAGAAGATTTTAAATGTGAACGGATAAAAGTAGTTTGCTTTATTCTTCTATAATCTCAGAGATTATTCCTTTGGAATGGAGTAGCAGTCACCTGGTGTCTATTTATAAAGGCAAAGGGGACGTCCAAGATTGCAATGGGTATAGAGGGATAAAGTTGATAGTGCATACGATGAAGATATGGGAAAAGGTAAGAGGCTGCGGATGGAAACTAAGATCAAATCACCCAAAATCAATTTGGATTTATACCTGGAATTTTCCATTCGACAGTTACTAGAAAACATACACATGTGCTCATAAGAACTTGCATATGGTATTTGATGTTCTCGAAAAGGCATACGATAGGGTATTTGTGGTGGGCAATGAAAGAAAAAGGTGTGTCTATGAAGTATGTGCAGTTGGTACGCGCTATGTATAAAAACCCAGTCATCCGAGTGAAATCTGCTGCTGGGTTAGCGGACAATTTCGCAGTAGCGGTTGATTTGCACCAGGGATCGGCTTTAAGCCCTTATCTTTTCCTGTTATTTATGGAGGCTTTGACATCACCCCTGCATGGAGAGACACCCCGGTGTATTCTCATCGCGAACGACATCATTCTGATAGAGAGGATGGTGCATTGTTATAGAGCAAACTTGATAACTCGCATGCCCTGGAGATTGCTGGCTTGAAAATCAGCAGAACCAAAATTGAATATTTGTTCTGTGATTTCAGTGGTATCACTGGTGTCCCAGTAACAATAGATAGAGATGTAATACCAGTCTGCTCTGATTTAAAATACCTAGGTTCGTTACTCCAACGTGATAGAGAAGTAGATCGGGATATAAAACGGCGAATCAACGAAGGGTGGCAGAAGTAGAGACAAGTAACCAGCATTTCATGTTACCCGGGAATGCCGATTAAAGTTAAAGAAAGAGTTATAACTCGATTATAAGACCAGTAATGTACAGCTCAGGATGCTGGACAGCTAGTGCACGAGGAGAAACGTCTTCACTGCCGAGATGGGTATGTTCAGATGGATGTGTGGAGTAAGGCGATTAGATAAGATCAGGAATAAGTAAATAAGGGTTTTTTTTTATGGCTTTAAGAGCCGACGTAAAAGCGGACGGGCCATCTGATGGTAAGTGGTCACCGTCGCCTGTTGACAAGGGCAACACCAGGGGAATCGCCAATGCAACGCCGGCCCTGAAGGAGAGCTCCTTTTACACCTTTTTTGAAGAACCCCATGTCATAGCGGTCCGGGAATACCGAGGAAGGAAGCTCATTCCACAATTTGCATGTTCTTGGCAAAAAAGATCTTGAGAATCGGACCGTGGTGCTTCTCCACAAGTCCAGCCGGTGTGGATGAAACTTTCTTCCTCGGCGAATGGTGTGGTGGTAGAAGGGTGAAGTAGGCACCAGATCAAACAATTCCTCGGAGCACTCACCATTGTAAAGGCGGTAGAACACACAGAGGCAGCCGATGTCTCTTCTAAGACTTAGGTGTTCTAACGATTCGAATCGCGCGTTTTTGCACGGCGTCAAATGGGCCAAGCTGGTATTTTGGCGCCCCTGCCCAAAGGTGGGAACAGTACTCCATGTGAGGCCTGACTTGTGCTTTATAAAGCATCAGCAGGTGCCTCGCAGTGAAGTACTGCTTCGCCCGGTTCAGGACGCCAAGCTTTTTAGAGGCCAACTTGGCCTTAGTCTCCAAATGACACCGATAATGTACGTCGCTCGATATGTCAACGCCCAGAATCCCAACACTATTACTAATGGTGAGCGCGGTACCCTGGAATTGAGGCGCCATGACAAATGGGGTTTTCTTAGCGGTAAACGCGCAAACCTGTGTCTTCGCGGGGTTGAACTCTACTAGGTTGAGTCTACCCCATTCCGAGACCCGCTCCAGAGAGGCCTCGACTTCAGACACAAGTTTAATTCTGCTATCCTCCGCTTGTGACCGAGAGGATTTTGTAGGGCCTGTGTAGTAAGCATCCCCAGTGCTGTCATCCGCATAACAATTAATGCCACTAGCGTGCTGTAGCATATCATTGATGTGCAGAATGAACAGTGTAGGGGATATCACAGACCCCTGGGAAACGCCAGCATTTATAGATTTCATATCTGAGCAACAACCGTCGACTACGACCTTAATATGTCGCTCAAATAGAAAGCTGGCTACCCAAATGCATAGCCTCTCGGGAAGACCGTAGGATGGTAGCTTCGCAAGAAGAGCCTTGTGCCAGACCCGGTCAAAGGCCTTAGCGATATCTAGGCTGACTGCCAGTGCTTCCCCGTTGCTCTCTAGGGCCTGAGCCCACCGGTGCGTGAGATACACTAGAAGGTCACCAGCCGAGCGGCCATGGCGAAAGCCATATTGTCGGTCACTAATCAGCTGGTGATCCTCCAGGTATCTCAGGAGCTGCGTATTAATTATACGCTCCATCACCTTAGCAAGCAGGGAAGTTATCGCTATAGACCTGTAATTAGTCGGGTCGGTGTGGTCGCCCTTTTTGGGGATGGGATGAACAAGGGCAATCTTCCACGAAGACGGTACAATTCCTGTGGCATAGGATAGCGAGAATAGGCGCGTTAAGACGGGAGTCAACTCGGGAGCACACATCTTTAACACCACTGCGGGTATACCATCCGGCCCACTCGACTTCTTGATATCAAGGGACTGAAGAGCTCGTCTGACCGATTTTTGAGTGAAGAGTACTTCGTTCATCGAGCTCTCACACCGCGGTATGTTAGGCGGTGTGGTCCCCCCGTCATCAAGAGTCGAGTTGGCGGCAAAAAGGGTGCCAAGAAGTTCGGCTTTCCCCTTTGCCGTATGGACAACGGATTCATCCGGTTTGCGCAGTGCTGGAAGAGATGACCGACAAAAGTTGCCCTCGACAGCCTTGGCCAGCGACCAGAATGCACGACTCCCGGAGGGGTAACCGGCTAGCCGCTCGCCAATTCTGCCAATGAACTCGGCCTTCGCCTTGGCCATCCGCCTCTTAGCTGACCGGGAGGCAGCATTGAGCTTTGTCTTAAGCTCTGGGGCTGATGGATCCTTACATGTGTACGCTGATTTCCAGGCCTGGAAAGCAACATGTTTATTATTCGTTGCTACAGCACACGAACTGCTTACCAGGGCTGGTTTGTCCCACCGATGGATACGACAGAATTAGGGATAAAACATTACTTACTGGTACTGTAAAAGTAGTGCCTATAATAGATAAAGTAAGAAGTAGAAGGTTTGAATGATTTAGGCATGTGTATGAACTGCTTACCAGGGCTGGTTTGTCCCACCGATGGATACGACAGAATTAGGGATAAAACATTACTTACTGGTACTGTAAAAGTAGTGCCTATAATAGATAAAGTAAGAAGTAGAAGGTTTGAATGATTTAGGCATGTGTATGAATGAGAGGAAGGCCCAAGAAACGATGGATGGATTCTATTAGGAGTGATATGAATGAGGTGGTAGTGGACATAAGTTTGACAGGAAAGCACGAATTCACTAATAACAAAATTGTGCTTGTAAAGGGGTCCCGTATATACGGGAATGTATAGACATTGGATAATTTTTAATAAAGGTAGGGTTTGTTTTTACGAAGGTCTATTATCGGTATAGTGGCTAAAACAATTTTTTAATATATTTTTGTCTGTTTGTGTGAATCTATGTGATCGCATCACGCAAACAGCAGTGAATAAATATAAAAAATATGTAATTTACATTTCAACCCGGGAAATGTATTTGTTCCCTCAAACGAACATTGACATTGGATAATTTTTAATAAAGGTAGGGTTTGTTTTTACGAAGGTCTATTATCGATATAGTGGCTAAAACAATTTTTTAATATATTTTTGTCTGTTTGTGTGAATCTATGTGATCGCATCACGCAAACTCCAGTGTATAAAAATAAAAAATGTGTAATTTACATTTCAACCCGGGAAATGTATCTGTTCCCTCATAATATGAAATACAATTTAGTATGGAAGATATGTTAAGGGGGTAATAAATAAAATGTTCACTGTTTTTCTGGAGTTATTTGTGATTAAAGAATATGTTAAAATACCTTCAGCATAAGGGGACACGAGCAATTACTTCGTCTGTTGTTCAGCAGGGTGAATTACGGGAACGAGAAGTTGGATGCAGAGATGTACTAAAACCTCACGGTCGCACTTCCGCACTGGCATACCTTGTGTTGCGGGTGCTATGGCCACGCGCAATTAGACATCACAGATTAGAACTACCCGAGAACAAACGATTATTAGTCACATATATGTTACGACTGGGAATCGAACCCGGGAATAGTATGTATATAGAAGTGAAGCAAGGATGGTTTACTAGAATGGAATAGTCATGCGTATAATTATTATGTCATATATATTATTAAAAAAAAAACTATGTATACCTTAAATAAAATCGGGAGTCTGTTATGTCGTTGACAACCTGATACCTAATTAGGTGAATGAGCATTTAGGTTTAGGACGCAATACCAATGTATAATCATAAATCTCTACGAATTATGAAGTGGGAAGTCTTCTTTTCAATTAATTGTCCTCACAATTCAATAAAACTGAATTATTCAAACGTGGCTCAAACGCTGTGGGTACTGTATCATATATAACAAGCATCACAGGGTTTAAAGACCTGAGTTGCGTGATTAGGAAAAATCTATTTCGTTCCACATACACAATCAATCATATTCGTGTACGTTTCTGATTGAATAAACTTATCAAAAACCGTTATGGCTGATGGTGATATATTTTTTGAATCGGTCGTTTTCTTTCTTTAGCGCAAGACAAATACAGTAACCACGGACGTGCCTAATGATGACAAGAATATGGATATGCTTCAATAATAATATGTTTTCCTTTACTTCAATATATTTATTAAATTTTTGCATAAATAGTATTTTTAAGTTTAAATTTGACAAAACAAATACATTTGTCTAAAATAATAAATAAGATAATATCAATTGTAAAAATATTCATTTCTACACCAGTGGATGGATTAGTACATATAAAATAATGCATTACATAATGATTTTATTAATTGTATGTAGGTACTTAGCTATAGTGATAATAAATAATGGTTGTAGTGGTTTTTGTTAATAAATTTTGAGTAATCTTGTACTTGATATAATAGGTGTCACGCAATTTCTTGAATTTAATGCGTTGTCTTAGAATTCAATTCAAGCATATATGGTTTATTGAAACTCAATATAATAATATATTAAATTGAAAAGAGTTCAATACACGCACTCATGGCAAATTATCTAACTACATACAAAGCGAAATTCTGTAATTGATTAGAATCAAACATTACCATGATCGCATGAATGCCGCTAAATCAAGGAAAATTGTACAAAATACGGTGTTCATTTCTCGTGCTTTATAAATAAATTGTATTTAGTCTGAAGTGCAGGATGAAGGTTTCATCTAAATATCTAGGGATCTAAATATATTTGTAACAGTCCATTGTTCCAGTAACATGCCACAAGAGTAACATGATATGACTAAAACATGCTATGACAGTAACATTAAAATGTTAATTGATACACGGCAAGACAAAGATAATACACAGTAAATGATAGGCTCAAATTACTTGTAACTTCAATTTCAAAACCCGACTAGCTTAATGACAATAGAAAATAACATATATTCTTCTTTTGTTTAATTACTTTCAACGGTAAAAAACACTGAATGAAGTATGTTCACCTCGAGTGTAAATAATTAGCTCATTACTTAGATAAGTCTGCCTTTATATTGATTACTTAAAATAGAGTATAACATCGTCTGGCGTATCCACATTTAACTTACGAATGAATTGTAACTTATGACGAGAAAAATACTGTTGTTGTCTCGTACAACGATTATTAATCAAAGGGCGTTTGATAGAAGAGAAATATTATTTTCCCTTAGGACGTCGCAGTGTTAAAGTGACGTTGTGTTAGCGTAATAAATGATGGTGAAGATGAAACGTACATACAATTTATAGGGAAATATTTTTTTTTAATTATCACGTCAAAACTATACTGTTATATTGGCATCCGCTTATAAAGTTATTTTATTACTTTTGCTAAAATTTTCACATAAATATAAACAGTAAATTAAACTGTAAAAAAACATATGTACAACACCTATATACCAACTGATTAAAAATAATAATGCAATAATATGTTTACTGCATCAGCTCCAAATACATTTTTCACTAAATTATGAACTATCATCTCGCAAAAAATGTATAACTTCAATTAGTGAAGTCATTCAAATGTTAGGCGGTCGCTAATAGACGTGTTAAGGATTATGTACGAAAAATTCAAATGCAAAAGAAGTGATCAATTAATTTACTGACTTAATGCCATGTGTAATATAATATATACAAACGATAGATTTGAAAGAGAAAATAAAAAAAATATATATACATGGTGCAAACACAGCATTTGTAGTTAAAGCTCATAAAGAACGCTTAAGACGAAACTATGAACAAGAGATGTTCAGCATGAGTTATAAAACGGATGGTCTAACAATAGATTATAACGCTGATTTGCAATCCAGCCCGAACATAAAATATGATAGTTACTCGGAAATATTTTTTATTTATTTAATTTTCATTGTAAAATCTTCATAAAAAGGGGTACAATGGGCGCACTTAGTCCACCAGTCTACAACAAACGTAATAAAATAAATATTAAGTTCTAAATATAAATTAAAATTTTATTGCACTGAAGTGGATTTTTTTGTAGAATGTTATTCTTTACTAATGCTATGAGTTCATTGTCTAAGAGTTGTCACCACAGAAATATGAATGGTTGTCACATATTAGAAATTATATACCGTGTAAACATTTTGTCTTCTCGTTTATTGTTTAAAACTAGAACGTTTATATTATTAATGCTTTAATTATGTTAAAAGCTTTCGTTCCCGGGTAACTGTAGTGGAATTATTACGCAATGATATACCACTGACTGTTATAAAAGAAAAATAAACATAAATTTAGCATAACAGTAGTAATTTATATAAGAGACCTATGAATCACTACATAGTATAAAATAAAAAGTTGGATTGATCAATAATCTCAGCACCAAATGCCAATTAACAATAGATAGAGTGATTAATTAAAAAGAGTTAATTATATAATTTGTGATAATTTTTTTTATTTGTCTAAACTGTGATAAAAACTATTGAGTAATTCAGAAAAAAAATATGATTATGAAATTTTCCTATCAATTATCTACCTTTACAAAACTCCCAGCCATTCATACTCCCGTAAGTATATTCCGTGAGTTATGTGTGTCAAATGCAGTGGCAATAACATAATAGAAAATAACCTAAGGACATACTCTAGTCAGGTCGCGTCATATAAGGATAGTCTAAAATAACATTTCAGCAAATTGAAAAAACTGAGATTTAAATTGCATTCTTTGCATCAGCATAATGATTGCACAGTTAATCAGCTTAATGGTAACTTTAGTTACAATTTACTGCACAATTAAATTGTAATTGCTGCACGTTAGATGCTCTTGAAACAGAAAGTAGTAGCCTTAACAAGGAGCTGGATTCCTTCGCTTTGTTCGAACTAAAT
Organism: Megathymus violae; assembly: GCA_003671415.1. Lineage (NCBI taxonomy): Eukaryota > Metazoa > Arthropoda > Insecta > Lepidoptera > Hesperiidae > Megathymus > Megathymus violae. The sequence continues at coordinate 2,537,102 of PDGT01000050.1, read as the reverse complement.
TCTCAGTAACTACCCACGGTTTTGGTAATTATTTATAGGCAGCAAAAGGAAGAAATTTTAACTCTACGTAGATATAAATTTGTCACTCATTGCTGTTATGTTGTGTTATAAAATAATTAGCAAGGCGGTAAATTTGATTGTGGTAAAATCGTGACCTGTTTTAATTTTCACAATGTTTTTAAAATATATGTAGGCGGTACTTAACCAGGCAGGAAGGCTTAAGGGCTTAACAGGACGAAATTGGCGTTATGGTCATGATCTGTACACCTTGCACCACAAGTAGATGAGCCCAAACTTGACCTCAAGAGTTTGGAATCTCTTACAACCCGAGTTTTGATCCTTTTTTTTGTTACTTTACATATAACTTCGTAAAGTTTAAAGAGAAAATTGGTAGCTCAATCTGAAATAAGTATATTTAACTTGAAGTTATTTTCATTAAGCAGTAATACTACTAAGAAGATAAAGTAGGATTATTATTAAGAAGATAAAATAAAATTCCGCGCTGAAGGGATACACAAAAAGTCTAAAAGCTTTTCAGATAAAAACGTAACCCATCCACTCGCAAATATACAGTAACTGGGATTTATCGTAAAACAATGCAAGATTGTGGGTGCCGGGGTCGTAAATCTGGTCGCTTCACAAACATAAATACAGGCACGGCGTATATTTGTCGCGGTCCTTTCCAGAATAATGGCTTTTAGCTGCAATTAGACTGTTTTATGCTTGACTATTTCACAACAGAATTTCAATGTAATGACGTACTCATAAATAGTAGTTACAGTTATTATACTTCTATTAGGAAAGTAAGTTGCTATTATTGGGCAGCCATGGAAGCTTCGTTACCTCTTGCCGGGGCTTAAGAATTCTGGACAATATTAGACAAAAGTTTAAAATATGCTGCTTGGTAATACAAAATTTATATGTACTGGGATATTATGACAGATACGCTTAGGGCATTCTTAGTTCTTAAAAGAGACCATTGTATTGAATCGAGTGTAAATTTCAGCCAAGACTATTAATTAATTGTAAAATATTTTAACTGTCTCTTGATTGTTTCAGATCTTTTTGGGGTGTCGCTCTAAAAGTCAACAAATAAAGATTACTCACAACAGATACAATCCTATGGATCACAATTCTTCGTCTGTTCTTTTGCAGTCATTAACATAAACGCTGATCAATTTCGTGAAGTGGTTTCTATGCAACTCAACATGTAACGAAGGGAACAAACACTGTTTTTAAAAAGCAGACCACTCACACCTAAACAAACAAATCTTGTGGTGTCTATTTTCGTCCCGAATAATTTTATTCCAGTCGCCCCTCTGAAAATATTTTTTCAGTGGCATTTCGCCCATTGCAAATATTATTCGTGAGAAGTATTATTTTCGAAAAGATTTTTAGGCATTTTAAGCACTGGGCAAAGAAAGCATCGAAATGTTTGGCTTTGATACCGCCCTTCTTTTTAATTTATTACGAATATTTTGTTTTATGTTGGTTAGAAAAAAAAATATTTTGCATCACTCAACGCCTAGATGTAGATCAAGTTATCATTAATGCCCTATTGCACACACATATTAATGCCACGTGAAAAGTGTCAAAGCTTGAATTAAAAAATTGTCTAAAAATATAAAGTTGTAATAAAAGTGATTATAAAACGAATAACCATATGCCGAAACCCGGGATTGAACCAGGGACCTTTAGATCTTCAGTCTAACGCTCTCCCAACTGAGCTATTCCGGCTATCGGAAACGACGGCAAAGTTTGTTATTCGATTACTCAACTAGAAGGAGGATAGGAAGGAGTGTCGATCAGTGCAGAAAAAAATGTTTAGTTATAGAGGCAAGTAAGTTAAATTTTATGGTCAGAATTTATTTCTGAAAATATTCCATATGTCGAAAATTATGTAATATGTATGTTAAATTTTTATTAATTTTTAAAATCGTAAAACTTACACATTATTGATTGAATTAACTATAAGTGTTTGAAACCTGCAATACCAACGTCATTTTTAAAAACCTATTAAGTAACTACCCGGCGTGCCTGTATCCACAGGGATTTTTAGCCGTCGCTCAGTTGCATTACTACCGCTAATAAGGAATGTTGATTATAAAAAATAATCAAAAGGTTATTTCAAAATGTAAATAGTTTTCTAGTAACTGACTGTGTCTATGACAGACGGACACGATGAAGTTAACAAGTATTAGTAACTGTAAAGAGAGGGTGCGAATTTTGTGAGTTTGTGTGTATGCGGAAGATAATCTCCGGTACCGCGACACGTATTTGAAGAAATCTTTTATCATTTGGAAGGTACATTATTCTGGATGGATATAGGTATATACAGGATATAGGTATGTGTATGTGTATAATAATTAATCGTTGAACCCGTACGAAGTAGGGACGAACCGCTAGTGATATATAAAATTTACTCCAAGAACTACTCTTAAACAAGTGGACGGAATTTTGATAAAATTTTTGATTTTGTGTAAATGAGTCCTAGAATGATTTAGATTTACAATGTTGAGGATTGAGGTGGTGCTGGAGTCAGACAACATTAACAACAACAGACAGACAACGCTGCCGGGTCCGATAGTACGTTCATATATAT
>PDGT01000050.1:2468544-2523816 GCA_003671415.1 Megathymus violae | reverse complement strand
CCATCCAGTGGTGGTTGGTGGGGCGTTGCTTTAATGTAAAAATAGCTTGTGCTTGCTGACCGACGAGGGGACAGAGGCATGAGCTGTGTGATACACGATAGAGGAAATGGAGATTTACATCCTAAATTTAAGTTATTAATTTTTGCTTGTTCTCGACAGATACACCAGACATGTACGCATTCAGGGACGAATGCGTATGCAGGACGGGCGGATGTTGTCGCCCTCATTATAAGAGGGTAGACAATTAAAAAGTAGGGTAGTTGGCTACGGCTCCCTACCTGGAATACCTGTCAGTCTTCTATATAAACTCACTACCATGTTAAAATGACACAGTCTACTGTAGCTCTTAAACGGCGAAGCTCTGCCCAAAAAAAAAAGGGTGTCTATGCAGTACATCAGTGATTGTGACAAGTATATATAACGTAAGCAGATTGGTGGTATGTAAAAGTATTGATAACTGTATTCACATTGGTGTTTGTGTTATAAAACATTGTAATGAGAAAATAGTGTCATAGTAAATTACTGTGTATTAATGTAATGAATATCCAATATAATTATTTACCACATACTCAAGTGTTTCTTTTACATATACAATTTTACAATGAAAACACTGTATGATTTGACCGTTATTTGACCTTTACTGTACTTTTCTTACGTCGAAAGCTATACTACTCGGCAATTTAAAATACCAACATATTACGTAAAGAGTTTTGAGCAAACAGTAATTCTGTGATGTTAAGAAATGTGAGCGAACAATAATTTAACTTCAGTCACTTTAAGTAGAGTTACTTGGTTATTTATTTCACTTTAAAAAATATCAAGTGTATAAATTGGTTTAATTGGAATGTTCTTGTTAATGTAACAATGGTTTAAGTCTAATAAAATTTATATTTTAGCAGAGGTAGCCGCCGATACCATATGAAATACGCTTAGTTTGTGCGGGTAAAATTTTGCTACTGAATTTTAAATATGTTCTACCCAACAAAAACTATAATAATTTTGCAGTCCTTTGCATGTGACTATTATGATAAAAAAAGTTTACTTTTAGCTTTAAGATTACTATAAAATTAAAGGGATTCACGGCAATAAGGTGGTTATGTCTCCTTTCAAAGAACAGCTTTAAAATAACTACATTGATTAAATTACACGAACGAATAACACAATTATATAACACCTTTTGGAAACAATGTCTCTGTTGAATATTTGTTGTCAAAAAGTTTGTCACACAAAACATTGTGTCTTAAATATAATAACGCGACCACTTCCTTGAAAACAAGAAAATTGAATAGGAAAGCTTGCTTAAAAAGGGATTTATTATTCAATTTCTATGTAATAAACGACGCCATCTTCTTGTCGTATTTGTTAATGCGTGAAATATTTCATGGCAAGGAAGGGTGTCAATGTAAAATGTTATTTAATTTCCATTTTTAATGCTCAGGTAATTTGAATTAAATACTATATTAATTTCGAATGACGATTTATTTTGTATGTTTCATTGAATTCAGAAATTATTATTAAAAAGAGTTTTTTGATACACAAAATTTATATTTTAATTTTAGCTTAGAATTTACTTCTAACTTTTTAATTGGTACACCAAATTGTTCTGTGAATTCTAATCAGGTATAATGTGAAATCTATAAATTTGCTTGTATTTTATTTGTATTTTTGTCATTTAGTTAATTTACATTTCATATTTGCTGTTTAATATCTAATTTAATTATTCAATTTAATAGGTCAGTTATATTAATTTGCGTTGAAGAGAAAATCAAACAACAGTTCGGTGAAACGAATAATTAGCTTTTTTCTACCAATATTGCCGTTTGTCAATTTATATTTAACCTCGACTCAATTTGCTTTGCTGTACCAGCATCGTACTAACTTTATTGCGCAATTCGCACACCGAGCAATTATATATTAAATTTTGTTTATTAAACTGATTAAAATTCAAATAGTTCAAATGTAGTGGTTTTTCAATCAGGGACAATTCAGGGCAACCTCTCCTTTTGCGAATAATAGACCAAAACCATGTTCCGTCCGTAAATCACAGTGCTCTGTATTACCCAATGTAATTTCGATATCACAATCAATGCATGTTTTTTTACCCTGATAGGTTATTTAACGCCATCCATTTGTTTCCAATCCTGAAATGTTTAAACGTCATACAAAATTTGAAAGCCTTTTTACGAGAACGTTCAACGCATCCTTCACGGCTATCTAATGTCACTGACGTCCCTGGAATTGCAGATGTGCATGACGGTGGTCATCACGTACCATAACGGGGTCCAATTGCTTCTCTGCTAGTTGTTACGATAAAAATAAATAGTTACGTAGGTACCTAGCATACACAATGAGCATCACTTCTTCGAGCCGGGTAAGAATGTATTACCGTGCTCGTTACTGTTTCTTCTGGACCATTTTTTCCGCTCTGACTTGTTACGGCATGCCAATAAATCAATGGTCGTTAGATTCAAAGTTGGTACGTCTAATGTTTGACATCGATTTAGACTTAAAAATCGTGTTTTGAGACGTTGTTCCGTTGAATAGTACATTCTTTTTTACCTTCTTCTCATTTCCTGGCCGACAACGCATCAGTGATATCTTTGGTGTTGTTGATGTCCATGGGCGGCGGTGACCACTTACCATCAGGTGGCTCGTCTGCTCGTTTGTCGGCTTTCAACATTAAAAAAAAACTTATCATTAATTGTGTAATTAAAAGTGTATTTTTTAAATTCATATTCCTTTATTTCTTTGTTTGATACCCATTTACACGTTAGCAACGAAACATACAATATACTATGTAAAACGTAACACTTTACATGACATAATTTTCATTTTAATTCAAGTTACTATTTTACGCAAATTACGATGTAAGGCATATGAAATTATTATCTCAGTAGCTACTAATACGGGTGCTCTGGGATGGGGCTATGGCCACAGTTCCATGTATAACCATTATAGACGTTTGTAAGGACAACCTTTAGGTGGCCGGAATACGCTGTTTAATTTTAATTTTATGAATTTCCTGGATTGTTAGTAATAAAAGGAAATCAGATTGTCTTTCGTTTGTCGTACTCTTGTGTCTACGTATGTGTATCATTCTTCTTATCTATACTATACTATTTAGCTTTTTCTTCCCAATGATATAGCACCTTTTCGAAACAGTACAAGAAAAATATGTTATTCAATGTATTCACAAAATATCTAAGTGATAATTGATTTTGAATTAGACCCAAAAAATATAAATATTCTGATCGTTCTTTGACATTGTAACATTATTTTACCCAACGGATAAAAACATAATTAAATTTTAAGTTTTTACTCAACTAAATATCGAGTTAATTAAATATTTAATTCACTATAGATAGGACTAAAATCCAATTTTAAAGACAGTCTCAGTCTTGACGATTGTAATGGCACGTCTCTTTTGCCAGTGTCACGTAAATATAGCACTTTCTTAGCAATCTTCTCTCGTATGTTCGACTTCGCTGGCTCTACGATAATAATTGTAGGTTTTTCTTCACGAAATAATTCCTTTTTTGCCGGAGGGGTTAAAAAGTAAAATTGGATATCATGGTGAAATTTCTTAATTCTTATTACACATATCTGAATATATGAAAATATGGCCACAAGTTCCAAAGTATGATAAATCTTTGTGGTTAAGTTACAAAATATTATAAATGTTATACTACCAATATTAAGGACTAAATATAGATATTTTAAAGCTAGAATTTAATATGTTGTGCAATATAACGGACCATTTATTAGAGTATTAGGTGGTTAAGTTTTAAAATGTTTGTTGCCAATATTTAGGACTAAATGAGTCAAACTGACAGCACATATTTAGCAGGCGTCATTAAACTAATAAACGACGTTTGAAGCTGACCAGATTTGGATTTTGGCGCCGAGAAGAATTTGAGGAAACCTGTATATGAATTACGAGTATATGATTATGTTTTTACGACAGCAGACGTAAAAGAAGTAGACGAGTCGGATAGTGATGAATGGTCTTAAGCGCCTGTGAGCATAGCTAATAACAGGAGCGTAACGGAAGTAACTGCAACCGAAAAATGTAAAAAAATGTCCGTTTGACTTTAGAAAGTGGGTACTGTGTTAGTGTGATGATAGTTATCCAGGGAGGTAAAGAACGTTACCATCGTACATTAATACTGACGGGATTAAATCACTTTTCGTTTGGCGTATTTCACATTTGGGAACATCATAGAAAATTTGGGGGTATGCAGGTTTCCTCACGATGTCTTTCTTTACCGAATCAAGTGATAATTAATTTGTAATGGGCATTTAGTTTGATAAATTAGAGATGCGTGCAGGATTCGAACTCTAGTCTCAGGTCTTGAATCTAAAAAAAACACCTGTATTGTTGCCGACGTATAAGATTGAAATAAGGTGTTTGACTAATTAAATAGCTCGTGATTTATTGTTTCTTCACAAAGCTAAAAATAGTAAAATACGTCAACACGTCATAAAAGTATAAATATTTTATAAAACGTGATTTTGATAGCTGCGAACTTCAATTTAATTTGGGTACAATATTATTTTTACCTTTTGTTATGTACAAAAATCGTGTAATATCATGAGTAGGTAGACTATGGTTTATTTCTTTTCTAATAAACGTTAAAATGTGTTTTACGACTCCATTAGCGAGATGAGGACTTACTTTTAATATTTTTTGGATTTGTTTCCAGAGAATTTTTACTGAAAAAATGTTTTTCCACTTTGTAGATGGAAGAATTTGTCGGTTTGTTTGCACGTGATAAACACCGGTCGCTGTGGAACGTACAAATTAATTATCATAGTTGGTTATCAGGTGTTATGTAAGGAATAATAAATTGTGAAGAAAAATTGTGATTTGTTTTTCTATTGTTGTCTCGGAATTTTTTATTCATAGACATATAACTTTTTTTGTATATATAATATTTAATGTTCTATGTTATATGTAAAATATATAAAATTAAGAAGATTGTATTCAATTATTGTTGGTGGTTATAATGAAATAAATTACACTAGCATATGAGAAGCTATAGCATCAAAGAAGTATTAGTCACTTGGTAAGATGTTATTGACCTCTAAATAGATCTGTCAATTTTCGGGTGTGCTGCGCACGCAGGCTTCGGAGTCATGAGCGTGCCTTAGGGCGCACGAGATGTTTGGATTCTCCGGCGTTCAGCGCGCGGAAACCTCGGAGTTGATAGTGAGAAGCAGTGTGTTTGGGAGCATGACATGGCCAACCTAATCAACCATTCGTTTGCGTTGAGAAACTTCCACAGAGTGTGCTTGTTGAGAAACTTTTAGAGACTGTCTGCGTTGAGAAACTTCTAGAAACGCTCTGCGTTGAGAAAATTCTAGAGACGTTATTTTTTGAAAAATTTCCAGAGACTGTCTGGGTTGGGTATTTTCTAGAGACTGCTATTTCTCTACAATCAGCTGACATTTTATATCTAATGTTTATTCTGGAACGTTTGTTTTTTTAGACATTCAATTTTGTAAATTTCGTCTCAGCCACTTACTGAATCTTTTTAGTAAGAAGGGAAAAACGTACATATTAAAAATAAATGTGACAAAGATGACATTATTTAATACATTTGTCAAATATTTTAAAACAATAATAAAATATTCATTACAATAAAAATTTTTTATGAAATTACAAGACAAAAATTACAGAAAATTATGAGACATTAAACTAGGTAATATTTAAAAAATTACAAAGTGTGTAAGTACTACATACAATATTACTAAAAATACGGAATCTAGAAACAAATCTTATAATGATTTCTTTGTGCTATTTTAGGTATGTCATGTTATTACAACTTATAATTATAATAGATTTTGAAACAAACTTATACTTTAAATTAAATTGTTTAATTAATATTATATAAAAAAAATACGTAGTATTATTTAATAAATGTGTAGCCTTTTTACAACATTTTTTGTAAAGTAAATTTTATAAAAAAATTAACAAAATAAAACCATGTTTTTAATGTGTCTTAAACCGAAAAAATTTCATAAGGACTCCTAATTTATGACAAGGCTGTATAAACAATTTGCAGAATCTCCTGGAACTATATTTTTCTTGGCCCTCGCCCAACAATCGACTATAGACCGGGATTTAGTTAAAGCTTTATCATGATGTTATTTAGTGCACTGTGTTAGAAAGGATTTTTGTCCAGTATCTACATTTTTATGTAAATTATTACCTATTGGCAATTTATTTTTATTACAGCAATTTAATAGAGGTTCACTGCGGAATATGAGGCTTTCCACTATTGTTAGTTATATGTATAAGATGCGGTGTAAGGGGTAGCTCGTATACTTATACTTACCGCTTTATACCTTTGCACATTTGCCAGCTGTTAACATACAATTTAAAAAAGCCTCCGCAAATCCTAGTCGAAACTAAACGAATCAATAATATAATATAATTATAAGCAAGGACATAAGGATGTGTACGCACAAATTAAAAATTTCAGTTAATTTGTACAACGGCTAAACTCTAATGAGAGTCGCGGCAATATAATTAAGTTAACAAAACTTTGCGACTTATTCGCGACTGTTAATGAACAAACTCGCTGGAAGTGCACAAAAGCGTGTCGAGACGTGTTCAAAATTACAAGTAATACGATAATTTCCTCCTATATATCCAAAGTTACTCGTTTAATTTCTACTCTTAAACAGTAAGATGACCGAGGCACTTACCTACTTAAAGAGGCTTTATTTCCGTGGAATTATGCTACAATACTGAGGTTTATATCTTTACAGAATTTTACGATAATTGAAGAAAATTACTGTGAAAATTGAATATTTCCTCGTGGTGCTACGCTTTTCTCTTGGCAGGCTTTATAGACCGCTGTGTAAATTAGGAATACAGATAACAAAGTTGAATGAAATGAGCGAGAAAATTTTAAATATACCTATTTCAAAAATACCCGATGTTACTTTTGCATGGGGGTAACCTCTTTTGCCTAATTAGTTTTGGCCAGGGTAAAGGTCTATGGTAAAACAGTCTCACACCTCGAAAAGAAACCTTCCAGCAGTTGGAAAATGTTGTTTTGAAATGATGAATCACAATTATACCGAGCAAGTGTAAGGTTTGAAAATATTTTACATCAATTTATTAATTCTGCTCTTAATTTCATTATTTTAAAGTTTCATATTACAGCGTGTAATCGAAAAATAAATACGCAATGTGCATATAATTCTAATATTGCCTTAATATTTTTATTTACAATTTTTATTGCTACAGAATGATGCTTATTTAATAAACATCATTTGGTTACGTTTTCATGACGCCTTCAAAAGGTTCAGCGTTCTTTTATGGGCCTTGGAGTTCGATTTACAATATGGTTCTAAAGTAGATACGTCAGTTACCTATTGGAACTTTTAAGCGACACGTTAAAGTACAGCTTATAGGTAAAGGATATCATGATATAGATAAATGTATTAATGACAAGGATGCCTGGAATTATTAGTGTCGAAACCAGTTCCGCGCAGGTTTTAACTTAGTTTATAATTGCCGTGTGTTATTTTAAAGGATGTGCTGAGGAGCTTTTTTCGTCGTTTCTTCTCCTCAATGTTAAAGCATCTTTTGGAAAATGTAGTAGAAGCAAATAAGGTGCAATATAATTGAAAATGCAAAAATGCGAGGAAAACTTCACATCAAGAAGATAGTGAGCGTTGGGTGTTTTTTATAAAAACTGGTTGTTTTTAGTTAAAATTTGTATAATATAGTTTTTCTTATTCTAACTCCATTTACACGTAACGGTAATAACCTATTAACAATTGACCTAGTAACCTCAGAGAATTTATCTCTCACAACAAAGACTATCCAGAAGCATATATGTACTTGCTGTTTCACACATACTCGTATGTTTATTTACATTACATCAATACCCGCATAAAAGTCAACGGCCACCGTAATATGAAATCTGGATCGTTTTATTTCACTGTTATTCGTGTCTCATTCCTTACAAACAATAAACTTTCTATTAATAGGGACAAACAATACGTACAAGCGTTCGTTGCTTACAGAAAATCCTTTGATATTATTTGATTTTTACTTATACCTCAAGCACATATATGATACTAAATATCGTCCAATTTCTGATCGAGTTACAGTCTGTTTGTACTTATCAGTGATTCTCGGCAATTTTCGTGTTAGGGTTGTTGTCGTGTTTCGACGATACACGTTTTATACTTGGAAGTAAATAATTGTTACGACTTTAATTTTCTCTTTACTGCACTTAATCTTTTTTAGATGATAGCCGAAACACACAAAACACAGTGATTAATTTAAGTGTTATATTTTGGTATAGGAATATGCAGTGTAAATTTTTCAAGTCGGCTTGGATGGCCTAACCTGAAACTATGAAGAATAATTCGTTTGTCGGCTATTTACATTAAAAAAAATTAGAAACATATCATACTCCAGCCTAATTTTAATAATATAATACTTCATAAAAATAAAAAAATATTTATTCATATCGGTATTTTATAAATATTCTTAAGTAAGTTAATATTTCTTGAATGATATCTAGCTGGATCTTTTCTTTTTCACCTATATTTCAACTCAATTACATGGGTCATGGATGCCAGGTTTGGGTAAAAAACATAAGAACGTGAGCACCCGTTACATGTAGAATCTATAAATTTATACTTATGTGTAATTTCTTCTTCACGTAGCAGGAAATCATAACGCGTAGCATTTAACAGTGTTCGAAGCATGTGACGGCGAACTTAAATTTTCGCATCGCTTGTTATGCTTAAGAACACTCCTCCTGTAAACATAACAAGTTAAACCTGCATTTGATAGTGGAATTTCTGATAAATAAACATGAAATTGCATGGAACAATACCGTGACAATTAAAAATAGAACAGTGAAAGCGTATAAATGTACTCTAAAGGAGGAGGTTAATTGGAAAGACTTCGTTAATTATAATTGCTTTTTCCACGCATATTTACAACTGGAACCATTAGGTATTGTAAGCTTTACTTTAAATATTAAGTAACTTACATCTATAAATTATAGTAAAAAACTATTTTTGTTTGTTTCTCAATTTAATAACTTCGTTTACTTTTAATCAGTAAATTTGTATGTAATTTACTTAAATTATAAAATCTTATTATTAAAAATTAAAATTACTAAAATAAACAAAACGGTGTATATTTTAATATGTACACATTTTTGTAAACCTTCTTTAGGCAATATATAAATTTTTATGACTGAATTTCTGCCATCATCATGGCATACGCGTTGCGAGGATCTAACAGACAATAGAATCCGGATTTTTTTTTTAAAACGTTTAGACACTCACACCCCCGCACTAGGATTCCCTGTGTTGCGGGTGGCATGGACATACACAATTATCACTTCAAAAACACCCATGACCCGAGAACAAACATTTATCAGTCACATAAATATCTGCCCCAGCCGGGATTCGAACCCGTGACCCCACGCTCGGCAGGGAGGGTCACTACCAACCGGGCTACGGGGTCGTCAAATAATCAATTTGGTGATTCAACAAGTCAATGTTGGCAGTTTAAATACTATTCCGAGGGACAGAAATTATTAAATTTCTTAAAAAAAAAAACTTAAACAAAAATCAAGTCTCTTTACAATTACTGCCGCTAAAGCTATAATATTTTAATGAAATATTGTTTTTTAATTCTCTATAATTCTCTATAATGTTCCCAAAGATATGTGACTATGTCCTTTACCCCTTTCATTGTGATAAGGGACCTGAGCCCAGTCGTGGGGTAGTATGGGTTGTAATGATGTTGATTACGATGATATTAAATTCTATCAAAGTCGTAAGGGAAAAGAGGAAAATATGCATTGATATGAAAAACATTACTTTCCACTTTCTTTGAGTAAAAATAATAATTATTAAAATTCAATATAAATTTAAAATGATAGATTAGTTAATTTTAATATAAGTCAAAGATTATTATTGTTTTATGTTTTGACGTGATAAGGTATTATAAATCGATGAACGCCGGCTGCATACGAAAAAGCATGAATCATTGTCACGTTCCGCCTGAGCCGAGTGTGCAAGGGAGAGCGCGGAACAAGTGATAGAGAGGCACGATCGGCCTAAGCGTTCGGCTTGTGACGAATCTATCTCTCTTCCATTCCATCCGCCGATGCGTCTTAAATATCACACATGTGTATAAGTTGTAAATAAATTGTTAATAGCACATTGTTACTTGTAATTGTCTTAAACTAAATAAATATTTTCTATTCTATTCTATTCTAATTAGTCTGTATAATTGAAGTAAAAAAATATATGAATTACCAATTGCAAATAAATGTTAATTTATCGAAAAAATTGTAATTTTCAATGAACTCTTACTTTGTATTATGCAAAATAATGATAATTCAGTGATAATAATTCAATTCATAAAAGTATGTAATTTCATTAATGTTTTCTTATGACGTTATCACGTAAAATTGTCTTCTGTAAACCGACTTTACAGACAACCAATTTTTTATCTAAAATAATGACAGACGTCACTACTCCATCCATATTTATTATCGCACGTAAAATCTTAGAAAAAAAAATATCTAAATTACTGTTATTAATGAAACTACTTAGGATAATAATTATTTTATACAATTACATCCCAATTTACATATACAAGTATATGTATGGTATATATACTCGTAAATTAGATTGTTATATTATGGAATATTTAAATTAAATTATTAAAGGTTAAATTAACTAAGTTTATAGGTTGAATAGTTTTTAAGTACACGTTGCCTCAAGATATAAACAAGTGTCGCCTGGTAGTGGAATTTCTTCGCTCATCCTAACAATCGAATGTTTTCTTTGAGTAGGTTGAAGAGTGTGATGCATATCAAAAGTTATGTTGATTCATACATTACGCTGATGGATGTTGCAAATAGCTACCGTACTAATCCATTACCTTCATATATAGGTAAACATAAAGTACCTTTGATAATTATGTCGATAAAATTGCATTAGATTAGATACATTACACAACTTGTGCAAAAAACTGTTTTTATATGTTGTACGTAATTACGTTAAGAAACTATTCCGCGTGGTTCGCTTCTAAGTGTCGCGTCGGTGAGGTTATCCGGTACCTAACGTCATGCGAAGGTTTTCGTGTAAAATATCGTAAATGCTTTTCGATCCAATATGCAATATTTGCTGAATCTCATCACAACGTAAGTAATTCACCTTGTCTCTTCAATTATTCTTTACACCTTGTCGACAAAGGTCGACTACTTTCTTTTTTGGCTTGAAAATCAGTCAATGGCATACGGCATGCGGCATACGGTTTTCTGAAAATTTATCTAACGATGTGTCCGGTACTACTAATTCGAACATATGTGTTTTTACTTGTATATTCAAAATAAATTATAACTGGCTGATGCTTTATAAATAAAAAAAAATCGCAAATTTGCTCGACTTCGTAGGAATATGTTTCTATAAAACCTTTACTTTTGATATAACAATGTTAGTTTAAACCATTGATTCCCAAAGTGGTCCAGGTGGACCCCCAGGGGTCCACGGGAGACTCGACGGAGGTCTACGTTGCCGTGATCAAAAAATAGTGGTGCACAATTCGTAAGCGGGGGTCCACGAAAATTTATCTGGTTTCGATACCCTGATTAGAAAAAGGCATTTAAAAAGATTACTTCAATGCCAAGTATGTGTTATTTATCTATCTTGTAATCAAATTCAAATCTTTTTTAATCGTTTCAAATATTTTTAAACATTATAAATGTCTTTTTCTAACTAGGGTAGTGAAGAACTAAAATGTTGGCTTGACTTCACTTGTCAATGTAGGCAGATAATATTTATTGAAGAAACTCAGCGACTTTTACATGTAAAAACTTGCATATTCCATATTCAGTACAACGTGTCGTGACTTGCAAAGCGCCGCCGCACCGCTGCCGCCACCGCTGTCTGCAACGCTTGTTCAGACTTGCAAAGGAAACGAAATACAACTTGTGTTTGTGCTTGGAATCTTGCATGAAATTGTTTGATTCTTCACCAATATAAATACGAATGCGAAGGATAAACGTTACTTATTTGTTTCCTGAATTTCGAAAAGTAAAGTGAATCGATGTTAGTGTTTGCTAGTGTCGTAAAAAGTAAGTACTTATGTATCTGCCAATTAATTTGTTATACATACTTTTATTTTATTTATTACTTATTTTACAATTTATTGTACACGTAAGTAAACCAAAAAAGGACAAATTACAAAAAATTACATAGGTACAAAAGGTGAGGCTTATTCCTGAAAGAAATCTCTTCCAACCCAGCTGCGATAGGAGATATATTTTTATTGTAATATATTTGTAATGTTTGCGTGCAGTAGGTACGTATTCTAAATTAAATACTGAACAGAGCCATCATTAGATATTTCTGTAAAGAACAGAAAGCCGAAAAAGATTGAACATTTTGCCTCTACTTTATTAATAGTTTTTTTTATTTCCCCACTATGTGGTGGTTCACTCAATCATTAAATATATTTTCATAAATTGTTCGTATCTTTACATACGTAACGTGCATCAAGGTAATAAATAAATAATTAAAATCGCGGAGTTTTGATATGAAAGTATTATTTAAAAGTATTTTACATCGAATTTACAGAAATATATCAAAGTCACCGGTACTTTGTTGAATTCATTGCTATAATTAGTTAATCCTACTCAGTTAAAATATGACATGCCATATCCTGTTAAGTAAGACCGCCTTAAGATTAATAAAACAAAGTTTTTTTTTTATTTACAGGTAAGTAACTGATATGAAACATGGCTGAATCTAAGAAGAAATGTCGACAGTATATTATTTAAAATTTGGTTTCGTTCCATCAAAGGCAGACAAGCGATTGCCGATATGCCTTTTATGCAACAAGGTTTTGAGCAATGACTCTATGAAACCATCGAAGCTCGAAGATCATCTAAGAAGGTGTCATCCTGATAACATAGGTAAAGATTTGAAATATTTTCAAACATTAAAAGAAAAATATGAATAGAGACCCAGCGTGCACGGCATGTTCGCTTCAATGTCTAAAAGTAACAATGATGGCTTGAGGGCATCTTACAATATCTCATTACTTATAGCGAAATTTGGAAAACCGCACACCATTGGAGAACAGTTAATTTTACCCGCTATTGAAGAGGTTTTAAAAACTATTCTGCACAAATCCTCATTTGACATACTCAAAAGAATCCCTTTGAGTAACAACACGGTACAAAGACGAATTGATGAAATGAGCTCTAATATTGAAAGTTTCTTGTGTAATTATCTACAAACAACTCATTTTGCTATTCAACTAGACGAGTCAACTTTACCTGGTAATGAAGCATTATTGTTGGCATATGTTCGATTTGTTATGAACGAAGAAATTCATGAAGAGCTACTATTCGCAAAAACTTTGGAGACGGACACTAAAGGTGAATCAATATTTAATGTCCTGAGTGATTTTTTTTAGGGATAAATTGATTCCATTTACAAACGTTATTTCGGCGGCAACAGATGGAGCTCCTGCCATGCGATATCGTGGGTTTATAAGCCATCTTAAAAGAATTATACCAGAGGTAACTGCAATTCACTGTGTCATCCACCGACAATACCTAGTAGTGAAAAATTAGAGTGATATATTCCACCAATCGCTTCAATTTGTGATTAATGCAGTTAACAAAATAAGAAGTAATGCATTGAATACGCGTTTATTTGCACAATTGTGCGATGAAAATGATGAAGACTTCCAACGATTGCTCTCACATACTGAAGTACGCTGGTTGTCGAAAGATGCATGTTTCACAAGATTTTACTCACTTTTTGAATCAGTGTTAGAGTTTCTGGAAAGTAAAGATCCAGATTTAAAAGAAAACCTGATCAATTCGAAAGCAGACCTCGCGTATTTGACATATTTGTTCAAAAAATTTAATGACATTAACTTACAATTATAAGGGGACAGCCTCAATTTAATAAAAGAAAGGGTGAGATTTCAGATTTCTTGGAAAATTGAAATTTATGAAGCAAAATATTAGTCGGCGCGAATTTTCCCAGTTTTCAAACTTGTCACAGGTAGAATGCCTTGATGAGGATATTCACACATACGTTCAACATTTAATTGCCCTGCATGATGACTTCAAAATCAGATTTGAAGATATTGTGACGATGGAAATACCACCATGGGTTATAAATCCATTTGATGAAACGGAAGTAGAGAATGTGATATTACAAGAGGAGTTACTCGAACTTAGTACTAATGAGGAGCTGAAGGTGAAATTTAAAAGAGGATATCAAACATTTTGGTTGCAGGCAGAAATACCCGAAAAATATCCTGGACGTGAAGAATTGCGAGAAAGCTTTTAATAGCGTTTCCCTCGTCATATCTTGTCGAAAAAAGTTTTAGTGTCGTTACAAACCTTTTAACAAAAAAAAGGAGTAAATTGAATATCACAGAACGGGGAGATTTGCGGTTATTCCTAACAAAACTGAAGCCAAATATTGATAATATTATTACTGGTATTATTATCTTTCCGTGAAGTCTGCCTGGCTAGTTACCACCCTCCTGCTGAGTTAGCCGCCAAACGACTCGTCGTGTTCCGACTGGGGGTTTGAGAGCCATTACTTTCTTTCTTACCTTCTTCTGATTTCCTGGTCGACAACGCATTACTGATGCCTTTGGTGTTGCTAATGTCCATGGGCGACGAAGACCGCTTACCATCAGGTAGCTCGTTTGTTCGTTTGTCGGCTATTAACATAAAAAAATAATCTAATATGTAAAATTTGGTAACTTTCATGTGTTCTTTTTATGAACATTAAATTTTAAACTTCATTATTTTCCTATCTCCAACCTTTCCCTAGGGTCGATATTATGAGGTTGTAGACAAGAAGATTTTTAAAACTCGTTCGCGATTTCTACGATTCGCTGACAAGTAAATACACCCGAGAGATTATCGAAAGACTGAATCATCCTGGAATCAGTGCAATGTTCTTTAATAATTTACGAAATGTATTACCTGTATGAAAACATATTGAATTCATTGGCACGGGTGAGATTGGGTTCATTATTGATTCAAAAGTTCAACTGTGTGAAGCTCATTGGGCATAAAAAATCTATATATATTTTCAACTGTAAATCTAATTAAAGCGCAATGCTTTTATTTTGATATTTTAATTTTTTCCTATTTTGTGAAAATTAAATTGTCATCCAAATTTGTTGATGGTGAGCAGGGACGTGCGCTCCTTGTAGGCAGAAATGCAGTGCTTTACTTGCCGTTCACAGATATTTTAATAAAACGTTCGTACGTTTTAGATGCATTTAATTAATGGTAAATAAATGAATAAACAAAATATAATAACTTAAAAACGCCTAATATTTTATAAATAGCACCTATTTACAAGCACACAAACATTATGTTTGCTAGACGTTTGGCGACAAGCAAGCGGCGCTGCAAAATAATGTACCTAATCTACCAAGGCATTCCGCTGCGTTCCGTAGGAGATTTGTTCGCATGTGTGAAGTAATTTCGGTGTCCGTGCACAGTTCGCAAACGCACACACCCATAAATATCGAAAGCCGCGACTCCAGCGGCAGCTACGGAAGTTCGGCAGTTGTCGGGAGTAATCGGAAATGTTCGTTGTATATAATCCGAGTAAAAATAATAGACGTAAAAGGACTAATAAATCATTTATGTACATTATGCATTTTTGTTTAGTAAGGTTTTATTTCTTAAAATAGCAGAAATGTTTTGTGTTTCGCAGGGGCCATTTTACTTTTTTCGTGTGATAAGCATTGTTTACTATTTTGTTTGCGCCAGTATATTTATAGTTTTCTTAAAAGATTTTTCATTTTAACATTTGAAAGTGTGTACATTTAACAGTTTATTACTGAGTTTCTATAATAATTGTAGTGATTTGCTTTTATTAGTGCGTTTGTTGATTTTTTAAAAATGTTATTTGATTGGGAGGTTTGTGTTAAAAATGTGTGTTTATTAAAAAATAAAAATAATAACTTCTCACAATTGTCATTCAGTGAAAAGATTCAAATTGTGTCTAAAGGTAGGTGTGTACCCGAGTTACAACAATTAAACCAGCAAAAAGGGAATGTAATTCGAAAGTTTCATGTTAAACGTTATGAAACGTATAACTGGCTGTGTGGTTGTGTACACACGATTAAATTATATTGTTTTCCTTGCATATTGTTTAGTAATTCTAGTACAGTGTGGACTGATTCGGGATATTCAGATTTAAATAATTTCTATTCCGCGACAAAGAAGCATGACCATACAGAAAAACATCTGGAGGTCTGCTTAAAATTAAATACTTTTGGTCAAGTAACCGGAACCTTGAATATGTAAAAATTGAAGCTGACTGGGTGAGTAGTTATAATATTTTAGCTTGTTATTTTACTTATTAGAATTTCTTCCGCCGCGACGATCGATCGCTGTTTTGTCTGCGTTGCCGTAGAAGATGTACATGAATAGTAGTACATCTAAGACTTGTTCTGTTGGCATGGTTTCCGACTTAGAGATCCGTTGTGTGGCTGTGGCTATGCTAAAAATCTATAAAAGAAAAAGTTTTTGTGACCGAGTACTCCGCCGTATATCCAGTGTCATAATCCTGTGCACGCCACTTATGGTGAGTAAAAGCCAGAGAGACGGAAATCGTCTGGAAAAAAATATTTTGGCTGCTATATCTATACTAATAATAAAATTCTAACTGATCGCTTTCTGTACATTAACGATGTATGAGAAAAAACATTATTAAGGGCTTTTATTAACGCAATAGAACCCAAAACAATAGTTATTAGAATTTTTGTCTGTTTGTCTGTGCGTTTGTTCCCGCTAATCTCAGAAATGGCTTTCGTTCTGGTTTTCACTAATGTATTGCAGGAAGAGTCACTTAATACTTTAAGTTGGTTTCATTGCAATCCGTTCATAAATAAAAAAGTTGTAAATTAATATTGTAATTTGTAATTCATATAACGAGAAAAACCCAGAAAAATGCAGATGTTATTTTTAAGCGTAAGGAAGTTTTTCAGAAGCGAAGCGAGGGCATTTACTAGTCTTTAATAAAAACAAAGCCATAATATATATTTTTTTAATAATTAATCTACAGATTTGACCTCCTTATTTTTTTTATATTTAGTATATAGTTAATTATTAAGTACATAAGCAACAAATCATTCAGTTGCATGCTGTGATTACCTATTATTATCAGGACAGTTAGATATTATAATATTCACAACCAAATTTTTATTTTTGGACTAAGGAGTTATATTTTTGTTGTTAATCCGATAATTGAACAAATATATGTTATACGGATATTGGTACAATTGGTGGAAATTGGTATTACTTAATGTAGCGTATAGAGCTTGTAATATTTAAATACTGACATGTTTCTTATGTAACATTTTGGTACTCGCATACTTTGTAATTTTTATAATACTGCTTTTGCAAACTTATTTTATAATTTCCTGTATTTTTTATCCACTTTTTTTGTAATTTCTTTAATTTGATTAACGTTTTGTTATTGTTGTCAAATATTTGGCAAATGTCTGAAATTATTGTCACCATGGTTACTTTTATTTTTAATATGTACGATTTTGCCCTCTTTTGTAACAAAATTTATTTAGCCGACAAGAAATTTTAAATTTACAAAAAAGAACACAAAACAGAGTAATTCCAGAAAATTCGTCAGATAAAAGGCGAGCTGTCACGAGACTGAATAGCCGCGCGCACATAGCCGGAAATCTTCTATTACTTTCGACTCCGGGATCTTTGTCTCGTGCGCCCTAACCGACGCTCTGGTCAAGGAGGTCTTCGTGTGTTGAACACCAGAGACACTGACGTCTTGTGCACTCCAAAGCCTGCTCAAATTACGTGTTCTCCGCCTGCTGAACGCTAGAGAATCCAATCGTCTCGTGCGCCCTAACGTACGCTCCTGTCTGCAAAGCCTCCGTGCGCTATACGCCGCAGAAACGACGGATACGACGGGCCTAGCTATAGGCCAAGACCTACTTACAAAGGACTTTTATTTTCTTAAGCTATTATCTTCTGTTACATATTTATTGTAACCGCCAGGAAAAAATTAATATATTCTATCTTCTAAATTTATCTTTTATCATAACACTACAAGCTTTCCATGTGCTGATGAATGGCTGACGTGTACCCCACCACGTTGGTCCGGTGTGGATGGGTGGAGTAGGCAGTAACCAAATGGAGAGTCTGAAGATAACTTAACGATTGTTACCTAATATTATTAAACAGAAAGTAGTCATGTACTCTTATCAATAGCAGTAAACACTATACATAATATTATATATAGTGTTTTAACATTGAAAACGAAATATATCTTATATAGGGAATTTAAAATACGCAAGTATTACAGGGAATTATTAGGAATCAAAAATATTACGAGTAAGTGAAGACTGAAGTCAAATAATGTATGTATACTGAAAATCAGAACAGGTTGATTGATTTCAAATTTATTGCACATGAATTTATTAATAACTGCTACTCGTATCAAATGTTTGAAATGGTTATTTGGTTACATTTACTTAATAGCTGCAATTGGAATTCGGTTGGACTAAAATAGTTTCCACTAAACGGAAACCAGACTATGTTTAGATAACGAACGTATCCTGCACAGGTTTTTCGAATAAAAAATCACTTCGAATGTAGCAATATTGAGTCATCCGACGATGGACTATCAATAGAGCAAACCTTTTTGCGGTAACAATCGCGGCTGATTCTTCAAAATACAAAAATATTACTTTAGGTTTTTTTTTACTATGACTTACTACATTAGGATCCCTTGCGAAATGGGTAATACATTTTAATGTTTTGTTCACACGATGAAGCCAGCTTTAGCCATATTTCAAGCTTAGTCTGGGGTCAGAATTAAGTGTTTCAAAAATAATATTCATTATTGATATTATAAATGATATATCCTTTTCATAATTTGTTTTACGGCCGATAATAACCTATCCCATCCCGAATAGTTGGTTAAAGTTTTATATTTTTCAGCTGTAATTACGTGTTTGCCTCACAATTAACAAATATAAATGAACATTTCTGCCCGTGCAATTGTTTTATCGCTCCGGGGATCAAGGGCTTATGAAAGTAAAGTAAGGTTAAACCAGTTCAGACATGAAAGAAACGGGACTGTTAACCAACACTAAGGAACAGATAGGCCGTTGAAATAGGCAATTGCAGTATACTTTATATAGGAAATATCTAGCAACCCCTTTGAGAATATTTGTACAAATTTTGGTATTTCATAAAATATTCTTCTTTTTTGGAGCAATTTGGAAAAGTTATACCTTAATTTCAAGCTAAGTATTTACGTGGTAAAAAGGTAATTGAAATCAAATCAAAATCGGGTCTGTCGCTTCCTTATCTGCCGCAAAATATCGGTGGCCCTGTTGATTAGTAATGTCACTGTGCTGTGTGCGGCGGTGATCATTTACCATCCGTTCAGCTGACTAGGTAGTACGTCACCCTGTTAACAGTTAAAAATCAATAAACGATATAAAATTAAAACGCAAATTTTTTTACAAAGCGAAGTAACAAGAGGAAGACTAAAACAAAAGAAGAAAGACGACGCACCTGCACCCGCTAGTCTGATTTAGTTCGGAATTTGTAAGTAGGTCAATACTTAGACGAGTAAGAAGTAATTCTCATGACCAGGTGCAATTCCTGTTTGCTCTCTACCTGAAACTCTTAAGTGAGCAACTTTCTAAGTTACTAGATAAATATTGTATTTCTGTAAATTTATACGGGTTATTTTTTAACATAATTTATAACTAAATTGAACTGACGACTGATAGAAGTTAAATTATTTATGTAAATTAGTTTGCTTTTAAAAGTTACTGAGATTACAAATTTTCAGTTAATGATTATAAACAGATATTTATGTTCTTAATACTTACATATTTAATGACGAAATTCACTAATATTTAATTTATGTAAAGTTAGAACAGTATTTTCTGTAAATACCCCATAATATAAAAATAACAAGTTTTGAGTGTAAATATATTATTATATATGCTATGAGACATACTGTCACGATAGCTTTGTGGATACTTTTAAATAAAGTAAATTTGTATGTAATTTCTTCGTAGTCATTCATACAGCTGATGTTCAATCCGTCCTTAAATAAAAAAGTTATACATTACTGTATTTATAATTCACAAAACGAGAAAAACCTGGTCCTAAAACACTGTAGATGATATTTATAAGCATAAGGCTTAGTTTTTCTAAAGCGAAGTGAGGTCGGTTTACTAGTGTATAATATTTTTATGTTAAATCATTATATAATCACATTATATCAATCGACATTTTCAAAATCGATTATTAGCTGTTTCTTTTCTTATCTTGTCATGTTATGTCATGATACTACTGACAACTGTCAACTGCACCTTGCTACAGCACACGGAGTATGGTGTCATGTGTCTTGATATGGTATCTAAATTGTTTGGCTGGTCTATTAATGTCAACTAACATTTGTCAACTCTTTCTCCATTCGTTGTCTTGTGTTGTCTATATTAATAATAGAAGGGAAACGCCACAAGTTAAAAATTTCACAGAAAAAGATAGAAGAAGAGTGGTAGTTCGTCAGGCAGGGCTTCCCCTGATTCTTTAATCCAACCAACATGCAGAAATTTTGTCATAACGAAATTGGATGGTACAGAACTCAGCAGCTTTTAATAATAGGGATCTAGAATTTTTATTTCGTCCATTGCGCAGCAGGGTGCACTTCGAGCAAGGGCGGCTGGGTTAGACTCAAGGGAATACAAAGTGTCTTGCACAAAAATAATTGCAGTAATTGCAATTCGAATTAATAATAAATATTTTCATATAGTTTCTGATTTCTATAAGGTACTTTCGACAAGGTACTTTTGTACACTTATATTTTAACATACATATTTATCACACCCAAAAGTGTGTAAAAATATAAGTTTATAAACAGTAAATAACTTTTGTGGTATGTTAGCATTTCAACATTTACCTGTATACGGTGCATTACGAATTTCAATGAACACACGCTATCGTCGAGTTTGCTAATTTATGCATTTCTCGTACGTGAAAACTTCCTTACGGTATTTTAACTGGGATTAAACGTTTGGAGAGTGCAGATGCAAATGTATTTTAACATTTTGAAATCTAAATTCAAACGATTATTCACAGTCAAGCATCCTATAAGTAGTTACTCCGAGACGAAGAAAGATTCTACCTTCGTAACCCAGTCATATATCACATTGCCAGCGGCGATATCCAATATCGAGACAGATCAATAAAAACATTGTATTTGCCATTAACATATAGGTATACCGTCTTTGTAATTCAATTTTGTTGTTTTAGAGTTTACATTCGCATTTAAACGAATGTTGTTATAGCATTCGCCGACTTTGATCAGTATTGGCTAAATAATAATCCGGTACGTGCTATGAGTTCCATAGTTAAGATTGTTGATATTGTGTGATGAGAGTTTATAAATACACAAAAAACGGTTTGTGCTTGTTTCTGCTGCGGGATTCAGTAAAATTAAATAATTGGTCATAAAAGGTGGAGATTTGCAGCGGGAAAATATGCCTCTGTTCCTTGTTTTAATTAATATTATTTAAAATAAATTAAGATGCTAATGTTTAATTCATATTTTATTATGTGATACGTTAAAATTAGCGCAAAAATATCAATAATAAAATACTCGTATGCGTGCAGGAGACCAACCTAATCACTAGTCTATTATTGCTATGCACTCAGATAATTTTGGAAAATAATAGACTGATTTGATAATCACGTATTTATAATATCGCCCCATAATATGTACATTTCAAGTTTTATGTCGGTACCTGTTGTTATCGTAAGAAAATCTGAACCAATATGTTAGTAAGCCTTGGTAGATGTCGTCGCGCGTCATTAGGATTTCGGGTTGATTAGTCAGTTGTTAAGCCAAACTGTAGTGACGTGACAGAATGCGATTTAAGTTTGCTCAGTTGCGAGGTCCATGGTGAGCGAGGCATGGCTAGTAAGTTACAGTTAGATTTCGGAGGCTACTATTAACACATTCTCCACTAAGAAGCATCAATAGAGTTAACCTTTCTTAATTGTTTCTGCTCTTCGAGGCGATTTTTGTAAATCCAGAACCTAAAAAGAATTTTTAGATAAAACTTAAATGCCAGTCAGTTATCTATTGTTGGGCAAAGGCCAAGAAAACTGCTTGTTACAGCTACTTTCCTAATATTTGCAGTCGCCGTTGGTGAATTATGATTCACCAGTTGTGTAAAAACTCTCAGACTTAGGCGCAGCAAATTTTTCGAGTCTTTTTTCAGTAAGGTATAAGGCAGTCTTAGTAAAGCCATCTTTTTAATATATATTTTCTGCCGTTATTTTTCCTTTTGGTGTACAAATAAAAATTATTAGATTATATTGTATTTTGAAAAAAAAAACATTAATTAAATGGTCGTTAGTAACACTGGCAAAGTTAATTTTTTTGTGTTGAGTAAGCTATATACTTAATGCAAATTTTAGTTATGATCATTGCGAGAGGCGACACTCAAGCCACAATTATGAAAATAAAAATAACTTACAGTTATTTAACGTGTTTTGTCAAATATTCTCATCTTTGTTTCCATGTTGGGGCATTTATTTTTAAACAAGATATTTTTCAACTCCTCATTATGAAAAGGTTTCTTTTTGTTGTGATGGAATCCCATACCATGTAGAGTTGCGTGAGCTACTTCGGCTGGCAGCGTGCACTGAGGTGTTATTAGTACCAGCTGTAATTAATACTTAATACTTTAGTAGTAATAATTAGTTATATATAAGAAATTTCAGTAAATATATTTCAACAACTTTGTTATTCAACAAGTTAAACAACTATATTTTAAAAATGCATGATAACCAGTAAACGAAAGTTCTTTTGCATTAACTAAATGATATATTTTGGTATAATTGATTTATGTGAAGCTACAATACCATGAAATACAAATATCTTCATTAATGCACACTAATATGAATACAAAAGAAGCGCTTAAAAATAAAAAAATCTAAAGCGGTCTTAGTAGAGTAATTATTATTTTTGTGCATGTAATTTTTAGATAGTAGAAAATTTGTCTTTATTTAACATATTAGGTCTATATTTTAAATGTACAAACCCTTTAATCCAAAGACTCGGTAAAAATGTTAACTAATAAAGTTGTGTTTTTTTTTTGTGTAGCACACTATATTTTATATATTCCTTGTTTTATTACATACAATAAGTTAATGCTTGACGACATTCCCACCTGATGGAAAGTGGTGATGAAGTCTAAGATGTAGAACGCACTAACTTATAAAAGCTTATTCTTATTTTATATCAATGAAATGTACACATAAGTATTTATTGTAATTTACCGACTTACCCGTCTACCGTAATATTTTGTAAAAAAAGGCATACAACAGTTTTCCAAAACATGTGAATAATTATAAAATAGATGCGTAAAGTTTTTCTTCTGGGACAGTTCTACTGGATTAAATTCTTCAAAGACCAGACAAGATCGTTCTTCTATATAATTGTGGCCCTTCTTCACTAAGCTTATTAATCGTTTTGGACCTAAAAGTTACAGTGTTTCTCATTAGGACAGTTATATTGCCTTCTTTTATATATAAAAGTAAATGTTACACGGGTTCGTCCTTTTTTTTTCTTATTGATTTGTTAGACTGTATATACCTAATTGTATTCACTCATGACTAGACAAGAAAGCATCTTCATATAAATCTTTGACTAGAGATCTCGTCTTGACAAGAGATGTAAATAATTTGGGACCTAAAAACTCTCAATATTTCTCGTTATGAAATTAGTCATGTTAATATTGCCATTAAGTGTGAAAATGATCCGACATAAGCAAGGTACCTTTCAATTTCTTATGAATATGTTTTATTGCTAAGGACAGTAGAAGCAAAGTTTCCATAGTAAGGCTAGGAGGTACCGGTAATGCTTCTAGAAACTAATTATTTGTATTAATAATTATCACTGACACAATGACTTCGCTTAATACTTATAACGCCCGAAAAAAGCTTTTTGTTAAGAGTGACATCAGTTTGATAACCAACTTCTATGATATATATAACATTACTTCTTATATTTCGTTCGCAATCTGTACAATTTTGTATCTGTACAAGTAGTCATCACGAGTAGTCACACGTCTTTGAGCAATTTCGAATAATATGATGATCAGGTTTGAAGGTTGATTTACTCTTTTTTGGTAATTTAGGGCTGTATGTAATGATTATTTGACACGTTTTTTAATTTCATGTTACAGTAAGGCACTTACTTAATGAATAGAAATTAAAAGTAAACGGTATGACCCCAGCGCTCCAATGACACGGCACAATAGACTCGATATTTGTCCCTAAAATTAGGTCGAGGTTAATACGGAAATATTGTCACTGGAAGTTAATTAATTGTTTCAACGCACCATTGTTCGGTTTGCAGCTCTCCGAAATTGTTACAGTCACGTTATGAAGCAAAATAAAGAAATTTATCACTTCACGACTGATTCGAGATGACAGGCGACGAAAACGCAAACACGGCATACTTTGTTCGGCGTGAAGTTATATTTTATTTTTATTTGTCATATGAATGCGGCCGTAAATCAAATTTAACGGCCGAAGCCATAATTTTTTATGTATGTTTGTGGGAATACATTACGCGGTTGCTGAATTACATTGGTTTGGAAATAGCTTTATTGATTTGGATATTGTTTGTGTGAGACGATAAGAAAATTAAATCGTTTATAATGCTTAGTTATAAGCTGAAAATTTGAAAAAAAATTCAGCACTTTATATTATGAATTCTAACAAGCTAGAAATATGTTAATAATTTATTTTTTTAATTGTTTTTAAGTATAGTTCATTAATTCATTAAAATCTGTCGATTATTTATTTCGATGTTCAAAAACTAAACTTCTCCTGAAGACCTACGGTCACAAGTCAGTGAGTTACAAAACGAATATTTGTCACATAATATGTCAATGAAATTAAAATTATAGACAGAGCCCACATATTTATACATGTAGTAGTAGTGTTAACAGAGATAGTGAACATTTTGTGGGTTTGTATGTATGCGGATGGTAATATCCAGAACTACGGCACCTGTTTGAAAAATTCTTATATCATTTGAAAGGTACATTATTTTTTAAATTACTTATTTATTTATTTTATACATACAATAGAATTAGAGGAATCGAATTATATATATAAAGAGTGTGTACAAAGGAACTTATTCCGAACAGTCCTAGTTCGAAATGTACTAGATAAGTGTTATCAGTATACTTAAGGATTTAATCTATTTTCTCTACAGTCTAGGTAACCAAGTGTCTTATTTTACACCATGATATTTGTGGAATAAGCTATTTATGTAACACTCTATTAACCTAAAATAGCTCGACTTGCATTCAGAACACCTAGGTTTAAAAGTTAATGTTGATGATACTGGAAACGAGTGCGCTGACTCGAATAGAGTAAAAAACTTTCATGTTTATGAACGGGGCATAATGAACAGTGTTATACTATACTATATGCTATACTAAAATAAAGTGTTCCAGTTTACATATTTTGAAAACTATACGAATATGATAAAAGAAGTGAGAATTTTGTTAGTTTTTGAGTATTCTGAGGGTATTCCAGAATAACAGTTCTTATTTGAAAAATTATTTTACCATTTGAAAGGTACGTTATTTCGGATGGGCATAGGCTATATGTTATGAGTTATATAATTGTCTAACCTGAACCAAGTCGGGGTGCGTCGTTAGTTGATTTAATATCAACAATTATTGTATTCACGTCTCGTGAAGATAGTTTAAATTTAATAAGATTATCGTGTCGCCTATATAATTGTAATCATTATCTACACTACTTTACATAATTCCATAATTATGCTACCATTGGGTTCAGATCATTTCTCACTATGTGAGAGAGAGAGAGAGGTCTCAGTCAAAAGTTCGAGACAAATGTTTAAACAATTATATGTAAAAAGAATTGATGAAACACAAAGCGTTGTCGAAATTTTGCAACAGCTGTCAGCAATAACTTTGAAATATTTATAGACTTAGTAAAACTGAGTTTGTGACGAGGTAAGATACTACAAATCGGCACTTCATAGGAGTCTGTAAAATCGGTTCTGTTATTTACACCTATTTGTCGTACTAAATATTATCCACGTATATTTTGTCTTATTACCTGTTTACCATTGAACAATAGATCGATAGATGTTAGGTATAGCTATAAAAAACATTGCAAGAAGTAGTATCAGAATAGAATAGTAAGTGGGATGTAATTGGGGTGTAATGGGCTCTATCCATCCTTGACACCAAGCCAACCAACCTCCCCTCCTCATACAAACCTGTATCTTTAATTTTACAAGGATCATGGCAGATTTTATACACGAAAATAATTTTTAGAGAAGTAGAAAGAACTTTAAAATAGTTATTGATATCTAAGAAATAACTTAAGCATCCCAAAATATTTTTAAACCCCGGCGATCAAAAAATCATTTTTATATAAATGTTTGTGACAATTTAAGTATTTAAAACGGCATTTGGCTATTTCCCTGGACTTCTAATCTTATCTGACTCGACTACGTTAATGGACTTGTCGATCTCACGGTGATTCTTCATGATTTGGACAGTATAAGATAGATTAACTGTAATTATGTACTTAACTAGACACTAGTGCAATCTCGATGATAGCATAGTGGATAGCTCCTGTTGTAATGAGTATATAGTATTCTTTTCTAAAAAAAATATTGTGAATCCAATATTAAAAAATTTTTCAAGTCAGCTGTGCTGCAATGAGGATTGTCGATCAACACTTGCATATAGTCTACTGTGAGTTTCAATCATTGAATGGAAATTAGTCTACTAGCATACAACAGCAAGAGAGAGTAGTTGGACACCCAAAAGTGGACAGTGTACATTAACAATAGGACATTCCATATTGAGATTTCCAAGTGAGCTTGTTTCGTGTACTGCAACTGCAAGACAAATAACACTGCAATGGATAAAATTGCACTTTATCAGTTAATTTTTTTTTTATTTAAAGAGCACCAAGATACGTGTTATGGTCAAGTGGTGATGTAAGGCTGCTGGCATAATCAAAATCTTGTAAATTGTAAAGATTATTGGAATTGGATATTTTAAAAATTCAAAAGGTCTTTATTATGCTACAATTAATACAGTTCTTATAATTAAAAAAAAACGATAGAATTATAGTACGCTAAAATTCATTAATTAAAAAGACAAAAACGGTTTCGCAAAAGCATGGAGTGGTATAAAAAAAAGAATACAGGAATATTTGCAATATAAAAAAAAAAAAAATTTATACTGTTGTAGTGGTATAGAATAGTATTTATCTTTCAGATAAATTTTACAGACAGATTGTGCCATAATTGCTACAGACTAGGTAAAAGTACTGTTGCATGTCATATTTATCTGATACATAGCAGAGTACAGGCCTCTTGGACACCAACAGCAGCAAGTTCCTAGTGCTGCAGTTGCATCTCAATATATTGACCAAGTGACATAGCAGTCGAGCTCTCGTGCATCTTTAACTGTTGAATGACTACTCATAAACATTCCATATGTGACTTATTAGCCATATGAGCAGAAAAAATTCAATCATTAATCATCAAAGCAAATTACATTTTCAAGCAAATAAGCTTGTTGGGCCCATGTTATGATGTTTGTTTGTTATTAGGGTGGGGTAAAGTATCAGGACATTATTCCTCCTTCCTAGTATTTAAATAATATGTTATAGAAAAGCAAAATAAAAAATTAAACCATCTCTCCTGTTTTTCATATTTTTTTTTACTCAAAACTTTTCACAAATTTTAAAATTTTTATTGTTTTAATTTATTGAACCTGTGTGAGCTTTAAAACTAGTCAACAAAACCATTAGGTAATAATATAAACAGGTTCTTTTAATGTATTTATATCGCAATCCTCTCTGTGTAATTTACTTATCACACATCAACTAACTACTGTTTTATCTTCCAAACTAACAAGTTTCCAAAGTAGCCACTGCCCAATCCAACACGGGCAGAAGTACACTAGGTATGTACGTAGGTTATTTATCTTATGTATATCATTGTTTCTTTGGCAGTGTGGTGCGGTCAACACGGTGATAAAAATAAACACTTTTGCGATTTATGAGGTGTATTGTATCTCTCCATGAAACTTTAGGTGTTATTGTGCATCAAATCGTAGCGTCAAAATTAATTGACAGTATTAACTATTACTTTTAGGTTACTATGACAGTATTATTTACTTTTAGTGTACTATGGGTCTGCAGTTAGTTAACTCTCAACTTTAATTTAGCTAAATACGATTCAAAATACAAATAGTAACGTCTTTTTTACGATTACCACGACTTTTTATGATTGATTACAAATATTCGTTATAAATTTAAGGGCTTCATTTGTTTAATTTATCATTTTGAGAGTGACAAATTTTCTATGACAATTTTAGAACAAAATAACCCGGCGGCTTCAACATATTTTATGAATGTCTGTACGTTTATAATAATATAACAAACAAGTTTCAAGTTGTTTTAGTCTATCTAATTCGCCGTGACTCTTCACGTGTTAGAAAATGAAACGCTTTTTCTTCAACGCTTCTTTGCTTAGTAGTGAAATGTCAGATGTGATATATTAATGAAAATATGTACGCATTCCTGGAAAATTCTCCATATTTTCACTAAGTCCAAGATGACCTCTCGCATAGTGAATTAAGACTTGTGTCGAGCAGTAGCAGAGTTATGTGTTGATAATGATTCAAAATTTATGTCGATGGAGAAAAATATTGTTTAGTAAAAAGATACTACGCAATGTTTCTAAATACAGTAGGTACCTTATCTATACATCTTATTTTAATTAAAAATAGGTAACTTGTCTCGCTACTTGATTAATCTTGCAACTATAATTTTGTCCTAATTTAATATACCTATCTACTTATTTTCCTTTCTTCTTTTGTATCATAACAGTGATATAGTACTTTAGAAGGTATCTTATGTATAAAGTAACGATGCATTTACCCGTATTTTGATTAAAGGAAAGAAAGTTCTACTTCAATCACTAAAGTCTACTCAGAATAATAATCAGAATAAGAATAAGGTTTAAAGATATAAAAACCTTTTGATTATCATCAGGTTCATCATCTACCTACAAGATAAACGTTTGAACGGTCTAGGTATTATAACAACGCTCGAGAAACTACATAAAAATAGCGAGTGTTAAAACTTTCAGATGGAAGATTCTTCTTCAGTTCGATTAAAGATTACCGCACGGGTTTCTCACTAGACTTTGAGAGGAGAGAGGCATTACCGACTTAGTACTAAATCGATGGTATTTCATACGACTGTAAAAATGAGATATTTGTGTGAATAATATAATTTGTTAACATCACTTCATTATTTTCAATATATATAATAAAAAAGTAATTGATCACATGCAGGAACGCACATAGAGAAGAGACTGATGGTGTAGGTTATTAACTTCATTTGCAATCAACTTCAAGGAGGTAGTTCTCAATTCGTTCTAATAGCTTTTTATTCGTGTATCGATTTTGATTGATTTCATTTGATTTGATTTTGATGTATTCTCATGCGTTCTCTACGCGAGTCTTAGGTTCAATGTTCCATTTAAATTTCTTACATATACCATTGGACTTAAAATGAAATATAAATTGGAATATTGTTATGTTTAAAATTATCCCAAATAAGATGTAAATAAACGTTCACACACTCACACCCCCGCGCTAGGATTCCCTGTGTTGTGGGTGGCATGGACATACACAATTATCACATCACAAACACCCATGACCCGAGAACAAACATTTATCTGTCACATAAATATCTGCCCCGGCCGGGAATCGAACCCGGGACTCCACGCTCGGCAGGCAGGGTCACTACCAACTGGGCTACGGGGTTGTCAAAAATATATATTTTATATTCATTTTTAATTCAGCATTTCGACTTTTCATGTCTCAATATTTAATGTTTTGCTTCAACTGACCCTCGTTTCTTCATTCCAATAAATTTTATTAGTTGAAAGTACCTAAAACTATACTATCAATTTACAGCAGACACTTACTTTATTATTTTCTATTCATATAATATTAAATATTAAACTAACAAGTAATGGCGCTGGTGCAATAAAATCTACAAAACATGGTCGTAAAACTGCACTTCCTTTCTATTAAACCTATTTTATACATATTCTAATAAAATAAAATAGATAATTGTCAAGAATCGTTAGATAAGTAGAGATCAGTGACGCGTTTATTAAATACCTAGAATGTGTCAAATTCTCTTACAGAAGAAGGTATTGAGTTCTACAGCCTAACCGCCTGGACTGAAAAAGAATAGGTATAATAGCTGGACTTATATGAAGGAAACAAGGAGAGTTTTCAGGTATGACCTGCATGATATGTCTGGAGGAGGAGCAAAGGTAAATTGATTGCGAAGGTAAATGGGTGAATAAGCTCTATGCAAGATCTTCGAAAGAGATGGGTGGTTCTGCAAAATTCAACAGGGAGCCATTTTGAAATTCTTGCGAAACTGAGATACTTAATTAAACTTTTTGAGCCCGAAGATAAAAAAAATAGGCAAGTTTGGCAAGCGCTCAAGTTTATTTTAGAGCTCCTCAATGTTATCAGTGTCATATGTGATGTTACAGTATTATTCTTATAAAAACCATGAAATATGATTTTATATATATAAAAATAATGAAACTGACTTTGTTGGTTCACTTTGGTGTATTGCTTCAAGGTTTTAAAGTGCATCGCCATACATAGATATTATATAATGTCGATGAAAGATGATCGTTTTCATTTTATAGTGGCAACAGGATTGCCCGCGAAAGCCGAGTAACAAGAGCTTGGTTTCCACTCTGCACTTAAACTTCATATCAAACCTTATCCAATCCTGTATCGAACGCCGAAACTGATTTGCGAAAAGGGGTTGTGGAGAGAGATCATTTTACGTGTAGTACACAACAAAATATGGAATAACCGATTTTTCGTATTCTTTTTCGCAAACACATCACTAATTTTAAAGTTTGAAAGCAGCATTTATTCGAATTCACAACATATATCGAGAGACTGTAAACGATCCACGTCTATCTCTTGTTACATTGTGAAGCTTTAATTTGTCCCGTAATGGAAATACTGGACATATTTCAATTTTAGCAACGTAAAGTTTTCAAAAGACCCAATAACTATTTTGTAGAAGCTGGTTTTCATTTCAAAGTGGTTGCATGGCAGGGCAGTACCAAATACAAAGTTTCGGGTTTATTTAACTATTGAACACTTGGTAACGTAATGATTTGTACATTGCTTTAACTGCATCCGCATGCGGCCTGTTGCTACGCTGGAATCAAATCCAGCCCTCACCTCTAATAGTTTTTTTTAGTAAACAGTTGACAAACGAGCATATAAGTGGTCACTATCACCTCTGTCCATGACAACAAAGGCGTCTCTGGCGTATTAGCGTTCGAGATGAGAGAGGAGACTCTGATTTTTACCGGTTCTCAGACCAAAATCTAATCACAAAAGAAAAAATTAAATTGTATCAAAGTCGATTCTAGAAGGAGGATGGTCGCTAACCAGACGGATAAAGAATCCTAATTCCATGCACGAGAACTTTTGGAGCTTAACTAATTGGTACAGATCTCAGAAACTCCAGCACGCGGGGCCTTTCTTTATAGCTCGCGCTCAATAATGAATGGAGATGGTCATTAGTATAGACGTGAAACGAAATTCAGCACGATATTCGAGTGATGGCAGCATCGCAGCGATGATGTCGATACTCGGCTAACATCGTGCTACAACAGAGCCTAGCTAGTGGAGTGACGCCGGATGGAGCCACAGTTAACATTCTGCGGTCGAAGAGATCAGTTCCTCCGCACTAGGAACTGTTACTTGTCTCGTTTTCCCGGTGTGAAAGTGTTTGTTAACAATTAATTAAGTGTTAAACGATTATACGCCCACGCTATGTTCGAGAATGCTGCTAAAACTACTGGCATTTGCCGACATATAGTTTTCCAGTTCGGTCATGTTACAAGTAATATACAATTGACTTTGGTGAATAAATGATATTTTCCATCACGAGGAAACCCACATACTGTAGAGTAATCTGTCATATTTTCGAAAGTGAAGTCTGCCAACCTGCTATGGTTAACGTCGTAGACTATACCTTTAATCCCTTTAATTCGAAGCGGCTACTATAATCCAGTAGTCTTCAGTCATGACTTAGTTCAGGCAGCAATTTAAAATTTCACGTTATACCTATTATTACGTTTTATCTTTCCTTTCTAACGTGCTAGAACATATCATCCATCGAAGACTGTCCAGTTTCTTATTTTCCTCATCTCTACTCACCAGTGAAGGTTTCGTTCAGGTCATAGTAATCACAGCTTTACTAATAGTAGTAGTAGTAGTATTAATATATTTGTATGATCATTGATAATAAATCCCTCCTCTTGTTAATTCTATTACACTTTAGCAGTGCATACAACTCTGTAGATTTCGATGTTCTCCTTCGTATCCTCGAGTCCCTTAATATATGTTCACCCACTATTGCGTGCTTTAGTTCTTATCTTCGGGGTCGTTCGCAGTTAGTTCACCTTGATTAGAATCTGTCCGATCGGTGTGATATAGTTGCGGGCGTCCCTCATTTCCTGTTATTTTATTATGTATACAAAATCAATATATGCAAAAAATTGCTCGTCCCGTTAATTTTCAGCAGATTTAAGTATTTTTTTACAGAAAAATATTTGATATACTTTATTACAAATATTTTTCTATACTATAATGACAAGAAAATACAGGAATATGGAAGTAATATCAATTTTCTTGAGTTATATCAAATCAAATTCATTCTTTATATTATCTTGGACGTATCTTTTATTAAATTGGACTTTTATGAAATATGCAAACAGACTGAGTACAAATCTTTGTTCAGTTGAAAGTAACATTTAATTTAATGATATCATATTAAAAGTGTTATGTATGAAGATACGTTTTTATATATTACATTTTTCAGGGATTTATATTTTTAAAATAGGTAAAGTTTCAATCATGTAATAATGTTGTTAGAGTGACGAAATTGTTTCAAATACGTTTATAATAATTTGATAGATCACCTAGAACAAAATATGTCTATAGAACAGTGCTATTATGAGTGGCGTGCCCTTGGGCGTAAAAAATGTGTATCTTTATTCGCATTTTTAGTGTTCATTTAAATTAGCTTTTGTTTTTATTCAAATGAAGTATAATTGTCATGTAATTATTATTGATATATACATTACATATTGGCCATCAGTCTTGTTGTGGAGACAATGTACCAATATAGCCAACATTTTTTTACTATTGGGTTGGTTAGAGAGAGAAAGAGATACCATATTGATAACAATTAATTCATGGTAGCCATATGGGTTCATATGTTGGATACATAAGGAATTTTGTCAGCGTAGAAGATAAATATAACATCTGGAAATCCGTAATATGAAATCCGCTGCCAACGCTATGCCAGCCGAAAGGAAAGTGCTGCACCTACTTCTATAGTATTGAGTATTCTGAATATTTCATCTCATAATACCGTAGAAATACCGGTGGTGATCGTCTGTTTCACAGTGCACGGTGCAGGGAAGTATAACATATTATTTATAGTAAATGAACACAATATGATTTCCATTTTCTCAAACAGAGGTCAAATTTGGGTACTTGCAATCGCAACAACATAATTATAATTAAAAAAAATTGTATTTTTATAAAATTTCCTAAAACGACCACTGGAGGTGAACCCGTAAGAACAGAGTGTTAGAAAAGAAAAAAAATACTGGTGTTATAAAACAAATATATATATATACAAGTTTTGTCGCGTGAAAGAAATGCGATATAATTTAGAATCTGTATTAAAAGTGAGTGTCCCTTGAGAATCCTCAGAAAAGTGAAGATGGTACTCCAGTATGTTTTAGCGTCCACTCGAATAATCCCAGGCTGGAAGATCCTCTCTTGTATCAGTTTATTATCTTCATAAAATATTTCTTTTCATATTCTATACTTTCTGTACGTTAGGACCATGATTGGTGTTATTTAAGTAAGACAACAGATTAAAACCGGCGAAGTGGAGTCGTTCACGCATTATGAGGGGTTATGTAATCGGGATAAATAGTGGGAAATATTTTATCGCCATTATAATTTTATTAATATATTTATATTTCGCGATATTATACACTATTACTACAAATATAAAGATTTCTTGACTGTTAAAATAACGTAGTATCGATTAGATGTTGTTTGATCGACATCGCAAGTATAGTATTGTTAAATTGGAGTATATTGAGGAATTGACGATACATGAAGAAACAGAGGATTGTGATTCAAAGAACCTCGAAAGCGACTGCTCTTCGGACTCATTTAATCTAAATGTAACTCGCTGCCTGGAGCTTCATTGTTTGTTTCTACTCTAGCACTTCAATAAACATTTGTTTACGTCGTGCTTTATCTAAGTTAAACTAAGCCATTAAAGTACAGAAATGCTTAAACGCTTAAAGTATAAAGTATATGAATGGAATATAAAATGGAGAATAAAGTATAAATTACAGGGAAAATAGAGGTTCTAAAAAAACTTAATTTTACAACACGACCCTATTGGAAACAATCATTTTCAATCGTCCTTATCATTCATATATTAATCTATACCATAATACCCTTTACCTTTTAGCTGTGCTTTAACGTGTCGCTTAAAATTTCCAATAGGTAAGTCACGTATCAACGTTGGAACTTTATTACAAAAATGAACTCCAAGCCCCATAAAAGAACGCTGTACCTTTTGAAGCCGATATAAAGATGTAAAATATATAATATTAATTTAGGCTATTGTAATGAAGCTTTGTCCTATGTTAATAAACTGTTAATAATTTAACAAGTGTGACAATAGAAAATCCTCAAATTAAATAATGAAACTTTAAACATGGTCAAATCTGTAATTTTTCAAGATGACGTGAGGGGTTACAATATGGCACCCATATAGTCAATTTTTGATAATAACCTTACGCACTCAGAAAGATGAAACTATTTAATAACGTTGAAATTGCTAGGATATTTCCATAGTGTTACTTCTTGCTGTACGGTAAAATAACTCGTATCTAATTATTGTGCTACAGAAACCAGCTGTTATATAATTTAAAAACTAAAACCACGAATGTTCTTGCGATGATTTCTTACAATAACAGTAGCTTCTTAGAACACCAATAGTAATATAGGTTTTATCGAAATAGTACAAGCATGTACAAACGGAACATAATATACATAATATGGTTAGTCTGTTACCGCGTGCATTTCTTTTGTGGGGCTCGGTATTTTTATAATTAAGACCCAAACATAGTAAGTGAAATGACCTAAACCGTTTCAAAGGTCAACTGGTAGGTAAAAGTCCATACCGTGTAGATGAATAGTAAATGGAAATAATAACAATAATAACCAGTCCTAGCTTTACTTTACTAGTGTAAATTTACACTTGTACACAAATTTGTACAAATTTACACTTGGTACTCTAATTAATCAAAAGTTATAAGTTTTACTTATTCTTCATTCTCTTAATCTTTGCTCAGGGACCATTTAGTCTATTGTTAAATGGAATGAAAGGCTATGTGGCACTTTTTAGATTGTCAGGTTAGAGAAACAGACAGACAGATATTTTGTTTTGAACTATGCAAAGATTTAATTATAACACAAAAATATAATAAATGTTTAAATTGTTAGTGTATGCTATGATATTAAATATAACATTATTGTTATATTTATAACATATAAGTAGCTAGTTTGTAATAAATCTGTCGTTTCGTCATAACCGTCTTTAACTGCCCCTTATTTTATTAATATATTCAATTATTAAAGTACACTTAATGAAAAATCATTGTAAAATAAAGCGTCATTAATTTGAAAAAAGTAGTCGAGTACTTAAGTCGTAACGAAATGTATTCAAACATGTTACATGTATTTTAATTTTGTTATAAGATATAAAATCATGATTTTAATAAACACAACTCTTTATTATGATGAAACTGATTATATTCAGGTAAACTCAATTAGGTAGTAGTTTAGGACCTCTAATATTCAAATATAATAGCTCTTTTATTATGTTAAATGTCTTCATACGCTCAAGATTCATTTAGTGCGTAAATACAACTCGATTCTGTATTTTATTGACGTCGAATTTATATAAAGTGTCTTTTAACAACCTTGTTAGGAGTGACAAGGGCACTCCGATTATGACAGAGTACACAGGAAGTAAGCGGTGAGTGACGCGGCTCTACGTCCTTTCACAGTTTAATGGCCACTAGAGAATATTCTGTTCATAATATCCTATAAGTTATTAGTGTATCTAGTGTTCTGTTTTTTATGATGCTTGTTCTTAATAATTTGTTTCTTGTTCTCTTTAACAGACATCTGATCGAAGGTTTAATCCAACTGGTTTTTATACGCTTATATAAGCTTGACTTGTATGTATCTATGTATGTATGTATGAATGTAACGGAATCTTTGAATTACATTTCCATCAATTTCAAAATGTTCAAATCGTTTACAATTTTGCATACAAAAAGCGTGAGCTTCTGGATATCAGTTGTTGAAAGCACCTCACGCTTTTTATTTTATGTTAAAGCTAACTTTTCTGTTAGTTACATTCTCTTATTATGCTACTACAATATCTTATGTTCAAAAAATTATAGTATACAGAATTAAAGGAAATTCTCTCTGTCTTTTTCTTTGTTTTTTTTTTTATGTTAATAGCCGACAAACGAGTAGACGTGCCACCTGATGGTAAGTGATCATGGTAAGTGGCCCATGGACATCAGCAAGACGAAAGGTATCACTGATGCGTTGTCGGCCAAGAAATTAGAAGGTTAGTAAGTAAGTATTGGCTCTTAAGTCCCCAGGCGGAACAAGACGAGTCCCAGGTCTACCAGCATGGGATTGGGGGGAGTATTCTAAGCCGTCCCAATGCGGCTAGATATTTCAGATTTCTCTATCTCTTAATCACAATTTATTACATTATTTTAAATGTTTTGGTTCATTTGCTACGAACGTGTATTTCTTTCGTTTTTTTGAACTGCAATTTATTTTTTATTTTTTAGTTTATATTTTTACGAAAGCGTGTTTTTCGTTTTTTTTATTAACTATATTTTTTATGTTTTATTTGTTGCTATATAATTTTTTCGTGTAAAAAGTAATTTCAGTGCGTTTATGTTAATTTAAATATTAAATCAGCATCGTTCTATTTCAATAGGCAACAAGAAGAATCTGAAGCAGGAGTCAACGTTATCTGCAGGGTATACGTGGAACTTTAGTAATTTTTATAGCAAATAACCACCACCCATTGACATCCGTAGAACAAAACGCAACCGCGATGCGCTGTTGGCCGAGAAAGGAATGGCAACACTGTTTCAAGGTTTAGGGGCGAAACGACACATGAAAGTAGCATGTTCAAATCATACAGCTTCAGTGAAAATTTTTGCATAAACATACAGAACTTACCTTGTCATTTACAGGGTATAGAATCTTTTTAATCTTCTTTGGCAAAGTATGGGAAATATCAGTTTTAACGTTATAAGGCCTTTGTAATAAGTTTTTGTACTAAAATTAGCATTTAAATGTAATTTGTTTGTACAAAGGAATTGAATAGAGCTTGAGTGAATTTTGGACGAGCGTGACATATGAACAATAGAAAAGAAAGATGGCGGTACGACGTAAAGGTATGGATTGTACGTGTTTAAATAAACGGTTTAATAATATTAGATTCAAACCGTGTCTAGCATTTTTTTGGCTTCTTGAATTTAACGCAAATTAATGAAGTTGCTAGATACCTAATTTAAATTAATTCTCCTATAATACATGCTCACGGAATATTTAATATATCTACCTTGCCTTCGTTTCACTTCACAAAAGTTAGGCTTTACTATTTACTATAGTCAAGACTTTTTTATTGTTATTTACACGGAAAGTCCATATTAACTTTTATTTCCAATTCATAGGAAGAGATGTATTATTTAAAGGTATGAAAGGAACTTTAATCAATTTCTGAAAAATATTCGATTATGTAGTAAATATGAAGTGAAGGTTTTGTGTGTCATTTTACAATGTGCTTACCGAAAAACCCTGTTACAGACGGGAAACCGCGTTCTACTCCACTATGGATAATCAATCGTCTTTCAGCTTAGCTAAATCGGTACCTGTTATATCTTATAACACTATGATTTGATCACCTCTTAGACCTCTGTTAGTTGATCCTATCACGTTGAAACTGCCTAACTTATTGGCAATGTAAACAATATAAATCTACAGGAGACAAATCATTAATTCAAGCGCACACTCCATCAGCTTGTTTAAGCTTGTCATTAAATACATTTGTAGCTCTAGTCAACTCGAATCTGTTACTGAATTTCACAATAGAATATTGATCGTCGAAGTAAACATTAACATAGTTAAGCTAATTTGATAGCTGGCCTTCATTGTTAAACCGAGCAGGACTGTATACATACAGATATTTTGTAGTACGAGCATTATGCGATTAAACAATGCCTTGTCGGCCGACGGCTGTTTTGTTAGAACAATAGATGATATATTTGCGTCTTATTATAAATGATTCATTAATTTTTGGAAGTCCACTGTTGGAAACAGGTATGTTGTAAGTAATAGCGATCGAACCTGTCTTGAGCCTTCTTTAGGTTGCCAGTCCACCTGAAAGGAGAGCGTCCTGTGCTCCTTGTGTCCTTTTGTCCATTCGAAGACGTACTTATTTATATATATATATATATATATTTATTACAAAATAAACTGTCTATTTTTCAAGTGCGTTATTTTATAGCAACTCCATTTACTATAAAATAGACTGCAACTTCCTTGCTATAAATTAGGGGCTTTTTTTTGCACACACACACACACCCATATTCGTACCACCATCGGTTTAGATGTCAGCCAGTAAGAAAGTGTTTCATTTTCTTGTTTATTGATTCTTCAATACTATTAAATATATTAATGGTTATAAAAGTTGGTTTTAAAAGCGAGCTGTAGCCAGCCAGGTATGTGAAGAACCTTGGAGACATGCGTGAGTACCGTCAGGATTCAACTGGAACCAAAAGATCTTCTTCGCGATCTTCTGAAGATTGTCGGGACCGTCTGGCACTGTAGTCTTGTTTTTTAGTTAGTGGAGTACTCGAAGAGTAGTAGCTGGAGCCCTTTGCACCATAAAATACAAGTAGCTTGTAATTGTACACTTAAAATAGAGCGTGGTATTGCTAGATCTTTTGCCTTTATCAAAGTGAAACTATAGTGATAGAGACATACGTAACACAGAAGTTGTATCAGAATGTAAAATTCGGTATAGTAGTTTATGGCTCGAATATGTGGGACACCTTACTGAGAGTAGTTGGAGTGGAAAAGCGCAAATTTGTAAATGCAAATAATAAAACGGGGTGTGCGCAGAGCGTGTTGGCAAAGTGCCCGCATGTAGCGACTTAGGGAGTTCTTTCATTTATCAGTGTCGTATTTCGTCGGTCAGACATTGTTCGCAACGTAACAATGCACATCAACGACAGTCTGTATTAGCAGTATATAACATGTAATTCCATCCACGAATGTGCGAATTATACAATAATGAATGAGATGAACTTAGACATAAATCAACATCTTTATGTGTATACTCTTAAAATAATACCATGTGAATACGAGATGTAAATGTTTTATTTATAAGAATAAGTACAAACTTATTTTTATAATATAACTTCGAGCAAAATAAATTTTTCATTTGAGGCCAGGTTTTCAACTTCAAGAAAGTTATTCTGACAATTTTATAGGAACTCTGGGTATCAGAGATGGCATCCTTGGAATGTATCAAACGATTCCAGTGGCTTTTGGGGTGATGCAAAGTATCTATTGAGATTTCAATCTGAGTTGATTTTATTCCATAATATTTATATGATAAAATTAAAGACACTACTCGATACTAACGTTTGTTTAATTTATAGTCATATTATCCAGCAAGCGCTCTTTGGTGTTTGTGATCTGTACTTTCCTCTTTGTTAACAGTTTATTTCGATTATTGTACATATGTACATTATTACGTAATCAATCAGTCTTATCTCTTTGAATGAATTCCGATTTAAGAACTTTATTGTCTGATTCAAAAAAACTGTTTTGGAATAACTTGCTGAAAAATATTATTTATTGTTGTATATTAAACGTATTATAAGAAGTATCAATATTCATATTGGCTATCAGGTCCAGTTCGTTTTTTATTTCATGGATAACATGGTCGGTGGTATGAGGCTTTCCTTTGCGGAAATTCATTGTTATTAAACTATGGGTCTCATAAGAAGGCTCAAGTTCACCCAGCGGGCAATGGAGAGAGCAATGCTCGGTATTTCCTTACGTGATCGAATCAGAAACGATGAGATCCGTAGGCGAACTAAAGTTACCGACATTGCTCGAAGGATTGCCCAGCTGAAGTGGCAGTGGGCGGGACACATAGTTAGGAGAACCGATGGCCGTTGGGGCGGAAAGGTTCTCGAATGGCGATCACGCACCGGGCGACGCTCAGTGGGTAGACCCTCAATGAGATGGACCGACGATCTGGTGAAGGTCGCGGGTAGCCACTGGCTGAGGGCAGCGCAAGACCGATCGTTGTGGAGATCCTTGGGGGAGGCCTATGCCCAGCAGTGGGCGTTGTCCGGCTGAGATGATGATGATGATGATGATGACGATTGTTATTAAATTAGTATTAATTTACTTTGCAACAATCCGCAAGCACAATGTACGATGGTATATACTTCTATACATGCATAGAACATCCCTCCCTCCCACAAAGGAAAACATGCATTTATGATAAATAAAAGTGTATACCAACATATATATCGTCACCAATACGTGTTTCGCTC
This sequence comes from Megathymus violae, assembly GCA_003671415.1. Taxonomy (NCBI): domain Eukaryota; kingdom Metazoa; phylum Arthropoda; class Insecta; order Lepidoptera; family Hesperiidae; genus Megathymus; species Megathymus violae. The sequence continues at coordinate 2,482,836 of PDGT01000050.1, read as the reverse complement.
CAGACTGGCTTACAGACTATACTAATAACGATATATATGGAGACACTCTTTGTTGATAATATTCAACTTGCCATCTTTTACCAGCAATGTCATACTTGGGAACATGTAGGCATGTTTCAAACTGGTTTATTCAGCCATTTTAAAATTACAATTATTATAAAGTAATAACATAAAAAATACTAAGATCCTAGAGCGAACATGTCATTTAACATGTCTGCTCTGGAATCTAAAGAGCTTAGTTAGAAGTTTATTTTATTTTGTATTATTAAGGTCTTGAGTATAATTTTGTCCTATTTTTACCCGCGGTTACGGCTTATACGCGTCTTGCACACAACCTGGAATTCTAAAATTGTGTACGTAAATATTAAAATGCGAAGTGTACAGGGGAATATCGTTGGCAAAGTGCCCGGTGTGATAACCGATTTATTTATTTTTAGAGCAGGCTTTACACGTTCTTGATAATATTAAAATTATTTTGATGCAATGACTCGACAGTATGCTAATATGCTTAGTCATAACATAAAAAATATTTTTATGATAATGAATAAATGGCGTCGAAATATCCGTGTAAAATACAAAAATCTGAGTATGTTTAAAATGACCCCTGCCAAAGATCATGTAAGTTAAAATTCACAAATTTCGTTTTTATGCGTTGATCAACTCAATGATCAGCCGTGTCACTTTAAGCTAAATGATCACTGCCGTTTATAGAAGTCCGTTAAAGATGGAAAAACTAGATTCTTGAAAAGGTTAATTAATTAATTGTTCGAATGAATTCCCCCATGACCGTTCCTCCATCGGACAACTCGACAAGTAAGACGGCAAGTATCCATCCTTACGTAGTGAACGTACCATCTGCATGGACGACGCGGTTTGCGTCTTCATTCATTATGCGCACTGCAAAGGACTGGTATAACTTGCCGGCGTCGGTGTGCCCGGCTACTTACGATATGGGAGTCTTCAAGAGGAGAGTGAATAGGCTATTATAACGTAGTGCGTTTAACATCTTTGACTTCATCACCAGTTACCATCAGGTGGGATTGTGTTAAGCGTCAACTTATTTTATGAAAAAAAGAAAAAGGTACTTCAATTTACATGGACGGGGTAAATAAAATCAAGATAGCCAAATTCCACGATAACTGAATCAAGCTAACGTAGCTTGGATATGCATAAATAAATACTCAGATCAAAGAGTATTTGTTCTCAGAAGGTCACGTTATGATTCAGTTAGTAACTTAAGTCTCCATTACATTGCGAGATCCAACAACTTCCCGTATATAGTTATTTAATAAATAAAAAAGTTAGGAATGAGTTATATTTACTCGATCACTAAGTTATTTGTCACACGGACAAACAAGTTAATGAAATTATTAAAGTTCGTGTTCAATGAAATAACTGAAAATGTTATTCGTGCGAGAATTTCCAGCATTATACATAAAAATTTCTTCGAAATTCGTCAAGTTGCCAGAAGAAGTCTAATTTTCTTTAGTTGTTGGTATTGAGGGTTCTAAGAAGCATCAGGTACCATTAGTCGGATGTGTGTATCTGTGAGTACGTAGATAAGTGTCTGGGAAACAAAAACTTGTTATTACTCTTGAAAGGTCTTCATTCGAGACTTAAGCTTGACTAGATTTTAATCTAAACCTTTTTCTAATTTTTCTAATCTTATGTTATTTCTGTAATTCATCAAAAATTGATTAGTAAATAAATATTTATTACAATAAATTGTAAACTTGTTTAGTTTTTTTTTCTACCAGGGAAATACAGCACGCTTATATTAACATATGGGAGTTAATTAAACATTCAGTGTGTACACTTTACACGTGAATTCTGTTCAGAAGTGCTAATATTTACGATGAAGCTTTTTTTACTAAAGTCACAAATTAAAAAAAAAACAGTTAAAATAAATATAATAAGATAAGTTAGAAGGAGGAGGCTTCTACTTTATATGATATCAGATTTCTACAAGTGAGCCTGAGTCATATGATGGGTCTAATGATATAGGGAGCCGTTTATGAAATATTGAAATGATTGAGTAGAGGTTTTTGAACCAGTAATGGACGTTTTTCTATGATGATTTAGGATAAAACAACCTTATAATAAACGTCATAAAAACTAGTTTTTATTAAAATTAATAAAAAAAAAGGTCTTAAAATGTAATCAAATATAATTTATGTTTTGTTTCATAGTAGTAGTAGTAGTATAAATCACAAAATAAGTATGTAAACACACAACTAAGTATGCTTTCTTAATTTCTAATATTTTTCCTAGGGAATATGAATCCAATTAATTAAACATAACTGTACCATGATACATTAATCACAACTAATACAAGAGCCGTCACTAGACAAACCACTCTATTCCGGAATTCCTCTCATCATTGGTTAACCGCAGTAAATACACTTGTAATGTTCAGGTTTGATTGTATTGATTAAATGTTAATTACGCACATTCTCATTTAAACTATAAGTAATTATTATGATGATAAGTTCTATGACACTTACCGACAGACAAGGTACCTAAGCTTTTGTAATAATAGGTAAGTAATGTAATACTAACCGTAACTGGAACTTTCGTACTTCTGTTATAATAAGTGTAATTTTGTAGTATTAATGAAATTGCATTAACCGATACACAAGGTACTTGAAGCAAGTAGGTTCGAAACAAATTTGGGAGTCTGCGCAGGAATTGCATATATCCCCCATTGATTTTTCAGTATTAAATGACCGGATGCACGTAAAATCGTAAAAATTCCTCTGGTTTAAACGCGATTTGTCGATTTTTCAAACATATCGCGAAGGACTAGAGTATCGTGCCCGTGTATGTGGTTCTGTTTTCAAGTAAACAGTGAACAGGCTCTTACTAAATAAGTGTGTTGAACCAACTGAGACAATATCACCACGTACCATAAGTTTGGATTGCACTCGACCAATAATTTGTAATAAAACTGAATACATTTAGAGTAGAGTATTTTCTCCATTTTTGTCGGAGACCTTGGGGCGGTGAAGAACTTTGAATTATCCACCTATCTGACTGCCTGGACAGGTATAAAACTAGAACCACTGAAGGGATTTAGATGATTTTTGGTATATTCGGAACTTATGTATGTATGTATGGGTTAAATTTGTGATACTTTTAATTCAGGAAATTAATCAGTAATTTCCCAAGCAAAGAGAAGGCGGGCTTCAAATCTATCTGTACTTCTGTACTAATTTTATAAACAGAGGCAGCGATTTCTGTCAGTTTGTATTCATATATGCGAAAAGTAATCTTAGAACCACAGCACCTATTTAAAAAAAAATTACCATTTCAAAGATACATTATTCCAGATGGTCATAATAAAACAAATTCTGTGTTGCTCAGTCTGAATAGGATAATCTCAAAAATTACGGCACGGGTTTTTACGGTTTTTACAAGTAGACAGACTGAATAACGCGAAAGGTTTAGGTTATTATATGACATTAGGTAAAATTAGTAAAACGCCTGATAAAATTGAGGATTCCATTACTATTTGTGAACATAAAAAAGTTTCCCGTAGCGAAGCGAGGATAGGTTACTTACTAGTAACTACTTACTTACTAGTAGCTAATATTACTAATATTATAAAGACATAATGCGACTTTCGTGAATTTGTATATATGCGGTAAGTAATCCACGTAACCACGGCACCTATTCGAAAAATCTTTTTACCATTTGAAAGGTAAATTATTCCAGAAGATAATAGGCTATATATCAACTGTATTTTATGTATAATAATTAATTGTTAACCCGTACGAAGTCGGGACGGGCCGCTAGTTGTAAATAAACGTAAAATCTTTATTTGAAGTATAAAATAATAAACGATAATTATGGACAATGCCATGAACGGATAACCATATAAAATTCACGGTATAGTTTTTATCGCTATCGCAAAAAAGTAATCACGTTTCGATAATGACTAACTAACTTCGATATTCCCTATAGCCGGCTGTTTACATAATATTTTTTTAACACGATCTATATAGCGGATACAGTAAAGTTAAAGGCTTTGTCAGTCTTATAATTGAGTTCAAACCCATTACAGTGTTACCTAATGAGTTCCACAATATAACACAAAGGCAGCCAACTTTACGTTGGTACTTAATTGCAAAAGGGGTGAGGTGTACGTGTGTGCAATTGACAAATTTTGTAACTTTAACATGTTCATGTTAATGGTCATTTATGTAGGTTTTTTAATGATAATAACCGACAAACGAGTCGCCACCCACGGACTGGAATATCAAGAGCACTCTCATTAACACTACCCAACCTTGCTTCGTAGGTTCTGCACCACGATGACTTGTTCCGACGTTCTTAAGATGCCCCAGGATCTATGAAAAAGCTTAAGATTGTTAGAAGAATAAAAATTTGGAACGAGGGCTTGACACGTCCTCCGTATCTTCCGCTTCCGCCTCCGTTCTCCGCCATGCTAAATCTTGCCATTCTTGAATTATATCTATCTCATATAACCGAGGCTAGCTATTACAAACGTTTATACAATATACATACATTTTGTTAGAGAGATGAATTAGAAGAAGAAAAGTAATGTGTCAATTAATGCGAAGAATAGAAGCGGCCGGCCTCTACCAAATTGACTTTGAAAAATTAACTAATAGGTTTGGACAAGTTTTGAATGCCCTATAAAGGGATCCATTAGCGACTGTCTAATCTATTTAATGTACACAGATTGAAAACAAATTTGAGATAAATAAATAATGTCTTTGTCTATTATAACGGAATATATAAAATAATTGTATGTTATTTAATTTTATATATAAAAGAAAAAACGAAAGATTTAAATAATCGCGGATGTTATACCTTTTAACTGTAACGAATACTTATGACTTTTGTAATTTACACCCACCCGTATTTCGACTCATCTACGTTTTAGGAATTTAATTAATGTCACATTGTTCAGTACTTAAAGATGTCATTAATGTCAAATGTCTTGATATGGTAGGTACCCAAGGACATATAACTAACAACACGTAAAGTTAACGTTGGTAGAAGCAAAAAAATGACATTCATAAGTGTATTTACTGAATACCTATATGACTAAATGATTTTGAATTTGAATTTAACAAGTTCATCTGCCACTAGTGTCTGTCAAGTGTGAGCTTTCAGCAATTGTTCTCCCTGCATTCTTGTCATGACCTTGATCCATGTGTATCTAATTGGGTGGAAATGTCTTCAAACAATGAAAACATCGTGATTAACTACTACGGTTAAAAATAAAAAAGTTAATCTAAAAACAAATCAATCTAAAAATAATTAAAATTAAGAAATATTATCTGTAATAAAAAGTGAAATAAAAATGTTTACCTCATAACTTATAAGTTTATTGAGAATTTCTAAAGTTTGTTTGTCTAATTATTTGCGTTTTTGTTAGGAATAGATTTCAAAACAGTAATTACAACAATTGCTTCGAAAATTCAAATATAATATGCAAAAGGTAGGTTAGAAAAAGAGGACGTGACTAAAATAAATCAGTGATTTATTTTATGCGCCGTGACGACCTATGTTACTTATGGGTATGATTTTTCCGACCTATTTAGCATGCAAATTCTAAGGATATGACTATAAATTGTGGTTTGGATTATTGCTCAATATTCCCTCCCAATATCCGGTTCTGGCGATTTATGATGGAATGTAATATTAAGTAACTAATTTTGAAACGTCCACGATCCATTTTGATCCCCTCCTTTATTGTATAAAGGGTGTCGAATGTATTATACCAGTAACAATATTAATGACTTAATACTTATACTAATAATGTAATCCTAAAGCCAAGCTGACTGGCTTTTGTCGCTTTTTACGATACCTGTTCTGCCAGCATAGGTTTGTGGGGAGTATTCTAGGCGCCCCAATGCGGCCAAATGAATAAATATTGCAGGGTTATTAAATTAGTATTCATTTACTTTGCAACAATCCGTAAGCACAATGTATGATGGTATATACTTCTATACATGCATAGAACCACCCTCCCTTCCACAAAGGAGAACATGCAATTATGATACTTAAATAAAAATATACTTGATACTTAAATAAAAAATACCAACACACATACCATCACCAACACGTGTTTAGCTCCCAAACAGAGCATCATCTTACATAACTGTGGGAAAGGTTTACGACTAAGCGTGCTTGAGCAAACTCACCCTGATGAGCTTCAACGAGAAGAACTTGACGCTATTTCTTTTCCTTTGTTCAAGTTCCAAGGTGTATCTAATATGAGCATAGAAAAAATTTAAATTTAATTTAAGGATGGCTGAGTTCTTTGGCTCCGAAAATAAACAAGGTTCTCGCAGACTAAGATCTAAATATCAAATTTAAAAGAACTGTTAATGTTATACATCTTATTTTATCCTCGTATTATATTAATGTAACGAATGTACCCGAAGTTTCTGCAGAAAACAATAGCGGCTATAAAACCTGGTAGTGATAACAACTAATTCGAGCATTTTATGCGACTTTCTCCCTTATGTTTTGCGCGAAAGGGCGAATACCACGTGCGCTTTTGATTAATTTCCTTTGTAATGTATCCTCCATTGCTTTCGGAGGATGGTGCCATAAAAAGGGTAGAAAGTTCTGGAAGGCCCGGAAATTGGTATAAATAGCGGGCAGGTTTGTTGGCAGACTGTTACCAGAGAGTTTTCGATTCTATCGAGAAACTGCTCAGGCAAGAACGAGTTCCGAATTTCTCACGTATGACCCTTAGGGGTCGCACGCCGCGTGGAAAGACTCGGATTGGATTATTGCGGGTCACTCGGATCTCAAATACGCAAACGAAGAGTTCTCTGAATTAAGCAAAATATCTCTGACCAACGAAAGCAACTAAGCCTGTTTATTAATGTTGAAATGAATTAATCTCTACGAAACAACTTTGGCGTTTTATAAAACACCGTAAATCCTGACGCACGTAATATGACTTAGTTTATTATATTTCTCAAAGGAAAAAAATTAACTAACATGCAAATGTACAATAATACAACCAGCTTAAAAACTTAGGTAATGTTCCTAAGTAAAAGATAAATGTATCTAATACAAATATGTAAATACATTTAGAGACATATAGTATGCACAGACAAATTAGTTCGGAAACTTTCTCAGGCGAACATAATTGTGGCCACAGCTAATAAACTAACTGGTTATTACAGTTAACAATGCTAAATGCTTTCAGTTTTACTGATGAATTGTGAAAAGTGTACAATGATGTTTACTTACTTGTTTAATAAAGAATTAACTCTTTTCTATGTTCCAGTTATTGTAAGTTGTAACTAACGCCTAAATGTATATCAATCACACTAGACAGATTGCTATTCCTTCACTACTTGATACTTCTTAAATAGCACATTGAATATATAAGCACAATGCCAAGCGATGGATTACTTCATCCCTTTTTCTGACGTCCCCGTCGGTGGCAAAGCTCGCTCTTGGTTTAACGCCGACTGCGCTCAGGCTGAGAAGCGTAAACATTCGGCGTATTTATCTTGGATTGATGCTCGAGATCGCAAAGCTCCGGATATCAGTTCGAAGAAGAAATTCTTTAACCTAGCAGCCAAGTCTTACAAAAAGCATTACAGAAGGTTAATCTCAACCACATCCAACATATCGACGCAAAACTCTTTGACCAACCATCTGGCAGTAGAGCTTTTCGGTCTCTTGCCAAAGCGGTTGAAACTAATATCTGTCGACCCACACTGCCTCTTTTGGTAAAACCAGATGGAACTCTGGCTCATACGGCTAAAGAGAAGGCGGACGTGTTTGCATCTCTATTTGTCGAAAACTCGCGTCTGGATGCTTACAATAATATGCCACTCAATTTACCTCACTGCGGCATCTCTATGCCCGAGATCCGCATAAAGTACAAGGAGGTTCTAAAAACTTTGCGGTGTCGAGACGTGAAAAAAGCCAGTGGTCCAGATGGAATTCCGGGGATTGTAATAAAAGCATGTGCACCTGAGTTGTCTCCTGTGTTGACACGTCTGTTCCGCCTTTCTCTCAAGACTGGTATCGTGCCTAAATCTTGAAAGCTTGCCAACGTACAACCTGTACCTAAAAAAGGTAGACGTGCCAACCCTAAGAACTACCGGCCGATTTCAATTACCTATATACTCTGTAAGATTATGGAACGTATATTAATTCGCGTCTCAAGGCATACTTAGAACAAAACGGTATCTTCAGCTACTGTACTGTCGTTATGGATTTCGCCGAAACCGGTCGATTGAGGACCTTCTAGCGGGTGCCACTCATTTGTGGGGCGAGGCACTGGAGAAAAACGGGCAGGCGTTCGCCGTCTTCCTCAATGTCTCTAAGGCTTTCGACAGGGTCTGGCACGCCAGCCTGTTAAGCAAGCTTCCAGCGTATGGTATTTCCTCTGGCCTTATCGCTTGGATAAAGAACTTTCTGAGTGAACGGTTTCTCCGTGTTGTCATCGATGGTTGTTCGTCGCAATCGATAGCTACTAACGCCGAAGTTTCTCAGGGGTCCGTTCTGTCCGCTACTCTATTCCTGCTGCACATCAATGATCTGCTCAAGACCGGTATCAATGTGTATGCAGATGACAGCACAGTAGTGGAGAGATACCTTCCGAAACTCCGGACCAGCAAAGACGAAATACAAAGAGAGGCCATGGTGGAAAGTATGAGTCTCACACTTCGGGCAATGTCCGAATGAGGCGATGCCAATCTTGTGAAATTCAATGCAACCAAAGCACAGATGTGTCTATTCAGCGCCAAGGGGAGCTCATTCACTTTGGCTCCTACTTTTCAGAATGTATCCTTGGAATGCACTGACCGTCATCAATTGTTCGGAGTTGGAGTTTCGTCGAATTTCAACTTTGGTCGGTTCATCGAGTCTAAGGCTAAAGTGACTGCAAGAAAACTAGGGATCCTTGCGAAGGCGAGGCGATACTTCACACCGAATCAGCTTTTAACCCTATATAAAGCTCAGGTTCGACTATGTGTGGAGTACTGTTGTCAACATCTGGGCTGGTGCTGCCAAAAGTCATCTATCTGCGCTGGACTCGATGGAGAGGCGTGCAAAGAGGCTCATTGGCGAGATTTACCACCATCTTAGACTTCATCACCACTTACCATCAGGTGGGATTGTTGTCAAGCATTGACTTATTTTATGTAAAAAAAAAGTACAATAGATATGACTAGAGATTAGTAACGTTGCATGTCTTACTTCATCGCCTGTCATCGTAATAATGAAGTAGAGTGCCTTGTCGGGTTGGTCTTCACTTTTTTTGGTGGGGAACACTCGACTTTTATTGTTTAACCTACCCGTCGTTTGTTGGTCTAGATCTGATTTTTCACAAGTTGCTAGAAGGTGTCATAAGATGACGTGAGAGGCATTGAAAATACTTATATGTACATACATAATATACAATAAATATATCACTTAGATTTAAGAACTGTACTGTAATACAACGAGGCTGGCATCGCGTCGATGATGCTTTTGGTGTAAGTATGTCCATAGGCGACAGTGACTACTTACAATCAGGACTTCTATCTCGTTGTTTGCTGTCTCCACAATATGTTAGTGTTAATGCATTTAAGTGAGGGTAGAAATGTGGTGACATCTATTCAAGCTAGGGTAAGACTTATATATCTCGGGTGTACGGGTAGCGGGAGAATCAGTCTCGTGAGAGCCGTAAGCGAGAGCGGAGGTATTTTCCCTGGCTACTGTTGACGTAAACATTAAATAAATTTAATAGAGTATAAAACCGTTTATCGTTATTAAATATACTATATTATTTACATTTAATTTAGCTTAAAACTTTTATTACGAGTAAATTAAAGAAATATATATAATAATGTTATCGCAATATTAGGTGTGAACATAATCTGTCAAATTGTAAACAAGATTGACTTGCGAATGATGAGGTAATTTTTAGTTTATTCATGAGATAAACAGAGCCTTAGAAACTTATGGTGGACAAGTATAAAGAATATCTTAAAGAATTTAATCGAAAATGACTTGCTATTGGTATTATTATATTCCGAGGTTATGTGAGGTTCTCTCAAACGCTAAAATATAATGAGCTTACGAAAAAACTCAGCGTTTTACGCTTGTTAGTCAGCGCTGCGAATGTTGATATTTCTCCGTCTATATAATTTTTTTTTTATTAAATCAACATCTCCTGCTTTGAGTGATTCCACCCGAGCGTATTTTTGCCAGTTAGCTAATACATTTACTGCGGAAAATATTTTGTGATGTAGCCAGTCTTTTAATGGCCTTTATAAAGGTGATGGAATCTTTGTTAAATTTGTTTCGACGGACCGCACTGCAAAGGACTACAATAGCTTGTCCGCGTCAGTGTTCCCGACTTCATATGATGTGAGAGTTTTCAAGAAAAGAGTCAATAGGCTTTTATAAGTTAATGCGCTCAAGATATTACTTCATCATCACTTACCATAGGGTGGGATTGTTGTCAAGCATTAACTTATTTTATGTAGAAAAAATTCTACGTCACGCTTGCTATTACCGTCTACACTATTCCAGTCCTGAGTGCACTCTAAAATTGTCCGTGAGCTGCAGTTGTTGAAGTACTCATGGTCTAAAGGTCAAAGGTAATCGGTTATGATCGATTGAGTTAAGCAAATTCGGCCGCAGTCGGTAACTAGATGTGTGATCATCAGTGAACATTGACTTGAGTTTTTCATACTTTGGAAGGTACAGTAGTATTTATCGTTGGATATCGGCTGTTCAATAATGTTACAGGTCTTCTAGTGATATAAGAACTTCCGCCACTTAGATTATTCTCTAAAGTGTAGTGGGGTAGGAGGGCAGTGTAGGGGCAGGAGAGAAAAATGGGGTAAATGCATTGGTAGTAATGGCCAGATCACAAAAGATGATTTGCATTCCTATTTATATTGAAGCAAATGCTTTGGCAGGTATGAGAACTGGACCTACAATTTCAACTATTATCCAATTAACGAATGAATACCCTGTAATTATTACAATATGAAAGAAAATTTTGAAATCTTGTAATCCCATTCATTTGACATCGGGGCGAGACTCGGCCTAGTGACGCGTTTTAATTTGGCCCACGGTTTCATATAATATGTCGGAGAGTTCGTCTTCTGAATACTGATGAGATGTTTAATGAAAAGAAAGATACGTCATAAGTCGGTAGATTTACGATCTAAATCTGAGATTCTGCACGCAAAATTGGAGATTTTATCATATTTTATACGAGTATCTTGCTGTAATACAAACTAAGACCAAACCTTCTGGATATAAGATCCAAATTACAGTTCAGAACGTTATTCGACTAGGGCACGCCATTAATGTCAAATTACAGCAATTAAAATTATAATGCTTATAAAATAATTACAGCTGGTCGTATTGGGGCGGCCTAGAATACTTCCGCAATCCGATGCTGGCAGAACAGGTAGTTGGAAGAGGCGACAGAAGCCATCCTGCTTGGTGGTATCGTGACTTCGTGCAAGGATTATAATATTATCAATATTATTATTAAGTCATTAATATTAGTATGGTTATTTTTATCTTTCCGTAAAGACTACCTGGCTATCAGCCACCTTCATGCTTGTGTCAGCCGCCAAACGACCTGTCGTGTTCCGGCTTGAGAGTCGGTACTTTTTTCTTTCTTTCTTCTCATTTCCTGACCGACAACACATCAGGGATACCTTTGGTCTTGTTGATGTCCGTGGACGACGGAGTTCACTTACCATTAGGTGACTCGTCTACTCGTTTGACGGCTATTTATATTTAAAAAACTAACAGCGAGAAGCTATTAGTCATTTATATTTAAATGAAAATAAAACAATAACAAACATAAAGATATTGTTGCATTAATATCACATGTGTCGCGGAATACAATGTACAATTCCACACATATTTAGACTTAACGAATAGACACGCACAAGAACAGATATTCGTTTGTCGCAAATTTATCTAGCGGGAATCGAATCCAAGATATCTCGCTTGACCGAAGCTACCGACTAAGTAAAATATAAAATCTGTATATACGGACATTAGTGGAGAAGAAACGACGAAAAATTTAAGTCACCAAAAATTACAAACGTACATTATATCACATTTCAACGATTTTCCTACAATAGATTTGATAAAAATCATTTCTTTTAAATGGACCTACAGAAAGACTGACGAGTGATATAATAGAGTAACGTTTCCCTTATAAATATTTCATTTGCTTGCATTTCTCTCCGTCTTCATTAATTTACCGAAACTATAATTATTACGCCTGTATCACAAGTACAATCACGACTATGCAAGATACATACTTGTAGGTGAAACTTCACTAATCAAGCAGTTTAGTAAACGAGTTACAACACTCGAGAACCCGCATTAGCCCAGTAAAGGTAAGTTTAACGACTCCTCGGCTCCAAGTTATTCAGATCCGCTCGGTGGGCGGCGCTGCAGTTTACGGTTAATTTCACGTTAGTCTTAAACGATTACTTGTGCTAGTCTGTACGAGCATCATCTTGTATTTATACTTGTTGTCTAATGAGCTTTGAATGAAACGTAAATTACTGTTCGGGAGTTAAATATGTCTTACGCGAGAAATCATTTCATATTGTGATCTAACAACGCAAGATTTGATTAGTAAAGAAAAGCTCACAAATCTATGTTTTCGCTCAAGGATTGTCGATATCGTGAACGGCATATACATTATACACATTTAAGAAACCAAAAAATAATCATGACACAAGAATCAATATTTAATCATGTATCAGCTTGCTGGGCTATAGGATAGTTATGCTATAAATATCTTGTCTGATTTCTCAAAACCAGATAGACAAGCGCTCATACCTTAAAGGGTTGTATAAAACAACTCATAAAAATTTGTGTAACAGTACTCAAATTCAAACCTAACAGCTTGTAATGGTGAGTAAGTTATCAGTTTGAAAATTGCATGGATGATCACTAAGATCAAAATTTCGTGTCAGTCGTTACATCGGATTTCCCCGGAATGCAAATAGTAGGGATATATATAAATGAAACATCAAAAATAGCCAAGAGCTGAGAATCCCACGTTCAGCGGAGTCAATAATAATTTAAAGGTCAACAAACAATTAGTGAGTCCCGAGACATATCCGAAGTTCAGATTCCTTTCAGGTATATACAACGGGAATATAATTTCACTGTAAGCAACGCAACGAATTTCCCCACGTATAAAGGCATGATCCAAATTTAAACGTGCGACTCAGTCACACCGCACCCTTGTGTAAAGTGAATAAGATAAACGAGCGTCGAGCCTCCGCGCCGCGTGCCTCACGTATCGCGGAAATAATTTAACCACGAACGTCGCGTTCCAATTACAGATTTCAATGAGATTTGTTTTAATTACGATTTCATTTATTATGAAATGCGATCGCGATCGAGTTCATGTTGCCCTACAAGACTGAAATGGGACGAGACTGTGATTGAATAATCATATTTTGGTAACGTAGTAACGATGGTAACATTGCTGATGTAGCAATAATAAGCTAATTTTCTGTTTTTCTGTTTGTTACGATGGCATGTGAAAATTGCTAAATAAATGAAGATGTACTTAAATTCGCAATATTAAGCCTCGACTTATCGGTCCCTTTTTTATGACGAAGTAAACCTACCTATGCAAATTTAAAGTAAGTATAAAGATGAAGTTTGTAAATAATCTTTAAAGTACTAAAATAAGAAGGAAGGAAATACATTCTTTATCTTTTTCTCATTTCCTGACCGACAACGCATCAGTGACGCCCTTGGTGTTACTCATGTCCATGGGTGACGGTGACCATTTACTATCCAGGTGGCTTGTCTGCTCGTTTGTCGGTTATTGACATAATATTCCTTTCTTTTATGTCAATAACCGACACAAAAGAAAGGAATATTAATATGTTCAAGAAAAGATATGTATGTTCTCTAAAAGAATAAATGGCGATAAACATGAACTTTATGTAACGCCTGAAAAAAAGAACTGAGCAACAATTGTTTCGGGTATCGCCACTATTTGTAACACGTAAGAATTACGTTTCCTAAAGCTAAGCGATGTCGAGTTACTAGTGAAAAATAAAACTATACAGAGTGAAATACCAAGCGAAATGTTGGATCAAAGAGCGATTGGATAGCATTGAAAATTACTTTTAGAACTGAAATCTGCAACTGACAAAGGGTTCTGACTCCTTCAATTATGAGCTAGGTGACGGAAGTTAGAGATCGCGTTAATTCATACTGATTCATGAAAATTAAGAGTTCGGCTTAAAACTGACAATATTGGACAAATTTATATTTCACAGGATG
>PDGT01000050.1:2448013-2468181 GCA_003671415.1 Megathymus violae | reverse complement strand
CAATTTGACTTCTTTTTTAAATCTTGACATTCATTGTAATGGAAACGCGAGGAACATAACCCACCTAGACTATAGAGTTATGATTTGATCTCATTTTATTTACTGGAGGGCAGTTAATAAAATGAGAGAAAATCATAGCGCCATTTCTCTAGCGGATTTCAGTCGTTCATCATATGCATCTGTGCCGTGGGAAAAACGCCGCTTTTCAGAGGTTAAATGATACTGCAATATTTCTACAGTGGATTCACGTTCACATGTAACTCTGCTCTCTATTTGAGATTTCCTGATAATTAAACTTATCTAACAGTTAAGATAATGACGTGATGTGATATTCATATAATTTCTGGTTATATCATCTAAGATGCGCTAGACAGTTGGGTGTCGATGTAACGTTCTTTCTAACGCCGACGTTAAAGATAAGGCTTCACCATTTCACTTCTTCTTCACTTAGGCAGATAATACGCATATTCAAGAACATGAGGAAAAATCTCAGGTAACTAAGTTTCTTAACGATGTTTTCCTGAACTGAAACAAATGAATAATACCTAATACGCACGTTAATTTGAGATATGAGAACTGCGTGTTGTGTTCCTATACGCCACGAAATATAGATACTATTAAAAATTGGTGTATTTAAGAATACTTTATTTTAATGCTTTTGTATCATTGGGACTAAAAGCGTCAAAAGCTGTTTGATGATCATTGTGATGTAATTAGGATTGAAATTAAATAACAACACATTGGCTTATCCAACACATATTATCCTTAAAATAGGGAGAATACCTAAAGTTAATTACTCAATGTTCTAAGGTTTCGACTTGAAACATCATAAATAAGTTACTTAATAACCAGCCGAAAATTTCATGTAATTCTATTTAGTAATTTTAGCGCCTATCCTGAATTAAAATTACCAAAAATGGCGTAATAGTATCGGGAGTTGTAGCCGAAAAGGAAATTACCAGGAAGGCCGACTGAAGAAAGAATACTTTATTGTGTTATTTAAACATTTACAACTGAGGGTAGTATTTTAGGTCGAAGAACAGATAATAATTTATTTAGTTCCGCCTTGATATCATTATTTGGAAATGAATCTATATTACTTGATTCTTTGCAAAATTAGTGGCCCGCTATGGATTTCGTTCGGGTTACTTCCTTTCCACATATATATACAAACTTACAGAATTTGCACGATCTCTTTATAACGTTAGTATAGATTTACATTAAAGGTTAAGGCAGCTTTATAGGTTAGCCTACGATAAGATATAAAATCCACCGTAACTTTCGTGGCGGGGATAATTATAAAATATCTGTCTGCTCACTCTACACTACAGGAACACCGTGTAACCTAAGAAAATAATAACAAGGTTATATAATTTAATTAAAGGTTTCACATATAATATACTTACTAAACTAAAAGAACTTTCAGTGACTTTAACGAGATTTACAATATATGAATTTCCATCGCAATTTCATTATTTTTATGGACACGACTTGAGTTCAAGTGCGAGATGTACTCCAAGCCTAATGTAGTTATGTCCAAAGTGCTTTTTTTTCTCGACACTTGAGAGAAAAATTATGTTTAATATTCTTTGAATATAGTGTAAAAAATTTATCTGTATACGTAAAGAGAACTTTTTTCCGTTTTTCGACTCTGTTTGCTAATAAGCTTTAGTGTTCCCTAATAAGTTTTTAACACTCAAAATTCTTTATGTCTTTCATATATTAATACGGGAAGGAACAAATTTTCATCACAATTTTTCCCGTTTGTCAAGTGATTTTCTTTTTTATATTATTATAATCATCACTACAAACCATATTGTCTCACTGCTGGACTTCGGTCTCTTTCCATAATGAGAGGGAGATGTCATAGTGTGACATGCGAGCCAAGTGCCGATTGGCTGACCTCACATACCTTGGAGAATATTACGGAGAAATCTCGGATATGCAGGTTTCCTCACAATAATTTCCTACACTGAAGAAAGTGATAATTCATTTGCTATACTCACATAATTAAAAAAAAATTAGGATGTATGCAGAATTCCAACTCGCGTCTCCGATGCGGGATACCTATGTTTAAACAATTAATCCATTTCTTTAAATTTTATGTACTAATATCTCTTTAAAATTTTACGGTGAAATTATAAGAGGTACTTCAGAAAAAGTTTAAAAATTGTACATCTCCAAGGTCGGCGTTGGATTAGTGATTCCTTTGCTGATGTCGCTATCACTTACCAAGGTTCAAGCTAAAAAATAAAACAGAATTGATATAACTTTAGATACAGACGTCAATAAAATGTGAGTTTCCCGGTAAAGATAATAAGTACGTGTTCTCTCAGATGTTAATGTTCAAAGGTGACGATGATACCATCAGGCCAGCAGATGCCATCAGGTAGTATAAGTATCAGGTAGTCTAAGTAGTAGTAATTCATCTTCACTTTTACCGGCTTTTACCATTTTATGTTTTCATTATTAAGCTTTTATTTCCCGTATAATGCCAAATATATGTTGTGTTTCTGTTTAGGTTTTTTTTTCAATTGTTTTATTTTATAATTACACGGTCCCTTTTTGGGTGTAAGCCTCCTCCATCTTTAGCCAACTACTTCTATTCTTGGCGACGCTCATCCATTATTTCCCTGCCGCCTGTATTATATCGTCTGCCCATCTTTTTCTTTGCCTGCCAACTCTCCTTTTTCCTAGCGGTACCTGCCATTTGGTTGCTTGTTTAGTCCATCTTTTGTCACATGTCCTACCCACTTCCATTTTTGTTTCAGGGTGTGCTGTAGAGCATCTGTCAGCTTAATTTTCTTACCAATATATATATTTTTCGTTTTCTGCTTTCTCCTCAGCTTCAAGATACTTTTCACCATGGCGTGTTGGCATAATAGAATTTTGTTTTTTTACTTTTTTGGTGAACACCCATGTTTGGCTTGCATAGGCTAGGCTAGGTAATAAGCAGGATAATATATAATATAATATAATATCCATAATTATTCTTCTGTCTATTTCTTTGATGTTGTTGTTTGCATCACAGGAGATTAATTTGCCTAGGTACATGTATTCGTTCACATATTCCAACGGCTTCCTGTCGATTGTTGTTGTTTTGAGGTTCGTGAAGCTGTTTGTCATGACTTTTGTTTTGCATTCGTGTGCAGACCGACTTTTTTACTTTCTATGTCTAAATTTTCATTATTAGTCCTAAGCTTGTGGCAAATTCACTGAAAAGTGCTATATCGTCTGCAAATCTTAGATATGCCAGCCCTTTATTCAATATCCATACGCCTTTATTTTTGCAGTCAATGTATTTGAAAGTATTCTCAAGAACGGCTATGAACAGCTTTAGAGAGAGATGGTCTCCCTGTCTCACTCCTCTTCCCTTCTTCTATTGTGAACTCCTCTCCTTGTTTTTCAATTTCACTCTACTCGTGCTTTTTGAATAGATATTCTGTATAATGTATATGTTGTTTTCTTTCAGGGCACTCCATAAAGATGAGTGCGTTATACTATCAAAAGCTTTCGAGTAGTCCACGAAAGCTATGTATTGTTGTTTATTATGCTCTTTGAATTTCTCTATTAGCTGTTCTATGACATGTTGGTGGTCGGTTGTAGAGTAGTGTGGGCGGAATCCTGCTTGTTCTATTAGCTGGTTTTTGTCAATTTCCCATGATATTCTGATCAAAATAATAGAAGAAAATAGTTTGTAGATTGTAGATAATAATCTAATGGGACTCTAGTTATTATCTAGGCTTTTATTATTTAACGAAACACAAATTTTATTACCTCTTACGCTTGAATTTTCCCCTTAAACGAAGTAAATCAAAAAATAAAATGACAACGAAAATTTTGGCCCATTTTGTTCCTGACACGTGATAAAGTGTATTCAAAATTATTCTATATACTCTTCAGTCAGACCTTCGTTATTCTCATTAGTGTATTATCTCCATCTCTTTCGTCTCAGTGAATTCGTGCGACAGTGTTTTGAAGCGTAAAATTATATCTCAAGGTAAATTTACATCTAACTAATGTTAAAAAGTGGGGCATTCCAGAACCCTAATCAGGTGATAAATATACATATATATATATCGGTGTGTTTCAGCTATACAGTTCTGTGCAGGTATATCTAAAAGTAATTTAAATCTACCGGATATTAAAGATATAAAAATAAAGTAAAGCATTAGTAAAGCCTAACCAGACGTCACTTAAAAGGGGTCAGTATATGTTGCATGTACACCGAGGAATAAATAAATTAGAAGGGAGAGTTCCCATCGACCCTTCTCAACCCAAACCCCAACAAATAGAACAATTTATGCATCCCTTTGTGGTGGACCTGTATATATTATTGATGTGTGAAATTAACCACCAACATTCATATTGCAAGTATCAAAGTTCACGGTACAATTTTAAATGTGTTCAACCGTATGCTGCAGCGTAAACTCAAATATTTGTCTAGTAAAATAAATGTTGCAAGACTATATGAATAAAGGTTGCCATATAATTTTATTCACTAGTTCCTAAATTATTATTTTTTGATTATATATGTATATACATTTTATTTGAATACTCTCCAATGAGCTGCCACTCGATGGTACGTTGTCAATGTGTTATCAATCCAAATGGACGCAGAGAACTTCAAACATCTGACCTTAGAAATATCTCATGATAATGTCATCTCAATCGATCAAATCGTTCAAAGTTACACGATGTAATCAGTATTATATTTATATTTATTTAATAGCGGCTCCCCTCCGACTTCGTTGAGGACGAACAGTGAATTATATAACGATGGTAAATGAAGGATCGTTATCAGGTGGGTTAGATATGACGGTATCATCGGTATAAAACGGTATATCGGTATAAAAGTCAGTATCGGTGAGCTTACACGTCTATTTCAATAATTAACAAGAATTCGCAATAAAATAATCAATGATTATTGGGATAAATTAGGATTAAACTTAGAAACTCGACAAGTTTTGTACACTAATGTGTCCGGGCGGTTCTAACGCTCAATGTAGAACGCCCTGCAAATAATTCATTAATTGTATGTCATTTTCTATAGTAGCTCCAATGATCGTCCATAGATGACGTTTAAACTAATAGTTCTGTGTAGAACTTATGCGACACTGCAACTAGGTTTACTGATATTTTATTTCATAATGGTCGAATTGATGAGAAATTTGACACAAAAATGGAATGTATTGACAGACAGACACTACAGATTTATATAGTCTCTTATCTGTCTGAACGACAATCTCAAGAGCCACTAAGAATTTTCATTAGGTTTTATCGATATACATATATAGTGATTACTGTGGAGAGTTTAGATGTGTTGTTTTAATATAAATAATATGTAAATCATTTCGAGTACTATTTGTAATCATAAGGATTTATCTCATAGTGACTCGAAGGCTGATATAAACATAAAAGGTACTGATTTAACTAACTACAATGGTAAAGACTGTGCATTCTATCACGCACTATTTAAAATATGCTTTAAGTTGTCGATTAGCTGGCACGGCGTTACCTCTTTTTATAAATTAATATTTGTTACATTATAAAATATGTTGTTTAAATTTACTTCATAACGCTCATGCGTCATAAACGCTTGTAAAATAACGAATAATATTAAAAGAGTAATTAATAATAATAATTATAATAAAATATATTTATTGTCAACTTAAACTTTACAATCATTACAAAAAAAATTAACTTAACCTAAGTGGGGCAATAGGGATTGGCTCAGCTATTGCTGACACGAAACCAAGGTCCCGCACAGCGCTGTTTTTCAGTCACCCCCTCCTCCCTGGGGTGTTATGGGTGTATATTATGGGTGTAGATAAAGTCTTGTATGGAACTGTTGATAATTAGGTATTAAAACACTCATGTGACACTATTATCACACTCAACTTCGCCTCGTGTGATAAACACATATTCGTGTTTTAATACCCCTTATTATACAACAGTTGCATAAATAACTATTAGGACATTGGTTGTTTTAATGTTGGCAATAAGCTAACTGTTTCGGAATCTTTTATAGAGGATTTAAAGCATGGAAGTAGATAAATAAAATTATATTATTTACAACTGTATTATAAATTAAATTATTATCAATTTACTTTGCAACAATCCGCAAACACAATGTATAAATGGTATATAGTTCTATACACGCAAATCGACTTTGCGGTTAACACTCGTAGAGTCTACTCACCCTGAGGATGCTATGTTTCGAAGCGAAACACGTGTTGGTGACGGTATGTGTGTTGGTATATACTTTTATTTATCATAAATGCATGTTTTCCTTTATAGGAGGGAGGGAGGTTCTATGATACCATCATACATTGTGCTTGCGGAATGTTGCAAAATAAATTAATACTTATTTCATAACAATGAATTTCCGCAAAGTAACGCCTGATACTATCAACTATGTATTATAAATAACATTAATCTATTTAGTTACTTCAAATCTTATTATATTTAAATTAAGTTATATTATATCTATACATATAATAAAATTCTAACTGATCACTTACTGAACATGAACAATATATGAGTAAAAACATTATTATGGGCCTTTATTAACGCAATAGAATACAAAAAAATGTTTATTAGAATTTAAGTCTGTTTGTCTATACGTTTGTTCGCGCTAATCTCAGAAACGGCTTAACCGATTTTGTTCTGGTTTTCATTGATGTATTGCAGTAAGCATCAATTAATACTTAAAGTTAATATAAATAAAAAAAATTATAAATGAAATGAAAATAATGCGAGTACTATTTCTTAGCGTACTTCTCATTTTTTTCATTAGTAAATTGCACCCATATAAAGCCGGAGGTGTCGCTAGTATTTAATAAAATGAAATGATTCATTAACAGCAAATAAGACGTAAAATACGCAAGCAATGCCCTCAGATGTAACTTTTATATAACGAAATGTTTCATTTCATGCCTTTCAAATAAAAACATTAATAATAGAATTTCAATTTAAAATTGTTTTTTCTCCTGATTAGGTTTTTTTTGGGCAAGAATCCTAAAAAAGCAAGCCAAATATCGTGTTTGGAAGAGCTCATATCACATTCATTAGACATCGACCCCAATTGGCCGGAATGCCAAATGAAATGACACACCTGACGGTAGCCGGTGTGGATTACTGTCACGTGTGCACTTCACGCGTAACTTTTCCTAACCCATGATGCGATCATATAGTTGACTAATCTTTAATATTAACAACAACATTTCCAAATGTATCTGTTGGAAATCGATGGCTGGTTTGATCCATCTCTTCCTTTTTGGGACTCTTGAATAAATTAGAAACCTGATGCACAATAAGTCGGCGAAGGCAATATCGATATCTAGTATTGAGGTTCAGCGCATTAATTCATGTTCTTTTATTATTTAATTTCAACATTTTTACACGCAACCTGTTACTAGTTCAAGGCTAATTCCGACAGTACTAAGTGTAAATTATGTACTCTTACATGGTGGTGGTTCTTTACCTGTCTGTTCCTTGTACCACCAGCTACTGACTAGTTGACATTCACCTTCTGAACACGTATGGTCAGGTATATATACCCCATATGCAATAGCGGGGTAAATGTAATAACATGTATTGATAGTTTTATATCTTTTAAACTATGGTACTGCTGATTTGATTTATGTAATTTTAGACTAAACGTTGACACCTTACCGAAACTGCTTTACCGACTGACTAGTCAATGACATTTTATTTCTTGAACGGCGTCCGCCTCGCGTGTTACGCAAATTATAATCTCACTTTTAACCGGATTTCTTCTCGGAGCGAAATGTAAGTTTATGAATTTATTTGTATTTGTGCGATAATATTCTATGTTATGATATTTATTCAAATGTGTTTTGAAGCATAATTGCTTCAGGTTATTATAAATTGCCTCTTGAAATTAGTGGTTCGGGGCAAAAGCATTAACATGGCTTGTTAAGCATTAACATTTATATGTTTTTGTTCCAGATGGTGTGAAATTATATATTATGATTTTTTTTAAAAAGGACGCTTAGAAGCGTTGAGAACAAACACGAAATCGAAGGGAATGTATAATATATTATGTTAGTTTGAATATGTTGAGCCCGCTATCTTTCTAGAACGGTCACAGAGCTCTTCGCCGTCGACCATATTTTACCAATTTCAGAGGCTGTTCCCACAACATCGTGATCGTCAATTACCAGCTCTGAAAATCTACAGAAATCAACACTACCAACAATTCTACATTTTCAAGAGAAACAAGTTCCTGTTGCCGAGATCACGCCAGCAAATATCAACCAAATAAACAGAAAAAAACGTAATGTTTTCTTAGGTCCTGAAGTTATTACATCTGATGAAATAATTAAAATGTTATAAAACAATGTTGAGATTAAGATAAACCAAAAGACTAAACGCAGCAAAACAAAATGAAAATGGAAAAAAATTACAAAGTATTTACAAAGTGACAGTAGCAGTGCCGATGCAGGTTACGCAAATAAAGTATCCTATGTAAATTAGGATGAACGTGATTGGATGGAAGAGGAAAATGAAGATTCTATTAAATCACATAATTAAAATATTGAAGAACAACGATCACCTGTGAATGAAAATCAAGTTAGGCCAACGGATAGTTCAATGCGTGAAGTGAATAAAGAAAATGCAAAATATTGATGTAAACAAATGAGTGATTGTTAAATATGCCTTGAAAAAAGGACTCAAATATTACGTACATAGGTGTTCTGCAAAAAAAAGTGGACAGTCGTTAGGAGGTAAAGTTTTTACTGCACAAGGAAAGCACATTTATATGGCCTGAAGTTGATGATATTGATATTATCACTGCTGAATCCATCTGTAAGACATTGCCTTATCCTGGAATAACAACGCAGAGTATTATACATTTTAATTTCAAGTTCAAAAACATGATTATATCTTAAGGTATACTTTGATTGATTTAAGTATAATAGTTTAGTTTGTAAGGAAAAGTTTCTATCTCTGTAAGATTTCACCGATGCTGCTCCAATTACCTGACCCTGATATAAGATGTATACAAGAAAATTTATGATCTCTATCAAATAGATGCGTATATTACAGTGGTTATTGACTCCTGCCTGTAACTATTCAAAAAGTTGCAGGTGGTTCCTTGTCGCTCACTGAATGGGCTGTCATTAATTAGAACATGCCTGTGGGCAACATTGACATAAGCAGCTATGGGTGGAGATGTGTGGTGCCGATTTCACCATCTAGGAGGAAGTGATTGGACCCCCATTGGACCGGGTTTCCTCAATATCAAGCCGTTAGATACTTCTATCTCCGAAATTATCATTCGTCGTAAGAAATCTATTGAAAGTGGACGTGTTCTTAATATTCTCGTGAAATAGTAATAAACTTGCATCCTAATTTCACCCAAGTTTTAGTGAAGACTGAGTGATCATAAGTGCTACTATTGTTTGAAGTGTTATCAATCACAAACTGCATAATTGTTAAAGCAAGCCGTGCTATCTCTGTCTGCCACCGCATCTCGGAAACGTACCTGACAGGAAGCGTAACCTTCACCCCCGCGGAAAAAAATACCATCGACATAATTGCTGCTCGTGTCACACCCGTGCGCAATATAGGAATAACAATGTCAACACTTGGTTCATCGCCGCCCGGACACTCGATTTCAAATCCGGATTTTACTGCTTCGGATGAGCTAACTAACTTCGTAAGTTCACGTAAACGAAAACAATTCGAGCAAAGGGAGGTTGATGCTAACACTTGGTTGTCGGAACATGGGAGTTGTGGGTTGCAGGAGCTACTCCAAAACTCTGTTAAGCAGGTGTTGTCCGCCGAACTGGCTCAAATAAGAGATTCACTTAAGATTATCACGGCTGCCGTTCAGGTGATCACTAACGATAATACTGCTATTAAAACCACACTGAGAGAAGTCAACTGTAGATTAGGTGAAATCGATAAGTCGCTTAACTACTCTGATGAACGCCAGAATGAGTTTGATAATCGATTGAAATTATTAGAGGGTAAATGCACACAATCCATGCAACATGATACACAAATACAAACGCTCAATGCCACGATCGCCTCCTTGGAACAACAGGCGAGGCAGTGCAATATGGAAATTTCTAATCTGCCAGAGAAAAAATCTGAGAACCTTTTGACCCTCATGGAACGGCTGAGTCGCGAACTCAATTATCCTATTGCATCGTCTGATATCGTGTCAGTGCATCGTGTCCCGCATGCAGATCGTGGAAACTCACGCCCAAAAAATATAATTGATAAATTTGCTACCAGAGTAATATGTGATAATGTTATTGCGGCGTTTCGTGCGAAAAAAGGTGTAGATTCGAGTAAGCTTGGCGTTTCCGGCCAGCCCAATACAATATATTGCAACGAACATCTCACATTAGCAAATAAAATATTGTTTCGTCAGTGTCGCGAATTGGCCTCCGAGAAAAAACATAAATTCGTTTGGGTCAAACACGGGACTATTCTCACGCGAAAATCTGAAACCTCTCCCGTTATTGCAATCAGGCACTATGATGACCTCAAAAAGATTACATAATGGCACCTCCAGCAGCAGTATGAAACTGTTAATCTTTAAACATACGTATTATTGCGTTACTCTAAGCTTAATAAGTTCTGATTGTAAATTATTGTGCGTAATTCACTATGCGATAAATACAATCACTATAAGGCTAACAAGAGGTATAATCCTCATATTATTATGTAGGTATGTTGACTGTTACCTGTTATGTTTCGGACTTACCTATTGTATATTTTTAAGTCTAGGAATTTTCGATCATTATCAGTTATTATGTGTGATTTATAACGAGGTATGCAGCCGTAGTGTAAAGTTTTCTAATAGCGTAATATTAATAATAATAGATTTGCATCAAAGTCGTAATTTGTTGTTTTGTACTGATGCGAGTTCGAACTCTTACCATAATACGCATAGACATATCATAAACTCATGCCATATACTGTTAATTAATATATATCTATTATCATACCTTCTTCTTTATGGATAAACAAGTACTATCCATATATTATCAAAACTGCCGGGGTCTAAACATCAAACTAAATAATATTTATATGAATATTTTGCAGCATAACTATGATATAATTGTGTTAACAGAAACATGGTTACAGGAACGAATAGCCGATAATTGTTTCATTGATACGCGGTACCGAGTGTTCCGCTGCGACCGGCAGCTCGACCGATGCGAAAAGCGAGACGGGGGCGGGGTGCTGATCGCGGTGCGGCGAGAGCTCCCGGTGACCACGCGTGCGCCGCCGCCTGCGTCCGTCACGCTGCCGCCTTCGGCTCTTATGGAACATGTTTTGCTCGAACTGCGTGTACGCAAATATTGTTGCATTATAAGCGCCGCGTATGTACCTCCGAACCTCGGCTCGGTAGTGTATGCTACGTATTTTGATTACTTAACTCACATAGTACAATGTCCTGACGTAAATGATTTTATTGTTACGGGTGATTTTAACCTACCAACTTTAGATTGGGTAGACAATAACATGTTTTCACAACCGATTATTTACCCGAATTATTGCTGGGCTAACAAATATTTAATAAATTTCTTATCTATCTCAGGTGGCAATCAATTCAATATTTTTAAAAATAATAAAGGCAGATTACTTGACTTATTTATCACAAATATACAAAACTGTAAGTCATTACTAGCACCAGTGTCACTAGTGCCCTTAGATAAATGTCACCCAGCCTTTTATGTGCTTATACCTTTCCGCAATATTTTCATACCATTACATAATAAGCCTCGTATAGAATATAACTACAAAATGGCTGATTTTCCAAAAATTAAGGAAGATTTGAAAAATATCGATTGGAATGAAATATTTACATATAAAAATGTTGAACATATGGTGTCTGCCTTTTACGAAATAATTTATTCTATTATAAGAAAACATGTTCCCACTAAAATAATTAAATTCTCTCAGTGCCCAGTGTGGTTCTCGCGTGCTCTTGTACATATATTTAAAAACAAAAATAAATCTTGGAAAAAATGGAAAAAATACGGTAATTTGAGTGATGAAATTGAATTTTCTATGTACAGGGAAAGATTTAAATTGGAATCCCATAAATGTTATAGGAAATATTTAAGTTCTGTAGAGTGTAGTATACAAAATAATATAAAATACTTCTGAAAATACGTTAATAATCAAAAAAGTAAATCTGAGATACCTGATTCAATGTTTTACAAGAATTCAACTGCTAATACTCTAGAAAAAATATGCAATTTTTTTTCAACATTTTTCAGTTCTGTCTTTGAGCCCTCAGATGCAAATGACAATTTTGATATTGATAATATTCCAGACACAAATATTACTTCTGACCTTTTGATTAGCAAAATTATTCTAAAAAAGGAAGACATATTAAAAGAACTTCGCGTATTAGATGCTTCCAAAGGATCTGGAATAGATTATATACCTGCTCTTTTTCTTAAACACACTGCAGATGTACTTTTTGAACCAATATATCATATCTTTAATCGGTGCTTGTCTGATGGCATATTTCCCTCTGTTTGGAAATCAGCTCGGATTGTTCCAGTGCATAAAGGTGGTTCAAAAAAAGACATCGAAAACTATCGTCCCATATCAATTTTACCTGCTCTCTCGAAACTGTTTGAACGTCTTATACATAAGAGTATTTATCCATCCTTACATAGTAAGATAATTGAACAACAGCACGGTTTTGTTCAAAAACGATCTACCACCACGAATCTGCTAATCTATAAGACTTATCTTTACGAAGCACTAGATAAAAATGTACAAACGGATAGCATATATACAGATTTTCGAAAAGCCTTTGACCGAGTTGATCATAAAATTTTACTAAATAAGCTAGCTTACAATGGAATTCGTGGTAACCTCTGGCGTTGGTTTAAATCCTATATCTCTAACCGTACGCAGAAGGTTGTCGTCAATGGTTTTGAGTCGGCTTTCGTTCCTGTAACATCTGGCGTCCCACAGGGGTCCATTTTGGGACCTTTATTATTTATTATATTTATTAATGATGTTAATAATTGTTTCCAACATTGTAAATTTCTTTTATATGCAGACGATTTAAAAATCTATCACACTATCAATTGTGCTGACGACCATGCTAAAATACAATCAGATCTCGACTGTTTTTCAATGTATTGCCTACGAAACAAATTGAGTCTTGCCTTAAATAAGTGCAAAGTAAAAGTTTACAAAAAAAAAGGTAATTAGTAATTATAAATATAAACTTTGTGGCACAGATTTAAATTCAACCGAAATCATAAAAGACCTTGGTGTGACACTAGACTCCAAGCTACATTTAGACACACATATCGATAATATCATAAATGAGGCCTTTAAAATGTATGGTTTTGTAATGCGTACCTGTTTGGCGTTTACCCAATTGTCTACTTTTCTTTACATCTACAAGTGTCTCGTTCGATCTCAATTAGAATATGCAGTATCTGTTTGGAATCCATTTTATCAAAAGTATATAGATGCGCTCGAATCAGTACAAAAGAAATACTTAAGACGTTTGAGTTATAAATTCGGCCATAGTAAACACCCATATATTTCTCTTCTTACAAAGTATAACATTCAAACGCTTAAAACTAGACGTCTTCAGCTTGTATCGATTCTTTTATTTGACATTTACCATGGGAAATACGACTGCATACCTCTTAATGAAAAATTATATTATACTGTACCTCATAGTACTTATATTCGTAAGAAAAAGCCATTTTTCGCTATTGCTAAATGTCGCACTAATACTGGTAAACGCTCACCTATGTATCAGATGATGCGTAGCTATAATGATAACTTTAAAGATTTGGATTTGATAAATACTCGTCCTGGCTTATTTAAAAAACAAGTATTACTGACTTCTCCTGTTGAGGATTCTGTAAGAACAATGAAATTCTAATTTAAAACGAAGGTATTCCTCCACTTTCTGTTTGTTAACCCAAATAAATAGAAAAAAAAAAACATAGCTCTACCTAGTCCACTCTGGCGAGACGGTTAAAGCAAGCACAGGGGAGGAAAAGTGTTCCTCAACGTCCAATATGCCTACAGGAGATGAGGAATATAGAGTTTTCTGACAGCGTTCGAGTCCCTGAAGTCGTTGCTCACCATCACGTCCCTACAAGCTGCCTTTTATCTAGTAGCTTCAATAAAAAGTTGTAACGTGCTTCGGTTGCAGTTTGGAAATCAGTTACAAAGCGAGTTCCCGCTTACTTCTTGGTGGTGGTGTCTTTGGTGTTAAAAATGTCGATGAGCGATAGCGACCAATGGCCAGCAAGTGATCTTTCAACTCGATTGTTCGCTCTTGACATAAATAAAAAAACTAGATACTCGTATTCTGCGAAGCATATAAGACAAATTCTGAAAACTCATTCACGAACGTGTGATATAATCTACGCTTTGTTTTCGCCTAAAAGTGCGTTGTGTGGGACTTAAATAAATGTAGCGGTGTCGTGATCTGACTCCGTGATGTTTTGTATAACTTCATTTGTGTACCATAATAAGTAACCATCACGTATTTGCTTACATTGCATGAGTTTGCACCGCAGGAAATGTCCTGAATATGTCATATAAATGTGTAAGGTAAATTGTTGTTTGTTATATTTTTCAGTATTTTTCTCTAAAGTAAATCGTATAAAAGCTAGGAATGAACATATAAATTTATGCTTATTACTTATGATTCCGAAGGAACGTATCTTGTTGTGTTCGTGATGTTGTTGGTCCTTGAGGTGTAGGCATATGCCTAATGATCACCTTTGAGTCACCTTTTTGTTTACATAAAATAAGTAAATGCTTGACAATATTTCCATCTGATGGTAAGCGATGAAGTCTCTCTCTCCTATTGAAGACTCATAAATATCATAAGTAAGCGGAAACACCTGCGACGTCGATTACCTTCGTAAGAAAAACTCTCTCCATATCTGAAGTTTAAGGTAGTTTCATTGTAAATCCGTTAGTTCCGGTTAAAAGTACACCCTGTGTATGTTTTGAATGTTTTTTCCCTCTTTCTCTTCATAGCAATAACACCGGCCGCCAAGTCTAAATCTGACAGCATGTGATTGGTTTTCGTACTGCAAATAATTCAGGAATACCATTGGTTTCCAATAGAAGAAAAGAAGATTCTTACAGGTTCTACTCTACACTAATATCTATAGCAGATCACGCAGAAAGTTTGTCAGAAAAACTTTTTATATAAATATGTTAATGCGTTAGATAAAATTTATATTAAATATGCTTTTTATTTGCTTAACTCGGTCTGACTTATGATTGTCAAGAGCAGGGATGCTATGTAGCTTTGTAACTGTAACTGAAACTGTCGGATATCTGAAATAAAAATCCGAACCGTATCCGAAACCGTATTCGATAAAAAGTTTGGGATACTTTCGGGTAGAGATAGTTTAAATAAAACACGACAAGACAAGTTTTTGTCGGGCGAGCCGATACACTAGCCGCGTCGTTCTCATTTTAGAGAGTTTTTATTATTTAATTTTTAAAGCTATTGTTGTTTTATGTGATTATAATACTGTGTCTGTCTGTTTGTAAATTCCATTCTTTTTTTAATTTCATGATAAATTTATGAGTCACTGACCATTAGTACTATGTTGAAAATTTTTAATTGTTTCTCTGTCCCGCTATAACTCGAGAACGGTTTGACCGATCTTAATGGAAATTGCGCAGATGATAGGCTATATAAAATATCAGTAAACTTGATATTGATATAACTTGATGATGTCAAATCAAGGCAAAATACATAAGAATTTTAATAATCATGTATATTATACGTAATTATTCGACCCGAACGAAGTCGTGAGGGGGCCACTAGCAATACCTAAAAATAAAGTCAAATCTTGTAAATAAATTTTTTTACCTAAGCCATCTAATATCCGTAACCGAAATTATCCGAAACAATCGGAAAATTCGAAATAATTTCATATCCGTAACCGTAACCAAAACTGGTAAAATATTATTCATACATCCGTATCCATATCCATATCCAGATCCGAATTTTCATATTCGTATATGTAAGTTGCTTGTTTGCTCGTTTGCTTGTTGTCGTATATGTAAGAAGTATGCTTGAAGTAAAAGCAATCGCTTTAAATCCTTTACTTGGGCATCGCTGTGCTCTGTTCTATTCAGCTTACTTCCGACAGCATTCATGCATGTTAGTGGAATTTTTACTGCTGCATTACCATCACCTTCCTCATTATAAACACAAATAATGGTTAAATTTTAAAGAAATTATTTCACACTTTGGTAAAATCAGCCTAGTAAGAAGATTCTTAATTGACTCTCCGGTAGTATGCAGTCTGTTGTAATTTAATGTGCATACACAAAGTTTTGTGACCAACTCTAAAATATTTGCTTATTTGAACTATGTATTAACACTAGAGCCATCTGTATTGGTATTGCGCAAGTCCGGTATTTCACATAGTTCTCTCCTCGCCGCTCCAGGTTTTAAGTCGATTTATTAGTCTTGGGGAAATAGGGATACGGCTCGCCTGATGGTAAGTGTTGCCTATGGACAATTAATTCAAGCAAGTGCGCTGTTGGCTCTGAAGGATTTGGTATTTGAAACTTTTTGAAGAATTCCATACCATGATAATATTTAACACGTCAATAAAATAAAACTGTAACTGATGAGCATGAACAATAAGAATTAGAATATGTGATTTAAAAAACAATGTATTAATATAGTCAAATATGTTAAAAGAATAATACAAGCACTCCTATCTATATTTTTAAGTATATTGTCACTTGTAATTGTATTTTATGAGGTTAAATAAATTACGATTTAGCGACTAGTCAGTAATGCTCTTTTATTAGTACATATTAGAGCAAAGTAAATTACCTTGACAGAAAATTTTGCGAAATATAAGTTTCCGCTTATTCTAGAGTCAAAATGAATTATGTTTAAGTCTACTATCACATCAACGTTAGAATAAACATTTGACGGCTAATTCAGAAAAAATATAATGTCATTTAAAAGACAGTGAAATTATATTGTTTTGTTTTGTTTTGTGTATTTAATTGTAAATTACCCTTCACATTGCTGTTTGTAAACAGGGACAGTTTAAATTGAAATTATTGCGGGTGGTTCGGAAACAGCCTGCGGACAACCCGAAGTGACCTTTTGGTTTATATTTTCAGCATGTTCTATTATATTTGAATTTCATTTGAACCCTTGTGTAAAACGGAAATGTACCTTTGAGTTTTGAATAAGTGTTTTGAATTTTGGTTGTTTTACGTGCTGTGTTTGACAAAATTTATAATTTTATCATTGTATCACGTAATTGAACTTTTCAATTTAGTTAACGTCTCTTTGTTTGTTTAGGATTGTGCTTTATCCTCTAGCTATCACCCGCCTAGAATTAACCATGAGAGATTTATAAAGTTTTTTGGGTAAAATCGAGGCGCCGCTACGGTGATTCCGTCAGTGTTAGAGGTATCCATGAGTGACGGTAATTACTCATTATCTAGTTGCCAGTCAGCTTGTTTGTCTGTCAAATTCATAAAAATAATCTCATTTACCCATGCATCATCGAATTAATTTGAAAAGATATCATCATCATCTGCCTTACTTTATTATTATCATTATTAATTATTATTAACTTGAAAAGATATGAAAAGCAAAAATTCTTGTAATTTTTTTATTAGTAATTATCGGCGATATCTGCTGACTTTGTAAGTTACCCACATACTTTGAAAATAAAGTACAACAAAGTGCGAAAGCAACTTTGCAAACATTGACATAATATTTGGAAGTCAATTCTTGTTCATTTCCCATGAGTTATGACTACAATCTGGCACTCTAAGTCCTGAGCAAATAGGCTATTTCTAAGCCAGCGAGCTCCGACGCAGATGATACATTGTCACTTACACCACGAGGCATTTTGATCGAAGCGCCAACACACGATGTAGACGAACGTGTTCCCTTGTGTATATTAACATTATGTTGGAAGACATTATTTATACTACTATATAAATCTGTCTGTTTGTTAGTTCATTTTTTGACAAATGTTATGATGAATATTCGTTTTAGGACTCTTTGACAGCAATTTGTCCACTCTGAAAATTTTGTCCGTCTGTAGTAACGATACATGATTGCGCAGATGATAGGCCCTAAAAAATATCAGTAACCCTATCGATGTCTAATCAACCCAAAAACATAAAATTTTAAATCATCATGTATATATAACTAATTGTTAAATCCGAACGCAGTCAGAGGGTGCCGCTAGTTACCTAAGTTATATCTTCCGATATTAAAGATAACCAGGAAACTGAATTATGTAGTAGTACTATATTTTTTAAATCCTTTAATAAAAGTTAGTCTTCTTATTGCAGTCATCCGGTTCATTTCTTATCTTACACCGCCAAATTAATCAATTAATAATAATAACCAAGAGAAAGTTATATATACAATGGTATTGTGTTTATTACTGGTTTTTAAGTACTTCGATTGTAAAGTTATATTAAACTTTATGACTTTTTATCTATTTTTCACAATATAGTTGTCACGATATACATGCAACGTAATTGTAAAAAATATGCGAATACTTTTTCCTTATTTTGATGTATTTCGTAAATTGGAATATATAAATAACATTATTTATTGCCTTCCATCATTTTCATACTCAGTAGAGGAAGACTTAGTCAACGCGAGGAGTTATTCAAATATTCATAATCGAAGGAAAGGTAATACGGATTAGGCAAATGAAGGCAAACGATTTAGTTTTATTGGAAGTCGAGCAATAAACTTTATTGGGTCAGATTTGGCAGATAATAATCATTACTAACTAAATCCAGAGTTGCATGAAAATCTTCGGGGGTAAATTTGTATTCATTGTTCCATTTAGAAGTTTAGTTTAGTTAGAAGAACTCAAGTGTTTGAGTATAGGTTAAGTGAGGACCTATCAAAATGGTATGAATGAATTTTATGAATTGTGAGTGAGGGTAGTCAAACAGAAGTGACAGCTACGGTGTAATTTTAATTGATTTAAAGTAATTTATTTGTTTTAGTGGTCAAATTGTTTAATTTTCCAAAGACATTTTAGTTGTGCTTCGACGAGGATATAAATTTCAAGACTCGGCTTAAGTTTTATAGATTGTTTTGTCAAAGTTTTTTTTTTGTGCTCGGCTGAGGTGTTCTGACAGTCAGCTGATAAGACAGATATTGTGTTTAAGTTCTGTGATTTGTTATGTTTGTGTGAAAATAACCCGCTGTTAAATGAACTACCGTAGTCATAACTACAGGATTTAATTTGGAGCTAAGGAGTTGTGTTCCTATTAAATAAAAATTGTAATAAAACATAAGCACCTCAATAAACTCAATACCACACGTATTCTACAGTAACTTTGCTATATAAAAATCACAGGCGTTACTAATAAAGTAAACATGGTAAGCAAATGTCTTCATTGTGGTAAATTTGCATCCGCTGACTGTGCGAAATGCTCGTCCTGTCAAGGCACATACCATCGGCATTGTGTGAATATCAGTCCTGATACTAGATTGCCTGGCAAGTGGATTTGTAAGACATGTAAACCAAAGCAATCGGCCCGAGCTACACCGCAATCTAGTGGGACGGAAAGCACAAACGAGCAAACAGTGGACGTTCTTCCTGATGCTGATATAGTTCCTGGGGTGACTAGTTTGGGGCAAGCAATCGAGTGTCTTCGAAATGAATTAATTATTGCTACTCAGGAGATGTCGAGTTTCAGAAACGAGCTCGTGAAGCTGAATTCGACTATGGCCGAGTTCAACAACCGTCTTACAAGCATCGAGGAGAAATTCACTTCTCTCGACAAGAGAGTGAAAATGGAAGCCAGAAATATGGAAAGTTCAGCGGCCGATATTGCCACGGTGGTCAACAGCTGTTTAAATGAGCGCGACCAGCAAAGCTTTCAAAATGATATTGAAGTATCCTGCGTCGACGAGCAGAAGGGCGAGAATCCAGTGCACATAGTAAAATTATTAGCACAAAAGGTCAGTGTCGCCTTAAATGACAATGACATCGTTAGTGCAGAGCGCGTAGGTAAATGCCGTGATGACAACTCGGGAAGCGCTGATGTAAGACCGCGCCCGCGCACCATCGTAGTACGACTTGCGCGAACGATGTTGCGCGATGAACTACTGCGGTCAGCAAGAATCCGCCGAG